>WNWU01000006.1:44908433-44936830 GCA_012654045.1 Ptyas mucosa | reverse complement strand
CTCCTTCTCCTTCTCCTTCTCCTTCTCCTTCTCCTTCTCCTTCTCCTCCTCCTCCTCCTCCTCCTCCTCCTCCTCCTCCTCCTCCTCCTCCTCCTCCTCCTCCTCCTCCTCTTCTTCCACTTTCTCTTCTTCCTTCTCCTCATCTGCCTCAAATCAGTCTTACCACATTATATAAACTTTTGGAGATTAAGTTATAATAATTATATAATAAACACTTACACCATAGATGAAACAGCTTCTTGCAAAAGAAAGACAAATTGTCTAGCAATCATCATGGAAGTATAGTCAAGCACAATTAATTTTCAAACTCAAGAACAGTGTTGCGCTTTGTCAGCTACAATTACCCCAAACAAAGTTCTCTTGTGTCATATGATTTAAGGTATAAAAAGTACTTGAAAATCTCTTATACTTTTTTTTTGCTTAAAATATATTTTAAGTCAAGAATCTTCTGAGAATTAGATGAATGGAAAGAGGATAATAAAATGTATGTGTAAAATCCAGGGAAAAGCTATTTCTTATGGGCTAACAACCCAAACATGATTATTAAAATAAGAAATTGATCATTAGTGAAAATTATTTACTACTAACAATACAAAAGTAAGACCTCTTGACTCCAGCAGGGCTTACAATTGTATTGAAATACATGGAATTTTTTCTTGACTTTCTTGGTCTACACTACTTTTTTTTTTCTCCCCAGTTTTCAGAGACACAGAGGAAAGTAGCTAATAAACTAGCCATTGTGCTTTCTGTTTCCACTTTCCATTTGGCAATACAAGATTAGGGAAAAAATGTATTTTACAACCAGATTTTCATACAAATCTTAAAATACAATTATATATTATTCAGTATAACAAGCACTATATTCTTTAGCTCTAAAAGTCTAAGTCACTCTTATGCACACCAGCCTAGCTGTTTAGTAATGGTACATAGCAATGTTTTTTCTACACATACATATAATCAAGTGCAGAATAAAATAACAAAATAAAACATCAAAAATTAATAAATGGTCGGTAATCTGAATGCCCATAAGATTTAAAACTTATTTATAAACAATAGTGCATTTTTTCATCAAAGTAATATTTAAACCAGCTTCACAAATGCTCATAATAAAGAAACACTTCTAATATATTTTTAAAGTTTTACTAGATCCCATTCTAGGTGTAGGTGTAGGTGTAGGTGTAGGTGTAGGTGTAGGTGTAGGTGTAGGTGGAAACTGATTCCAAAGCAGAGATGTGGAAAAACTCTCATTGGGGATATGGCTGCTTTATTTAGCTGTCAGTTGAACTTGACTAGACTTCTGGATCAAGACACAGACATATGAGTTACAAACACATTTTCCAAAATAACTAGATGTGTTTGTATACAAGCCTCATGATTAACTCCTGAGATTTTAATAGGGACCTTTTGTGAATGCCCAACCAAAGTAGGAATTCATAAAAAACAAATTTCAGTGTGAAATGCACTGTTCTGGACTCAGATCAGGAAAAATATCTTAGGTAATCAGTCCAATAGACTACTGCAGACATGAAGTAATCAGATCATGAACCAACTGCTTTGTCATCTCTATGGGGAGAATCTGACAGATCCTACATAAATTTTACTGCTGAAATTACTTGCCACAGTAAAATTAACTTAAATTTGGAATTTAAGGATTCAGTGCTAAAAGTACTGGATGTTTTCAATTGTGTACATAAATCAATTACCAAAGGAGATATAAATGAAGAAGAACATTTCTCAACAGCAGTAATGAAAGTAGAATTCAGTATAGCTGAATTGGCAGAAAGCTGTCAGATAGATACTAAATACTGATAATAATATTATTTGTCTGATCTAAGAGGGAAAAATAAAGAGTCCTTGGTGTTCTCTGAGCTTGCTTGTTTCTTGCAGACATTTCATTACCCTAACTAGGTAACATCATCCAAAGAAAAAAATAATAATTAGGAAATCTTCATGACAAAGATTCCTTCTTATTAGCTATTAGGTGTATTTTATTAGCTATTTATGTATACAATAAGTGAGGAGTTAAATAAGGTGGGATTTATTTTTAGAAGCCATTTTTTCCACAGTTTGAAGCTAAACCATTTGGTTTAACTAAACTAAAACTGATTCTGGTGCAAATGAAACTGAGGTAAAATGATGAAGAGCTCAAGCAAGTTCTTGAAATGATCTATTCGACCTCTTACAAACTGACCTGTTCCTAACTTTACGAAATATCAATGCTGGAAATGATTCACTTAAAAGAGTAAAATTAATAATATTGTGATCAAATTTCATTGCTAAATACAAGTAGGACCTCTTTAGTCCAGATTAAAGAATGTTTCTCTGGCAATGAGTAGATGGAGTCTCCAACAATTCTAAATCTAACAATAACAACAATAATAATAGTGAATATACTTTTTTACCAAAAAGGAAAACAAATTCTGGAATGAAACCCTCCGCTCAGAGCTCTGTTTCACAAGATGTGTAACCATGTAAGTCTTTCAAATAAATAAACAATCACAAGGGGCAATTTACTTTGTGATGTCATTATTCTGACAAAACTTTAGATTCTGGGTACATTTGCCTAGCAGTTCTTTTTTAATCTGTGTATAAAATAGAGGGTGTTCACATTTGTCCGTTAAATTGCCCCCCCCACACCCCTCCTAAGATTCCATGCTTGTAAAAATTATGCAGTTCAAATTCACCAAGCTAAGCTTCTCATGCATGTTGTTTAAAACTTTGACTGCTGGGCTTCTACTAATGCTACAAGCATTTGATAGTACTGAATTCCTGTTAAGGAAAAAAAAGTTAGCAACTTTTTATAATGAATCAACTTTCTCTTGATATTAACACAAACAAACAAGATAACTCGCAGGACAGAGTTTTGGGCTACTAAGTGAACCATCACACACATGCGCTCCATATTATATATCTCTGGATTATGTCCAATTTGTGGAAGTAAATAGTACAGATGGCAACAACTCAGGCACTTATAATGCTCCCAAGGTCAACTGTGACTTCTCAGCAGGACTGTTTCCACATCATCCCTCAATCCAACTAGAGCAACCTGCCTATGAAACAGAGTTCAAGTATCCTCCCTGATATAATTCATGCAAGGGTTGCCCGCAAGGGAATAAAATCAAGAAAGGGAGAAAATCTATCCTTCATCTGACACCTGGACCATTTGCAGGATATCTGTGCTAAAAGATATCTGGCATCTGTTCCTGACCTGTCTCTATAACTACACAATGTTGCATGGTGACATGGATAGTGGAAGAGATGGCAGGGTTGGAATTTGGTTTCTTCAAAGATCTGGCACTGCTTTAGCCATATTGGAATTCTAAACAGTTTTGGGGGATGCATATGTGTAAAAAATAGAAGAAACACCTTAGCCATCAGAAAGCTTGTAAGATGCTACCTAACCTCAGTTTCTTCCCATTCGCCATTTTTCCTGAAGAAAGACATGGCTAGTTGCAATTTATCTCACCCAGCAGCCAAGGTCCACTGGAAGTGAAATCCCAAAATTACTTATCGTATATGGCAATTCCAATCAGAATTCATTTTAAGCCTTTAATCATATAAGAAAAGAAAAATATATTTACTTGATATAATAAATAAAACTTTTCCTTATGAAACAAATATTTCCCATCTCCTGTTTAGCTGGTGCCTGATGTTCTTGAGAATTTTCTTTTTGTCTGGTCTATCTTCATATCTGGGAGAAAGCAACACTGAAAAGGCAATTTTGCAATCTCATGAGTAACTTTCTTCTATCTATTTACACCTGATAGATGGGTCACGTTGTTTTTCTCCATGCTGGCAATTCTTACATAGTATGATGTGGCTGCTAAATATTCCCAGTAATAAAACAATGAGGGCAGAACATGGAAGTACCGATTTTTTTTAACAATATGGGCAATGAAAAACATCAGTTCCATGTCTCAGGGGATATTACCGCATGAAGATACTGGCCTCTTCTAGTAAATATTAACTGGAAAAAGTGGTTGCTTACTGTACATATGTCTAAAATAAAATGCATGTACAATAACCTCAAACATTAAGTGCCATCCAAAGGCAAGGCTCTGCCAAACTGATGTGGGATTAATATCCCCCACCATACTGTTGTTATATTAAATACCAGAGAATCCAGAGTCCCAGCCAGTGAGCAGTTTTGTTTATATTTTATTCTCTTGAAAACTAGGAAAAAAGAAAAGCAAGCAAGCAAGAAAAAGAGTCTCAGCTGGTGAATTTGGAACACCACTTTGAAAAAATTATAAATGATTTAAAATGCCTTGAAGGATGACTTCTAGTATTAAGAGAGATACATACCCTTGCATGTCCTACCTCCCCTCCACAGTGTTCTCTTAATGCTTTTTCAAAATACATGTAAATCCATATTCAAATAAACAATTCCATGCTTATAAACTGAGAAACTTTCATTTATCTTAAAAAATCAGAGTGGATTGAGATGTATCTATTCATAGTTACAAACTTTGTCTACCAAAAGGAAATTATTGACTGATTAAAGGATGATGAAGCACAAATGCATTGGAGTTTTAGGCTGTAATCCTCTAAATATTTTGTGGAAATAAACTCTGGTGAAGAAATGTGTACTTCTGAGTAATGTGGACAAGATTCCACTATAACAAGTTTTGTTTGTTCTCTAAATCTATTTTTGATCAGTTTTGATCTTCTAATGGTGATGGTCCAAGCCCTGGGGGGGGGGAGTTGGTATTTGGTGATGATGATGATGAAAGCCAAAGTCAGCATATCTTGAGCTGGAAGGGTCTATGGCAGCACTTGCCCTACAGTAATTCTAAGGAGATACCTGGATCATGGAGAAGGCAGAAAGTCATACCACCTGCTCACAGTTTAGAAAGCTTTGGACAGAGATAGCAGAGGGGGCATGGTTTATTTAGAATACACTTTGAGGCCCAAGGTGGCAGGTGTGTGCTAATGAGATGGATGCTTTGTATCTGGTCCACCCAAAAATTAGACCAAAGGTTTTTAGTTGGGGGGGGGGGGAGTTGGATCTGTCCAATATCTGTCCAATTATATTCCAAGAGGCAAAATTTACAGCACCTTAAAATTTCAGTGGCTTCTGGCACATCAAATACGTTTGGATGTAATGAAATAGCAGTTGGGTCTGGCATTTGTTCTTCAGTACCTTGATTCCGACAAAATGGCCATGGAAGAAGACAATCATCAAGTGTTTGTCCGGGAATGCATTTACTTTGGGAAAACAAGCCAGTGTCTTATGCTTCCAGCTCTCTGAATTTGATCAGAGCAGAATCATGGACAGAGAAAGAGCCACTTGGAATCCTGTGTTTAAAGAGGAAGTTTCATGAGGATGTATTTGGCAAAGTTGTATTCATCCAGAATGTTCACAAGCCTCTGAAAACAATTTGGGATGGGGAGAACCCTAATTAATTAAGCAGAAATTGAGCAGAAAGGCAAATGGATGTATACATTTGATATATGGTTTAATGCTTTATCTACAGATAAAGAGTAGTGAGAAGGATAGAGAGTATTTTAACCATACAGTTGGTTGGCTATTGATAAGAGTGGAAAAGTTGCCACTCTGGAAGCTATGACATGAGCTTCAGAAATTTGGCTTTTGATGACACTAGTAAAAACTAGATTGCTCCAGTAAAATATGACATTGTCATATAGGTATTTCTGACTGGGGGATGTTTTTTTCTCTGTCTGCATGGTGGTCTGGATAACTTTTTCAACTTCAGGAGTCTCGTTAAGTTATTCACAGAACGTATGGCTATGGCAAGAGGGAAGAATCCACTGGCCTTGGTACATGTGTTTACATTACTCTTTACAATGTGTACTTGGTATTCCTCTAGAAACAAAAAAGAAATAATATGACATTCATAATTGATATGGGAAAAGTTGAGTATAGATATTTGAGCGCTGTTCAGCTTGTTTTCTTTTCATCAGCATTGCCCCCACAAACCTCCGAAATGTTGAGTCTTTTTCGTAAAAAGAAAAAAGTACTGTGATCATCTATGATGTTTTATCAATTCAATCATGTTTGCCATGATTTTTTGTTTTCAAAAAAGTCACATTTTATTGCCTGCAAGTTCTGTTCAACCCTGCTATTTTTAAACTTAAAACCCACAAATATCTCTATACATATTTACATACATGTCTCCTAATGTCTCCATTTTCGTATGTACTTTTTGCAGACTATACATTTTTATATACAGTTTCATGGCAAATGATAATTTTGTGCATGTTTCTATTTAATAAATGCTATTTGTTCATTTTTTGTTCTCATGGCAATAATACATGTAGGTTTGCATTCTCCTGCTTCTAATTCATGAATTATATGATAAAATCAGACTTAGAGTAAGATGTAACTGGGGAGGAGACCTTTCCGATAATATTCAGACTGTCAAGAGGTGAAACAAAGATGCATCCTAGCACTGTTGCTTTTTAACATATATGTATCAATTCTTTGACTAAAACTCTCCAGAGAGTAGGTATCCATGCTCCTAAATTAGCCAATAGGCATCTCCCAATTTTACTCTATGTTGATGATGCTGTTCTTCTCTCCTTGTCTTCTGTAGGCATGAAGCTGGCACTAAGTACTCTGGCATCCTATTGTAATGAGTAACGATTAATAATCAATTATGACAAATCCAAAGTCTTCATATTTTCTAACAAAAGACCAAAACACAAAGGAATAATTAATTCCCATGAACTGGAAAAGGTTAAATACTTGGGTGTAGTATTTCAGTCCTCAAAGAAATTACAGCCCAGGTAAATTATGTCACTTCTACTGCCCAAAAGAGTACACAAGCAATAATTAAATTTCATGAACAACAGGGGCAGATTACATCCCAGCAGCAATTAATTTTTTTACAGCTAAAATAATTGCCCGACTATTATATGGGATACAACTCTGTACATACACAATAGCAATAGCACTTAAACTTATTTTCCACTTCATGGTGCTTTACAGTCCTCTCTTAGCGGTTTATAGAGTCAGCCTATTGCCCCCAACAATCTGGATTATCATTTTACCAACCTCAGAAGAATGGAAGGCTGAGTTAACCTTGAGCTGGTCAGTATCGAATTCCTGGCAATGAGCAAACTCAGCCTGTAATACTGCATTCAAACCTCTGAGCCACCAGGGCTCTTAGGGTTTATGAAGGCATTCAAATTTTTTCAGGACCTTGTTTGGTGCCCCAAAATGCAACCCCCCCACATTGCAGTATTGAAGCTTGAAGCTAACCCACCAAGAATTAAGGTTCAGGCCTGGACTACGATCCCAATCTCAGACCTTATAATAATGTTTCCACCTACAGGCCTGAAAGCTCTGCTGCTGTCAGATAATTGCCAATCCCATTGGCACTGCACCGGCATAGGAAAACTCTGAGGTCTTGGCCTCTCTCCTGAATACTTAGGCCAATTAATCCTGGACAAGGCCAAATCAATAATCAAAGAGAGAATGAGGAACATTGATTGCCAAAATGATATTACTAGTGTCCCAGAATTCTATCGCCAAATGTTAGTAGGGTTGCCGGGTCTGCTTCCAAAAAATAGCGGACAAGTGGAGGGGGGGGGGGTTAAGTAGTTTTGTTTTGTTTGTTTTTATTAAATTTATATACCACCCTTCTCCTGAAGGACTCAGCGTGGTGAACAGCCACAGAATAAAAAACACATACATACAAAAATTTAAAATAGAATAAAAACGAATTAAATAATTTGGCTGAGACGAATTTAAAATACCCAATAATTTAAAACAAATTAAAATTTACATTTAACAGGGGAAAAGATTTAGGCCAGGCCGACTTGATGAAATAGAAAAATCTTAAGTGCGCGATGGAAAGTGCGCAGATCCGGGATCGTCCGTATCTCCGGGGGGAGCTCGTTCCAGATCGTAGGTGCCCCCACAGAGAAGGCTCTCCCCCTGGGGGCCGCCAGTCGACATTGTTTGGCCGACAGCACCCGGAGAAGCCCCTCTCTATGGGAGCGTACTGGCTGGTGGGAGACTATTGGTGGTAGCAGGCGGCCCCGTCGTTCCCATAACCACCGCGCAGCCGCACTCTGCACCAGTTGGAGCCTCCGAGTGCTCCTCAAGGGGATCCCCATGTAGAGAGCACTACAGTAGTCCAGACGCGAGGTGACAAAGACATGAGTGACTGTGCATAAGGAGTCCCAATCTAGAAAGGGACGCAACTGGCGAATCAGGCGAACCTGATAAAAAGTCCTCCCGGTCACGGCTGTCAAGTGCTCTTCTAAAGACAGCCGTGAATCCAGGAGGACGCCCAAGTTGCGTACCCTCTCTGTGGGGGCCAATGATTCGCCCCCAAGTAGTAAAAAAAAAAAACAATTAAATTATATATTTTCTTACAAACATTTTAACATGTATTAAAATAATCACTTCAAAACTTTACTTAAAATTCAAAACATCAAATATATTATAATAATATGTAAAATATTAAATTACATTTTACTTTGCTGTCATGTGTATTTTTTATTTGACTGTGCAGCTTTGATCAATTCTTTGTGTTTAAGGAATAATTCTTTAATTTCAGTACAACGTTGAGAAATATTAAAAAATATACAAAGTTCACTTCGAACTGATGGTACAAGCAGTCGGTTACGTTCGTCAGTCCACAAATTTCCCAAGATGCTGAAAATTTGTTCAACGTTTGTATTTGATATCGGAATTGATGCACAATACTAGAACAGTTTCAGTAAACTCGGAGCTGGCTCTTTCTTGAAAAAGTATGTCCACTTATCAAGGGATGAATCGCTCTGCAGATGAACATAAACTTCTTCTAAGGCAGAAATTTCATCGAAGAGAGTGTTGGGTGGAAGTTCTTCTCGCCATGGTGATAATAACCAGATGTTCGTCATTTCTTCTAAAGTTGGAGGATTATTGCGATCAATTAGATTGAAACAATTTTATATACTTTTATTAAATGTCTTGTGAAACAATTGAGCATGATTAATAATTTTTCCGGGGGAATCGAGTTCAATGGATATTCGATCTTTGTCTCATTCTAATTTATGAAAAAAAAGACAAAACATGATTCTCCTATCCTTATTCTCTTAGACTGTACAGCTTTAGATTACGTACTATTTCATCATAAAGCTTTTGAAGAAAAAAAATGTCCACTATTTTGTGAAAAAAAAATAGTGAACATAATGTGAAAAAAGCGGATTGTCCCCTCAAATAGTGGACACCTGGCAACTTTAAATGTTAGGCAGTTGCAATCTCTCTATTGCAGGATACTTATACAATTCAGCACTAAGCATACATAGATGGGCCTTTTCTAGAGCCCAATTTGATGCCTTCCCATCAGCTCTGCTGAAGAGATGATATCATGGGACTCCTTATTCTCAGAGACTTTGGCATTGTGGATTCAGGGAGGTAGAAACTCTCATCCATATCCTCATACAGTACCCTTTCTATGATGCCCCAAGGCATGCTCTGATTGTCCCAATCATTTCCAAATATGAAGCATAAAATTTATGCTTATTATTTTTTAAGAGATGCTAATCCACACTCACATATCAGGTGGCCAAATTTTAATGAGATATGCTGTCTTATTGGCCTATTATTATTATTTTTCCCTTCCCTGATAATAAACTTTCTATATTACACTATTTCTCTTTTTACTGTATTTTTTTATTGTAAAGACTGGTTAACAACCATCATAAATATACTTGATTTGAATTTCTTATTGTGACTTTCCTATTTACATCTCAAGGTTCTGACCAAGGCTCTGTTCTTACACATAGCATTTGTGTGTGTGTATGTTTTCCATTTTTCTTTCTGATTCTCTATCATTTGGAGTTTAGGAAGAAGAGACCGTCATTCAACATTTCTTCAAGCTCAAGTGTGCTGAGGTCATTGCTGTCATAAGGACATAACTTGATGTCTTTCCTATACTCTACGGTACTAAGGCAAGAAGGCCTGCTTATTTTATTTCTGCGCTCTATTTTTGAAATCTTAGGTAACTGTATTATTAAATATGAAGTGATGTTGTGTATGAAACTTACTAAAGTGTTTTTAAAGCAACAACTAACCAAAAACTATTCAGCCTGAAGGGTAAAGCTGTTACTTTGAAGCTAACTAGGTCATCTTGTACATCATAGCAATTTTATAGTATATTATGAAGCATAATAGGTGTTTGCAATTAACAGGAAAGACAAAAGGACATTTCAGGGCAAGGTGGACTTGATTACATCACTGTGAACCAATATAGTTTTGCTATAGGATCTTACCTTAGCTGAATGGATATATAAAAGCACATTCTTAGATGTACCTAATGGTTCCATTTACTGGACCTGTGAGAAGCCAGTGGAGACCCTGAACCGAGATTCCTCAAATTTGGGTCTAGGATATTATTTACTATAATGAAATCCTTGTAAGGCTGATTCTGTCCACAGTGATCATATGATGACAGTATCCCAGGTGGAGTACAAAAATGAGCTCCCCTGTCCTGGTAAATAATAGCTCCCCTGTCGTGGACTTCTGGAATTTGAGGTGTTTTTCTTTTTTCAGAATGAGATGAGTAGCATATAAATTTAATGAACAAACAAATAAATATCAGTTTGTAGAGCTATCTCGCCTAGGCTCTCAAACATTAAATTAACTAAACCTGGGAAATCTTGCATATTTCTTACCTACAAAGAATCTATAATGAGAATACCAGAAGTATCAGAAACAAACTGATAAATTGTATTAAATCAGACCACAGGAGCTTGAAGAAGATTAAATATATTCAAGGGGCATTTGGCACATTAATTAACTTGTCCCTGACCATTAGCCTCCTAAAGCTTTTGTCTAATTTCTTGCTTCTCAGGATGAATAACATTGCAGGATACTTATACAATTTATAAGTATCTCTAGTATAAATTTGTTTCTGTGCTCCTACAGCTTCTGGATTTTTTTATTCTTAATTTATAGCTTTAAAGTGAATAATAGTTCCCCCATCCTGGTAATCTGGAACCTGAGTTCAATTTCTCCATCCAAGATGATTTCTTTGCAGTCTACTCCTTTGGGCCCTCTTGAGGAGAATGGAATAACAGGCACCTGACATGTCATAGTCCTATTCGAACCTTCTCAACTCTCTTTTTTTTCAAATATTCTTGTAGCTCTCCTTTAGACACAGTTGAAATATATGAGAATTATGTCTAGGTCCTTAAGCAGTCAAGAGAAACACTACTAATCATATCAGCAAACAACAAAAAATTCAGGGCAAAATTCTGCCTGTCAACCCACTCAGGAGAATGTCCTGTTATTTATGAACATGCTAAAGTAGCCTTCTGGGTGCACAGATTTAAAGATGCAAGTAAAAATGTTCAATAATCTCATCCATTATACAGATATAAAAATCTGAATGTTATTTGAGAAAGTTACCAATCTGATAAGAATGCTGTTCCTCTTGAGTGAACGTCCTTCTTGTGAATAGAGTATGAGACTATTATTGTATCAGTGATGCCTGCAACTCATTAGTGAAAAAAGGGGGAAAAATGCAATGCACATTTTCTAAGTTAGAAATCCAGGCAATAAAGTCAGTATTGGGGCATTCCGTATAAGCTTTCTTTGCATGCCTCAGGAGCACTATGTATTTTATTCAAATGCATTTTGACTTTAAAAGGATTCCTCAGTTTTAAATTGCAGCAAAAAAACTTTTAAAAATTGCTCTAATAGTATTGAGTTAAACTACATCTACTTTTGAGGAATTCTTTACTCCTGGCACAATGGGAGAGGGAGGGGGAGGGGGAGAGAGAGAGAGAGAGAGGGAGGGAGAGAGATTTATCTACAGTAGTATGGTAATGAAATGTTAGTAAGAGAACAATCAAGCTCAGAGAGCACCAAAGACCTCTGATGTCCTGTTCTCACCACACATTTGTCACGTAGAGTCAATATCTGTAGAATGCTACAATCTAAACCTTATCAAAGTGGTAATTTCTACAGTTTGCATTTTTAAACAGAATGGCTCTTCAAGTCATAGTATTATATTACTGAAAGAAATGAAGGAGGACACTCTCCATTTATTTAAAGCTATAACAGCAGCTGTAAAGAAGTGGGTGAATATTAAGCACTGAATTTCAAACCTGAGTTTGAAACTTTTGTTCCTTCCACAGCAATCTTCTCAGTAATAATTGGCTAAAACATAACTTTATTCTAAAACATTCCACTTTTCTCTTTACATAACCAATAAAGTTCAATAAATTGCTGGTCATTGACCTCACATCTATATCTGAATATGTTCATTCTGAGTACTATTTTTCTAATCCAATCAGGATGACTGGGTGATAGAACTCAGGGAAGGGATCTTAAAAATATATTATGTAAAGTTAATTAATGTCCCAAATGCCCCTTAAATATATTTAATCTTCTTCAAGCTCATGTGGTATCATTTAAAACAATTTATCAGTTTGTTTCTGGTACTTCTGGTATTCTCTCATTATGTGGACCCTTTGTAGGTTAGAAATATGCAAGATTTCCCAGGTTTAGTTAATCTAGGGCTATGGTTTTATTTAAGAATGCTAACAGTTTGCACCTCTAAAATATTTTAATTAAATGAGGCAAATGTGTTTTGTGTTTTGGAAACGTACCAAAAGCTATAGGCACATCAGGAGTTCATTTTCGAATGAAATTTCTTTAAGGCTTTTGACATAATATATTATAGAAGTTCTTAGCCTGGAAAGTAGAAAGGGATATTTTTGCCTTTTTATGTATCTTTTCTTTAAACAACAATAATAATCTAACTCAGCTTTCCCCAACCTGGTATTGTCCAGATGTTTTGGCCACTAGCCAAGCTGGCTAGGGACTCTGGGAATTGACCTCTAACACATCTGGAGGGCAGCAAGTTGAGAAAGCTTGAACTTCATAGTTATTGTTTTCTAATCTTCAGGTGATAACTAATGTAATATTCAGAAGTAGGACTATTCAGAAGGATTTAATGTAATCCAAATATCTAAGCAAATATATCTGATTTGCACTGCCCAGGCAAATAAGTGTAAGATAATTCAGCAGTCCTTTTGATTTTTGCACTTTACTGAATTTCACAAATCAGTTCTCAACTTAGCTCCCCCCCCACTCCCAGTTAAATATGGAGAAAAATGTAGAGAAAAAGACAACTTGTAGAATAAAAGGTTTATAGAAAAAGACTTTTCTAGTTTTTAAAAATGTTCTAATCATGTGGTTTTCACTGTGGTGGCAGATTGATGCTGAAATGAGATGCAAGGGACTCATGAATGGACCGGCAGGGGCTGGCTTAGATCAACCCCCCCTTATCCAGAAGGCGAGAAAAGATATTCCTTCATCATCTTGACCCTCTTATCCAAAGGAAATCCAACTGGAAAAGATAAAAATGCTGCTAATTCAAATAAGCAGTTGGGAAATGGCTGGCTCCAGCTTTAAGAACTGCAATTTGCTTTCAGGTCTGTAGCCTAATTCTTTCTTTTGGGTTAATTAAAAGATGTTTGAATGTGACAGGCACTGCAAGATCTCTCGGCAAACTGGGGGGAAGTTTATCCCCACCCGTCTCTACGCTCAGAAGAATTTTACTACAATGCAGCAAGGTTGTTTACCTTAGCTCCCTCACAAAAGATAATCCAACAAATTACATTAATTATAAACCAATATGTTCTGTTCAATTCCCTCATGAGCCAAACCTGGGTATGAGCATCTGCTCTTATTTTCTAAACTGGGTTTTGAGGACAAGATTCACAACAATGCTCAATCTATAATTAACACACACAAAAATTAAAGATGCAACATCCTTGCATCCGCCTTTGGAGGCAGCTCTGCTTCTGAATATGCACTGCATTGTCCTGGCAGATTTAACTCAGTTTTAAGAAAGGTTTAAACTATTTACATTTTTGTTGAGCTTAAGATAAACATGAAAATATTTTCCATATTTGGGGTGGAGGTTCATTAATTTCCCCGTGTGGTATATTTCCCTCCCTCTCCATCTTTAGTTGTGGTTCCCAATATCCTCCTGTATTGCATCCTCTGGATGCCAAAATATGGTTTATTCAGTTATTATATATACAACTTGCTTTGTGAAGAAATGATCTGTTTGCAATATGTTTTTTAATAAAGCTGTCGATTTGTGAGGATTTTTTTTTTGCATTGGTGTTGTTTCATTTGGTTAATCAGATTCCTCTGTTCATTTGACCTGGTTACCAAAAACAATACATGCTGGAGAAAATGCACTAGAACATCGCCAGACAAGTTAAAATATGGGAGCGTAGCAGAAAAATCCATGTTTCCTTGGGTCCTGGGCACTCATTCAAACACCAGAATTTCTTTCTCTTTCCTACAGTGGGTAGGTTAAAGAGAAGCAGTCTACTAATATTCTATCAAGAGTACATGGGATGGAACAGGCCCAATTTCCCTCAGACAACATAGCTCTGTTGTGATCTCAGGCATTGGGTAATCCGGACATGATAAAAAAGTACTCCTCGTTTATTGCTTCATTTAACAACAGTTCAAAGTTATGATGGTATAAAAAATACAGCTTGCAACCAATCCTCACATTTATAACCAATTCAGCAGTCAAGTGATTGCCATGTGGGCCCTTCACAACCAGTTTCCTACAAGCAGAGTTAATGGAGAACACAGAAGTAAAATCAGAAGCCAAAGTCACATGAGGTCTCATTTAATGACCAAATGGGCAATAAGGTCATAAGTCTGTTGTGGTCATGTGATTTTTCTACTTAGCAATCACAGGACTTAATGAGTGAGTGGCCAATCCCAATTGTGGTCGCTAAACAAGACCCATCTGTAGGGTTATGTACCAAAAATACATTTGGGCCTTTCCATTTAAATGTCTGCACAAGGTAGCTGCATCATACAGGACCACAGATCCAATTAGGTAAGCAAGTTCTTTACCAGTGGCAAAGGACAATGAGTACTGTATTGTATCTGGAAGTCCCAGTTTATCTTCCTACCACAGAGGCAGAGTTTTTATTCTTCTCCCTGGACTGATTCTTACACTGGAATTTTGAAGTTCCCTGAAATTGCTTCTCCTTGCAGATCTGAATCTGATACTTTTAACATATGGGATACATTCTGGTCACACTGGCAAGAAGGAGCTGCCTTCCCCAATTCTGGGATGAAATCCTTGGCTCAGCAAGTCCTCTTCATGTCTCCCTAACATTATCAAAAGGAGCTTTTCCCACTTACTCCAAGACTCATTTGCTCTATGTTGTTAGGATGCAGAGACATTATTTCTTTATAATACAGAAAACAATTGAAAGCCTGCAGGGGGATTGCTAAGAAAACCAAACGAGACAAAACAAGAAAGAGCATGATCATGAGAGAAATGAGGAATGCAAACAACAAAGATGTGGGTATTATCTAACTTTGCCTTTTGTTTGAGAAGAACCTAATACTGATGTGTGAATATTTTTCCATATAAAATGCTGAAGCCAATGACCTGAGAAGATGTGGCACATGATTTATTTGCTTATGGGAAAGAGAGAGAGCGAGCATGACAGACAGAGAAGTTGGTCTCTAGAGGCTGAGCTAAATGTCCATTTAGCCTCAGATGCAGTAGAGCACAGGAAGCTGCCTGATCACATAGTTCCTTGGCTTGTCATACAGACCCACAAGGACCCTCCACAGTTTCAGGCAAGAGCCTTTTCCTCCACTTCTCCAGACAAGAGCAGAAGTTGCAAACTGGGACTTCTTGATGTTAAGACAAATAATTTACCACTTAGTAAAGGCCTTGGCAAATCATTGTCTTGCAGCCTTAACTTCTCAACTGATGTGGGATTTGTCAAATGGGGCCAACCTCCCAGTTTTCCATATTATACAATGTTGCATTAAATATTGTTGAACTCTGCAAGACAATTTTTTTTAGATTTTTCCCACTTTTATTATTTATATAAATAACTCAAGGCAGCAAACATACCTAATACTCCATTTTTTCCTATTTTCCCTGCAAACAAAAGAAGGGGGGAGTTGGGCTGTGAGAAAGAGTGATTGCCATAAAGTTACCCGGCCGGCTTTCATGCCTGTGGTGGGACTAGAACTCATGGTCTAGGTAGGAAATACAGTTTTAAACTTGTTGAGTTCTGGGACTGGCATACATGCATGGAATCAGTAAGAAGATTAGAGGTCAAAGAATTTAGATTGTACAAGTACAGGTTTTGTGATTTAGGAACAAGGAAGAGAGATTGATAAAGAATCCAAAGGTTTACTTTTGTGGGATTGCAGAAAGGATTTGAAGATAGAAGCACATCTTCGTGAGTCCATCTTAAAATCTGAGTATATAACCAGTTGTTGCTGGGCATTGCCACACTATGCATATGATGCTCTTTTCTTTGAAGTAAGTTACACTAGTTATTAAGTTAGGACTTGGAAGAACATTTTTGCTTTCAGCTCAATCATATTTATTCCCAGAGACTGCCTAGTTGTCTTGACAAGGCTTTTCAGAAGCGATTTGCCATTGCCTCCTTCCTAGGCCTAAGAGAAAATGATTGGCCCAAGATCACCCAGCTGGGACTAGAATCTATGATCTCCCAATTTCTAGCCTTAACACTTCATGAAATGGGCTCTCAGGGAGAACTATAGACTTCTGTATAAAGGGCATGAGTGCCATTAAATAAATCTGTGTATGGATGTTGAAGGAAAGGTATTAGGAGATGCAGACTTTGAAGAAGGATCCAAGTCAACAAAGGCCTTGGAATCAAGGCTAGGCTAAGACATTCTGCTGATTCTTTATATAGAAGCCCAGCAGATCAGCTGTCATGCCTGGAAGCTATCTTATGCATTGGGCCGTCAGGCCTGCCACATTTACTACTGTGGGAAATTGGAATGGGGGATTGTATGGAACATGGGTGATATATAGTCATAATAACATTCCTTTCTCAGAGAGTCAAGGACATCTTGCCCTGCACCTGGAGGTCTGGAACTGGGAGGCATCTCCAGTTGGGATGGTGTTTTGATTAGACCATGTGATGGACATGTGGTTGCTGGGCAGGGACTTGGACTTTCCTTTGGGTGGAGAAAACCTGGAAGCTTTCATATTCGGGTTTTCCCAGATGTGCCAATATGACATCTCTAATCAAATGTAACTTTGAGGAACTTCAAGCCTCAGAATCTTCTTTCATTGGGGGTGTTACTTGGAACCCAGACATTAGCAACTGCAGCTTATCTTAAAATGTGAAGATGACACAACGTGTTAAGGAACAACAAGGTAGCTTAGGGAACACAAAGGATAGCTTTGTGTTAAGGAACAACAAGGTAGCTTAGGGAACACAAAGGATAGCTAGGTAACAACGTCTATTTTTCAACAGAGAATAGCTATGGGGCTGGCCTTGCCATCTACAGCTCTAGGATTCTTGGCCTGAGAGACCCACTTATCATATAGCACAGCAGGTCTCTTCCTGCTGAGATGATGGGCCAGGGGAACAAGCTATGAAGCACCTTCAAGAAGTGGTTGATTTGGCCAGACCAAAGCTAAGGAAGGTGTGGGAATCTTGGTACTGTTGTCCAAGGGCAGCCCCATTGACCTAGCCCAACCATTGGGGTAGAGTAGGTAGATCAACCCTGACTGCTCTTTAGAAGGCCAGATCCTGAAGATGAAACTCAAATACTTTGACCACCTAATGAGAAGGAAGGACTCACTGGCGAAGAGCCTAATGCTGGGAACTATTAAGGGCAAAAGAAGAATGAGACGACAGAGAATGAGGTGGCTGAATGGAGTTATGAAGCAGTCAGCATGAACTTAAATGGGGGTGGTAGAGGACAGGAAGGCTGGGAGGAACGTTGTCCATGGGGTCGCGATGGTCATTCATGACTTAGCGACTAACAACAATAGGTAGAGGATAGCTGGCTCTAGTCTATAGGGCTTCTATAAGTTGCCCAACTTACAGTCAGCTGCCAAGTCCTATGTGGTCCTCCTGTGAGCAACCATTTTCTAGATTTAAGTGAAATCTGTCATCAAGAAGGAAAAATGAAAAAAATGTGTGTTGGGGGGGAGAGAAATTTCATTAAGACAATAACAGACCGTCTTATGGAGCCCCAGCACTATGGAAGTGATAGCACTATAAAGCATTTTTTATATTATTGGATTTTGGAGTCATTTTGGAGTATTAGGATATTAAATTTCTCTGTATTTACAGTTAGCTTTAGGGCTGAGCTTTTACACTGTCTGATCTTAATATTATAAATAGCGTTCTTCTGATTAGATACCCCTGTTTGGAGGGGGTAGTGCTCCAAAGCAATGTATTAATTACACTGGAGGTTCCCCCTCCCACCTTTGGAGTGAGTTCAGTTTCTAGAGGATTAAATGGCATTTCTACATGTGTAAGGCATTCAATAAATCTGAGTGGCATTTATGGTATGATTTTGTTTTTATTTATTTGCAAAGTGCAACAGGGTATTTATCACTGAGACCAGAGTGGGATTCTAGCTTGCTGAAAACATCAAGCCAAGAAATAACCAAAGTAGTATTGAAATAAAAAGCAGAAAATTCTGAAATCAGTGTGTGTTTGTGAATGTGTGTATGTGTATCTGGATTGACTCGACTGCTATAATTTTCTCGGCCAAGATAAAGAAAAGGTTAAGATTAGAATTTGCCATTGTCTTCTTCTGGGATTTTTTAAACTTCTCAATTTAATTTAAAGCTTGGGGATCTCTTCTTAGTTGTCTTCCCTCCAAGTGCTATAAAGAACTAATCCTCCTAAACTTTACAAGAGCTATCCAGGTCAACTATATGCTATTTTATTTTATTTTATTAGATTTATATACCGCCCTACTCCTGAAGGACTCCAGGCGGTGAACAGCCAAAAAGATAAAACATACAAACTACAAAATTTAAAAGACAGTGTAAAAACCTATTAAATAGTTTGGCCGAAAACAAAATTAAAAACCCCCTAATATTTAAAACAAGTTTACAATTTACAATTTAAAAGGGAAGTTAGGCCAGGCCAGCCTGCTGAAATAAAAAGGTCTTGAGGGCGCAGCGGAAGGTGCATAAGTCTAGGATTATCTGTATCTCCGGGGGGAGCTCATTCCAGATGGCAGGTGCCCCCACAGAGAAGGCTCTCCCCCTGGGGGCCGCCAGTCAATTGGCCGACGGCACCCTGAGGAGCCCCCTCTATGTGAGCGTACTGGCCAGTGAGAGGCTATTGGTGGCAGAAGGCAGTCCCATAAGTAACCAGGTCCTAAGCCATGGAGCGCTCTAAAGGTGGTAACCAAAACCTTGAAGTGCACCTGGAAGACCACTGGGAGCCAGTGCAGCTCGCGCAGAAGAGGTGTTACATGGGAACGCCATGTCGCTCCCATAACCACCTGCGCGGCCGCACTCTGAACCAGTTGGAGCCTCCGGGTGCTCCTCAAGAAGAGCCCCATGTAGAGAGCATTGCAGTAGTCCAGGCAGGAAGTGACGAGGGCACAAGTGACCGTGCGTAAGGAGTCCCGACCCAGAAAGGGATGCAACTGGCGAATCAGGCGAACCTGATAAAAAGTTCTCCCGGCCACAGCCGTCAAATGCTCTTCTAAAGACAGCCGTGAATCCAGGAGGACACCCAAGTTGCGAGCCCTCTCCGTGGGGGCCAATGACTCGCCCCCAATAGTCAGTGATGTTACCAACTGACTATATCGGGATGTCGGAAGCCACAGCCACTCCATCTTGGACGGGTTGAGCCTGAGTCTGTTTCTCCCCATCCAGATCCACACAGCCTCCAGGCACCGGGACATCACTTCAAGGGCATCATTGTCGTGGTCCGGGGTGCAGATGTACAGCCGAATATCATCAGTGTACTGATGGTACTTCACCCCAAAACCACGGATGATCTCACCCAGTGGCTTCACATAAATGTTGAACAGAAGGGGCGAGAGGACCGACCCTTGTGGCACCCCACATATAAGGCACCTCGGGGTCGACCTCTGCCCCCCTGCCAACACAGACTGCGACCGGTTGGAGAGAAAGGAGGACTACCGCAACACGGTACCCCCCAACCCCAGCTCTTCCAACCAGTGCAGCATGATACCATGGTCGATGGTATCAAAAGCCACTGAGAGGTCTAATAGGATCAGGACAGAGGAACAAACCCTGTCCCGAGCCCTCCAGAGATCATCAACCAATGCAACCAATGCCGTTTCCGTGCTGTACCCAGGTCTGAAGCCCGACTGGAATGGCTCCAGATAAACCGTTTCATCCAGGTACTGGGGAAGCTGTCGTACCACCACACTCTCAACAACCTTCGCCACAAAGCGAAGGTTGGAGACTGGGCAATAGTTTGCTAACACTGCCGGGTCTAGGGGAGGCTTCTTGAGGAGAGGCCTCACCACCGCCTCTTTCAAGGCAGCGGGAAAGTCACCCTCACTCAATGAAGTGCCAGCCTTGTGTCATCTCCCGAGAAGCCAGCACCAACCAGGAGGGACACAGGTCCAATAAACATGTGGCTGCGCTCAGTCTATCCAGGATCCTGTCTACCTCTTCGGGAGTCACAGGATCAAACTCTTCCCAGATAACATTCTCAAGACCTGCCTCCATCATCGCTCCTGAATCTACCCAGTCAGAGTCCAAGTCTTCCCGAATCCTGAGCGATTTTGTCATACAGATACTGCACAAAATCCTCGGCCCTGCCCTCCAAGGGGTCCTCCTGCACTCCCTGGTGGAGCAGGGAGCTAGTCACTCTAAATAGGGTGGCCGGGCGAATATTTGATGACACAATAAGAGTGGCAAAATAGTTACTATAACTTGCTGCAGGTCACATATATGGTTAACAAGATATGTTTCTAGTCCTCATAATTTGTACAAATGGCTTGCAAAAAATGTAGACAATCTCTGTTTAGGCCTTTAGACTGCTTTTTCTTCTTATGTTATAGTAACAGTAAAATAGCCTTGATAAAGTAAATCCTTTATATACCAGCAGCAACAGAAGAGGAACTAGGCCCAGTAGGATTCCATAGCTAAAATGTTTCCAGTTGCCATATGTACTGCACAACATAAGAAGGCTAACCAAGCTACTGTATATGTTTCAGGTGGATTCAGTACCTAGTGAATTTAATAGGGTTCCTTCAAGTTATATGTATTATAGTAAATAGTGAATTGATAGAACCAAGAACTGGGATTATTAAAATATAATTACAAAATCTGAATAGATTCACAACATTCTGGCTGAGTTAAACATTATTTATCTATACTCAGAAATAAACCTAAGTTCAGTGGGGTTTACTTGTTGGTAGATAAATATTGAGCACACATTCCGAGATTTTACAGAGTCTCTAAATTAGTTGAGTTATAGTGTTAGCACCAATTCTGAAGAATGTGGGAAAATGCACCCTTTTGTGGTTTAAGATTTTGGAGGAGTGGGGTTTGATCATGAAGTTATAACTAATCTCAGGAAGGAAAAGGTCCAAAACCTTTCAATACTGTGAACCTCATAATCACCACCTATAGCTCATAATGGTCCTTTTTTGTGTATAATTTTATTAAACATTTAAAAAACACAGGTAAAAACCAATACAAAATAATATGAAGTAAAAAAAGCAAAAGCAAAATAGAAGCAAATAAAGGGAGAGCAAAGTGCAAGAAAAAAAGAAAGAAATATACAAAACAAAATCCTATGACTTTTTCCCAAATGTTTGTCCATCAATCCCAAGAGGAAAGAGTTCTGGTCTCAATTATATATCAATCTTTAAAATCCTCAGAATTGCAGTATGTATGTGAATCCAAAATTTTCTACTTTTTTACATGTTCACCAAGCGTGATAAAACAACATTTCTTTTTCTTCACATTTCCAACTTAAAGTTGAAGTGCCTTAATTCACATACCAAATATAAATCGTTTTATAAAAGTTCTCTATAAGATTATAACAATATAAATATCAATATTTTCAACCACATATTTTCCCATTGTTTAATCTTTATAATATGGTAACATTCTTTCTAATGCTTCTAAGGAGGAAGGAAATAATAGCAATAAAGGCCACTTTCTGTGTAATGATTAACCTTCTCTGTCGGGATACATCTTTTAATGCAGCCTCCCCCCCCCCCCCACAAACACATATCTAAAATGTCATTATTCTAAAATGGCATTATGGAATAGTTTAATTCCATAAAATTAAACTGTCATCGTTACAATTCTGATATTAATGTTTTTACATTTTTGATGATGTCTAACTGTCCTAAACTCTTATACAGAAATACCTATTGTTATTTTTGTTTACCAGAATATCTATTCCAATGAAAATGATTCCTGATTGCCTATTTTAGAAAATTTAGGGGGACCTGGTTCTAGTAAAGGTATTATATTGCTTTTTAAAAAATGCTTAAGTACCAAGAGCAGCAAATGCTTAGAACTACGGTGTTTTCCTGAAAATAAGACCCTGTCTTATATTTTTTTGAACCCCGAAATAAGTGCTTGGCCTTATTTTGGGGGAGGCTTATTATTTTGGGGTGTGTGGAGCAAGATGGGGCTCCTCTTGCCATCTTACCTGATTTCCAGCTCTGCGTTTAAATATTTTCAGGGAGGGCTTATTTTCGGGGGGAGGCTTATTTTAGCACATGTGCTCAAAAACCCAATTGGGCTTATTATCAGGGGATGTCTTATTTTTGGGGAAACAGGGTAGACCAATTTTGTTACAGTATTTCCATTGCAGAATAATTAATTATTTCCCAACATTAGATTCCTCTCCAAGTTTACTTTCTACAGCCAACATATCAGTGGTGGGTTCTACTTACCTTTACTACTGGCTTACAATGGGATCGTGTATGCGCATGTGCTTTGCTTGTTCACGCGCCGAACATCTGCGCATGCACAGAAGCTTCTGCGCATGAGCAGATCACCTATGATGACATCTGGGGCAGTGGGCGGAGCCTCCCGCTGGTTTTACTACCGGTTCTTGTGAACTGGTCCGAACCGGGGGCAACCCACTACTGCAACATATCCAGGGGACAAGATTGTGTCAACCCTGAAACCGAATGCCTTCATTTTTTAAACAGTCCCATCCTGCTGAAACTTGCTTCAGCTTCTATTAAGTCTTGGCAACATAAAAAACAAAATCATTGAAGCTGCACAAACACTGAAATGTTAATCTAATAAGGGAAATAATACTCATTCTTTTCTAAATGTAAACTTTTGAAATAACATGTGTGGAGAAAAATGCTTAGAAAAATCTGGAATATACAGTATGTTTGAATTTGACATTTACTCACATGTAAGTTGAGCAGCAAAGCCCTGTGCTAGCCTTCAACTCATACTTCCTGATTTTGCTATGGTATCTTTTTCTACAGGTCTTCCTAATTATGCAGAAGATTAGGACAGATAATTTGTCATACAGGAAAGCAGTAGTAGGTCTTTTGAGCTAGAAATCTGATTTACATTTCTAAACATAATCATACAGAAGATCAGACAAAATTGACTAATGTGGAGAGTAGAGGGTGGAGAATGAGAGAGAGAGAGATGGGGAGGGTGGGAGGTCTGTTTCTCAAAGATGGAACTGTGGAGTCCTTGGTGCTCTGAGTTTGGTTGTTTGCTTGCAGACATTTTGTTACCCCAACTAGATAATACTCCCATGCTACAGGGGAGTGAGGTTTGCTCTTTGTTTATATTTGCCTGTCAGTGTTGGTGGGAGTGTGGTTTTCTCCTTGGTATTCTTGATAAGGCTGTTGTTATTGCTTGATTGTCCCCAAAAGATTGTGCTTTTTTCAGGAGGTTTTTCTTTAAAGACATTTCACTTCTCATCGAAGAAGCTTCTACAACTCTGACTGGATGGTGGGGAATGGACAGATTTATACTCCTTGCAGACAGCTGGTCATTTGCATTCTTTTAGTGGGTCATTAAAGTCATCTTGAGGTTTATCCGTGTCATCAGGATCATCTGAGTGATACAAATTGGTGCGGAGCCTTCTTGGAACTATTGAAAAGACTGTGTTGTAGATTGAAGATAGATGATGTTGTATCCTCCCCTTCTGTTGAGAGAGAGCTGTTCAATTTTGACATAGATGGCCTCTTTAACCTCTCTTTCAAACCAGCGATCCTCTCTGTCCAAAATATGGACTTTGTTGTCTTCAAAAGAGTGGCCTGTATCTTTTAAATTGAAGAGCAATTAAATTGCTCTTGAAAAAAGCACCTTCAGGACAAAGATTACCTGGATGACTGAGAATCTCCATAGACATTTATTGCTTGATTGTTTGTGTTGCTCCTGGGGTTAATCCATGCTTAAATGAATGGTGATTCTGGGGTGTTCTTTTTATTTCCTTTTTTAATTGTCTCTTTTAAATTGGGTATAAATATTGCTTATCTCTATATGCTTGTTGATGGCTGATTTGTCTGCCTGCCAAGCTTCCAGGCATTCCCTAGCATTTTTGGATTTAGCTTGGTCCAGGATACTAGTTTCCTAGTTGAAACTATGGTTATGTCTATCCATATGTTGTGGAATTAAGGAGTTTTCATCCTGACTTGAGGTACCAAGCAGAACAATTTAAAGCACTGGCACTCCCTTTCCCAAACATTCAAAGGAAAAAACATTGTCTGAAAACTGGACATTAAAACTGAAATAAACGGGGCCCGGGAGACTTGTTGGGATCCCAAGGTAAGATACGGATTCATAATTTTGGTGTACCTGCTTCTGACAACAACCCTCCTGAGTCCTTCATGCAGACCCCTTAGAAAAATCTCAAAGCTTTTTTCAGGAAAAACACTCAACGATGCCACTGTCAAAGGTTCCATCAGGCCAGGTACAGTCTTCATTCAAATTTTCCTCAGTGGAATTGTAGACCTTGCATTATATAAGATACTATGTACTTACATCTTCATAATATTTAGATGCTGACACTGAGCTGAAGTGGCTTGAACCAGGCATTTGGCAAAAACAAAACAAAACAAACAACACAACACAACACAACACAAGGGTTTTGGAATTCTAATTTGGCAAGTCTTAAGATTGGCTGCTCTTATTAAATTGATTTTCTGGAGACCACACTGTGGTGGCCTTGTACCTTGAACATCTACTTTCCCTTATTAGAATAGTCATTCCCACCAGACAGGTGGTTGCAGTTGGCAGGATGGGAGAAGGAGATGATTGACAGCAAAATCAGAGGTTTCCCAAGTCTGTTTGGTTTTTAGAACTGGAAAATTATTTACAAGGCCAACAAATCCTACTTGTTTTGGGTGGGTTTTTTTTTCATTATGTTATATATCGTAACTGCTTTTGACAATTGTTGCTATTTTCAGGAGGGGAGGGTGTTCCCCTTTGTATTTTGGGAAAGAGAAGGTCTTTGGGCCTTCTTTCTTTTCCAAAATCTTTTAGCAGCTATTTTAGGTTCATGGTTTTTGCATGTGACCTCTGGAAACTGCACAATCAATTTTCAACAATAATAATCAGAAGGGATCCATTCCAGGGGCTAGAAAAAAATAAGAATCCCCTGGGAATAGCAAGTATTTTCTGGTTTCTAGGAAGAAAAGATACACTTTCTTAGAAAAATAAATGTGTGCTTTATTTTAATATAAAAAGCCTCTGTCCCCTGGAGCTTCTGACTGCAAGGTGCCATCTTAAAAGTGCCAACTAAGAAGAGGGATACTTCAAAAAAACCAGATGGCTCTGCCATCTATAAATCTTAATTTTTCATTCACCGCAATATTCTTGCATGTTCTTTAGCACAACAAAGCCCCAGGGGAGCAAAGCACTGTCAATCTAATTAACACTGCTAATTGAAGATTACTGGATTCATTGACATAAAAAAAAACCTGTCATGACCGGGGCGTAAGTTACCGGTTGCATAAAATAGGCATCTGAATATTGCACAGAAAGCTGTTTCAGATAGGTTATAGGATTAGGTCAGGTGTCACTCTAGAATCTTAGAAGACTTCCCATCAGTTGCTCTTGCATATGTATCCAAACAACAGATCTAGGCACTGGTGGGATTCAAATAATTTAACCACCAGTTCTCTGCCCTAATGACCGGCTGGATGGGCGTGGTCATGGTGGACGTGGCCAGGAGGTGTGACAGGCAGCACTCAGGATACACCTGTATCCCCCTGGGAGTAAAAACACGCCCCGTTTTGGGGCTAGTAGGCCTCTGTGCAATCTCCTGGGAGCAAAAACTGGCCGCAGGGGACCATACCACATACCCCCGTGGCCCGCAGCCCATTTTAGGACTAGTAGGCCTCCCTGCATTTACCTGGGAGAGAAAACAGGGCACATGGGACTTCTGGAAGGGGCGCGGGGAAAGGTGGAGCCAGCCAGCAATTTAACAACCGGTTCACCCGAACCAAGCCGAATCTGCTGAGATCTAGGTGCCAAATTGCAGTAGATTGGTGAGGGTTTCCTTAATTATTTGTCAATAATAGCAATATAATATCTTCCCTCTTTTCTCCAAATAAATTCTGATTATGGAAAAACAATGAAAGCTTGGGGTAAATGGGAAGATCTTTTCATGGAGAAAGTCTGTGAACAGTTTTTATATTTAACTCTTTAAAGAACATTCTGGAATTCTACATGTGTGTCCTTTCCATCAGTTCGTGCAGTTTTTAGCAAACAAAAGCCTGATTGCCAATAGCACAGTTCCAAAATCTGTGTAGTTGTTTGGCTAACAAATGCTTTCTTAACTTGGAATCCAGGGGTGTCCACAGGAGGTGGCCCAAAAGGTCAAAATGGAAGGTAAAATGATGCCATGGAAGCACCATTTCACCTCTGCAGTACACACCTTTAAAATGGCCAGAACTTCAGTTGGAACGTTATAGATTTCATCTTGACTTTTTTTACTTTGCCCTGTGGACATCCCTTTTGGAATTCAATGTGTAAAGCATCTATCCTCTGGCACCAAGCTATAGTACCTCTCAAGATGACAGGTTTCCATATCAGCCCCTTCAGAAAAAATGCCCTCTCCATCCCCATTCTGGAGCATGTATGTACGTATGTGTGTACTTTAATGCTTTACAGCATTACTTGTAGTTGTATGCTTAAGTCTTGAAAGGGGTAAAGAAGCTTGCCTGAATCAAAAAAATGGCCAAGAAAATTTAAATAAATAAAGCTACATGGTCTCAGTGTATCATGCGTTATAATACTGGAAATGCTGACCTACACTTTTTTTTTTTGTACAACAAAAAGCCTGTTGATGCTGGCTTTAGAGACTAGTTCCTTGTCAGGGACACCCTGTAAATTGTAAAATTTATGAAAATTAAAAAAAAAGGGATGAATAGTTAATGCCAGCTTGCTGAAATGCAACTTAATTGACTGCTTATATTATTTATAAAACATGTAAAACAATGTATCACATTTTTCCTTAAACATGGCTTTACAGTTATGAAGGAATTGAGTCCTCTCTTCATCCTGGGAGACCTCAACACTATTTCTCTGTCTCTTTTTCTGATTGCTATCAGTGCCCTGAGCATAATGCAAAAAAAACCCCCACCTTGCTTGTCATAATCCCTTACCATGGAGATTTGAAAAGAAGGAAACTAGCTGTGATGGGGTGCTACTCTGGTCAAATTGGGTCTGCCATACTCCATGAGGCATTTGGACTCCTTGGGCTGAAATAAGCTTCATCAAAACAATAACGAGTGAATGATTCCAGAGAGCGCGAAGCACTGCTGAAATCTAGTTACTGGTCTCAACTGCCAACCTCATTGCAAGGTGGGGGACAGCAACATGCGGGCTTTGTAGCTGCTGCATCTAAGGCAAGCAATTGTCATGGTGTGCTTCACGAAAGTGAACTATAAGTTCAGTACTGAGTGTCAGCCCTGGAGGCCATCTTTTTCTTTGGATCTTCAGGGCTGCCACATTTAGTGCTGTGGGAAACTGGGTGGGGGGATTGTATGGAGTGGTGGAGATATCTAGCCACAATAACATTCCTTTCTCTGAGAGTCAGGGACATTCGGCCTGCATCTGGAGTGGCGTGACTGGGAGGCACCTCCAGTTGGGACGGTGCATTGATTGGACCATGTGATGGACATGTGGGTGCAGGGGAAGGGACTTGGACTTTCTTTTGGGTGTGGAAAACCTGGAAGCTTTCAGATTCGGGTTTCCCCAGATGGGCCAATAGGACATCTCTAATAAAATGGAGCTTTGAGGAACTTCTAGCCTTGAGTTTTCTTTCGTTGGGGGTGTTACTTGGAACCCTGACACTGAGATTCTGAGCTAATTCCTAACAAAACCATTAAAAAAGAACAGTACTGATTATCATTTTTATTAAATAAAGGAATTTCTGAACCCCATTATTACAGATATGAAGATCAATCTGCTCATTCCCTTAAAGGTGGTTTATGCAATTCCATTTCTTCTCAGTTTTATTTTTCTCAGAATTAGATCTAGAGGCCTTCAACTATATATCGCATAGATGGAGAGACTGAATTCCTTCTTCCCTACGTGAGGACCATTCCCCTTGCAGCAACTTTTTCTTTCCTTTTTCTCTTCTCTTCTCTTCTCTTCTCTTCTCTTCTCTTCTCTTCTCTTCTCTTCTCTTCTCTTCTC
>WNWU01000006.1:44882225-44899717 GCA_012654045.1 Ptyas mucosa | reverse complement strand
TGATTATTCTCTTGTTGAAGTGTTCAGTTTTGGAGATTAATTTGGTTCCTTCAAAGTCAATTTCGTGTTCTGTTATTTTAAGGTGCTGGAAAAGGGAGGAAGTTTTTTCTTCTTTTCTGATTGCATTCTTGTGTTCTGCAATACGTGCATTTATTCTCCTATTAGTTTGTCCAATGTATGTGGCTGGGCAGATTTTGCATAGTATTTCATAGACTCCTTGGTTTTCTAGCTGGATCTTGTCTTTGGGGTGAAAATCTATGAAAACACACACACACACAGACACACACAGATATATATATATATATATATATATATATATATATATATATATATATATGTAAGAAGTGTTTGATTGTTCAGTGAGATGGGAAGTTAACAGAGTTAGGACATAATATTTAATGTTAAATTAATCTAATAATGTACTGAGCTGTCTGCAGTTTCCTTAAAGGACTGAAGAACAGATCAGTATAATAGATTAGAGAAATACAATAATATTAAATTTTACAACCCTAATTGTTTTGTTTTAATCTGATTTCATTTGATTATCTGCATATAAGTAAGGCAAATATGTCTAAAGCCATTATGTCATGAATCACAGAGCTAATACCATTTAGCATTTACTACTGTACATGAAGTGCATCATGGTAGGAAATGCCAAGTAATCAGATGATGCTTTCATTTCCTTGAAAGCTTGCAATGGATAAAACAAAGTATGGGCATGATTTAGTCCAAGTTAAGTACTCTAACAGTAGAATCTTGTATTTGTCTACTCAGAAGTATGACCATGAGTGTGTGTGTGTGTGTGTGCGCGCCCATTTCTGGCCTTCCCAAACTTCCGATAGGCCCATTTTTCACTGTCCCCGAGCCTCCATGCACGCCCTGCACATACCTGCATCCAAAATGGGCTGCGTGGGGACTCCTGGGAGGGGCGAGGCAGGTTGGGCGGGGCCAGCCAAGAGTGGGATTTTGTGATTCTCCAAATTGCACAGAATCTTAACTAGAGGTTCTCCCAAACCCCTGCGAACCCCCAGCAGCCCACCCCTGTTTATAGTTTAAATTTATGGAGCCATAGGCTGCAGACAATCTTCTGGATTCCTCAAAATCATATGTCAGTCAGCAATGGCATGAGTTCCCATTCATTGTTTTTAAGAAAAGAAAAATTAATAGATGGTATCTTAACTTGTTTATAAAACTAAAACTAAAACATTCTTTATATTCTCCCCTTTCATTAGATCTTTATTATGGCCTTCAAGACACAAAATTTAATGTACATCACATATGTAAAATCTAGAAATGTAAATTTCTCACAAAAAGTGACTCTGGATGGTATACAACAGTAAAAATAAGGATAAAATACAGTAAATAAGAATACAAAATAGTGGCTATCACTGAGAATAGCACTAATTTTCAGCGTGGTAAGAATAGAATAAATAGAAGCACAGAATCTGGGAACTTGAAAAGTTTCGTCAGGATTCTGCTCAGATAGAAGAAGTGAAAAATAAGCAACTTTCTCTCTCCAGGGGTATTTCTTTAAAATAGGATAGATGAATATCATTTGAGATTCCCTATAAAAAAAGCAGGAGAGGATTGGGTGGGCCAGGGATTCTATAGAGCCATCCTCTCCTGGGCATATGCACTACTGTGAGGGATGTTTTTATACCAACCCTGCAGGACTGAAGAGGGCATTGCATCCAACCTGGGCATAATGAAATCTGAGAACTACTCTGGTCTCTGTTCAAATCATATAAATCTCTTACCTTTTACCCACTTCCTATAGAAGAAAAATTACCTCCTAATCCAACCGCCATACCCACAATAACGCTTGGTGGCTAATTTAAAGATATGACCCCTGCTGAAAGAAAGTTGCCTGCTTCTGCGTTAAATAAACAGAAGTCTTAGTTCATAAATAATAATAATGTGTCATTAACATGTGACACTTAGAATGTTGATTGCAAACTTCTACGTTGTTTCTTATTGAATTACTATGGTATGTATTTTACTGATATTCTGTTTCCAACATCCAATTAATGAGTTAGAAAGAGAGTGTGCTTGTTTCATAAACTCAAGAAAGGAGAGAGTTCTGGGACATGGGGAACAGTGGAGAATTTGATATTTCTTTCATAGGGTTCTTAGTTATTGGTTTCGGAGATTAAAGGTGGCATATTTTCTATAACATTGGGGAGAATCAGGAAATAGGGTTTATGGATTTCATAATTCAAGCCCTGGAGACATTTAATTCATGATTTAAGGTGCAGGCTTTGCTTATTTAATCAATAACACCATCGTTTTTGAAATAGCAACTCATGTGCATTTATGATTTTTTTGTTAGATTGCCAGATGCAAAGGATTTCAAGCCTGCAAACTCTGAGACTTACAGCAATTTTCAAGAAACGTAAGCCCAGTGCCCTCCCTGCCCTATGGAAAAGTGTCCCCCATCAGGATACTGGATGCCCCCCCCCACCTTCTTGGCCTTTTCTAAGGCATTAAAGACTTGGATGTTCCTTTGGGCATTTGAGTTGGAAGGTTAAATCAACCCTATTGGTGGATTGTCTGTTCTGGTTTTTATTGATTGAAATGGAATTATTTATAAACACTGGGCATATGTCATATTATTGTTACTATTCTGGATTGCTGGTGTTAGGTAGTTGTTTATTTATTTATCTATCATATTTATACAGCTACCCACCTCACAGAGCATGAGAATAATGTTATTTTTGTTGGTAGAACAGCACTTCTGTGGGTGGCTATATACATTGTTCAAATTTATAACTAATTAAAGTAAAGAAATTCACCTCCAAATCATCATCATCCCCATTATCAATCTCCGGCGCTTCCCTGTGCTTCTTGTTAGGAATTTCCACCCCTCTCTCCACAATGGAAGCAGAAGCATTAGCCCAGAGGAAGAACCTCCCCAAAGCAAGAAGTCCTCATTAGGGGATGACTGATGCTTAAGGACAATCTGGCTGACCCCATTTGCTGCTGGGAATTCCTTTTGAAATGGGTTGTGTGCCTGCCTGGGGGGCATTCACGTGCCTCCCCATTAGCCTTAAACACACATACCAGCACGTGAGCCTTGACCTCTTAATGGCATCCTTAGTGAAAAACACAGGCTGCTGAAATCAGTGGGCTTGACAGCTCCCCTAAGCTTGGCAATTTAACCTCCCTGAAAGATCTAGTTTCCTGTAATGAAAGGAGATAAGGGCCCAGATGCATAAACATTTTAAAAAATTACTGCAGGAAGCACAGCTTTGCTAGTGAAAGACAAATAAATTAAATGAGGATCTTATAACTAAACAATAGTTGGGTTCTCTTCTTATCTCAGTAGTGCTCTTCCTAATCAGTGCCATTAATTCCTTTTGTTCAGATGCAAGCGGGCCTCCTCCTCTTCTCCTTTCCTTTCAGTTGCCCGTTGAAGGCAAAAGAGATCTCCCTTGTCAGAAGAGGGTTCCCTTGGCAAATTGCCTCTGGAGCCCAGAATAGGCAAAGGGAGAAAGTGGAGGATTCAGAGGCCAGCAGAAGCTGGAGAACTGAAGCTCCTTCATCTCCACAAACAGAGCCAGGTCCTGGAAGAAGCCAAATACTGCAGATGCCAAGGCTCACAGCTGCACAGTAACTCGGCTGAAACCAAATCTCTCCTTCCATAGCTGGAACAGTGGAATAATGCCTGCAGGCCAATATTAAGAGTTATAAAATATCTCTCTCTCTCTCTCTCTCTCTCTCTCTCTCCCCCCCCCCCTCCCTCCCCCCTCCCCCCCCCTCTCTCACACACACACAGGAAGATGCTCCCTGAACTGAATGGCTTGCATGAAGTCTTCAACTTTGCTAACTATGAGATTAAGTCCCTTCTTCACAGAATTCATGCTGCATAGAACAAATCTTGCTAGAGAACTTCCTCATAATGCTAGTAAACTAAGGGTATTCTCTCATTTCTAGTCAAAAACAGGTTCAGGCAAAATTTCCCAAAGTTATAACCTGAAAGCCCTGTAATGGAGCTCTGACATTAAGTATAACATTTGTTTTTCTTTTTTGTTTTCCAGAACCCCCTCTTTCATCATATTTTTCCCATAGTTAGTTTACTATAGGTCGGATGTCCTTGTTTTCTTTCATCTTACGGTTTTCCTAATATAGGTTATGGTTTTTTCTTTAAAGTATAGCTATGGATATAATATTTTGAGGTAGTCCTCGATTATCTACCACAGCTGGGCCCAGCATTTTGGTTGTAAGTCATTGCAGTCATTAAGCGGATCACTGTGTGACCTAACTCAATTTTGGGATCGCTTTTATGATGGTCGTAAAGCAAGTCACTGAAACTATTAAGTAAATTACATGATTGTTAAATGAACCACATAGTCATTAAGCAAATCCATTCTGCTGAATAGGCACTTTTTTTCCAGAAACCAGCAAAAAATAACAGAAACTTGCAGAAAAAGCCCCAAATCACAGTCATATGACCATGGAACACTGCAACCAGTCCAATGGTGGGTTGCCCCCGGTTCGCACCGGTTCTATAGAACTGGTAGTAAAACTGGCAGGAGGCTCCGCCCACTGACCCCGGTGTCATCAAAACACTTCTGCGCTTGTGCAGAAGAGTGTGTGCAAGTGAAGTGAGCGCATGCATGCATGCTGCCCCGCTGTGAACCAGTAGTAAAGGTAAATAGAACCCACCCCTGAACCGGTCGTAAATGCAGGCTGGTTGCCAAGCATCCATAATGCAATCAGGTAACCACATGGGTGGGGTGGGGGATGCAGCACTTGTAACTTTGAGGCCGGATTATAAGTAACTTTTTAAAGTCTATCATAACTTTGACTGGTTGTTAAATGAGCATTGCCTACGTAGCTATATATTTTTAATGGAAATATCACATATTAATAGCAAGTATTTCCAAAAGGAATGTTGGTTACAATGATTTAACTTTTAATAAAAATGATTGGGATTATTTGTTCCTTCAATACAATAGCGTCTCTAACTGCCTGGAAGCAATATCTTTTGTTTGTTTTATGTCTTTGAATCAGTCTTGATTCCTGTCAACTGCCTGGACAAGTCCCTGCCGTTTTCTTGGCAAGGTTTTACAAGTGGTTTGCCTTGCCTTCTTCCTAGGGCTGAGAGAGAATGACTGGTTCGAGGTTACACTTTGTGTCTAATGGAGGACTAGAACTCACAATTTCCTGGTTCCTAACCTGTGCCTTAAGTACTACACCAAACTGGCTCTCAATCAGTGGTGGGATTCTACTGGTTCGGACTGGTTCGGCTGAACCGGTAGTTCCCATTTCCTGACGAGAACAAACTGGTTCTGTTGCTGTAAAAGTGCCCCCCCGCCCCCGGGTTATACTGACCTTTATTTCTGCTTCTGAAGCCCAGCTGATCAGGGGCGGCAGATGAATTGGCCCTCCTCAGCTGTTTTCCTTGCTCCTTTCCTTGTTTGCAATGTGGAAGTTCAATTTTATGGAAACTGTGCATGCGTTCACAGCACGCGTCTGGCGTGGCACTCAGCAAACCAGTTGTTCAACCGGTAGGATCCCAACCTGCTCTCAATCAATATATAAGTTTTGATTAAATATTGCAATGAAGATGTATTATTATAAATATAACAATATTATCAGATTGGATTGAGATAAAATGGATTATTTAGACAAAGTTACCTATATTTCTTACTTGTAACACTTTATTAGATGCATAGAGTGGCTAGACAGATATAGGTTTTAAATTGGATGGAGGAAGGGGGGAAGGGGAAGATAGGTAGGTTATATGTAAAACAGATTACTAGCAGCTTCTCAATTAACAGTTATAACATGTTAAAACCCATGGTGGAGTCCTTGATTTGCTTGCAGACATTTTGTTTCTAGACAAACTTCACTGAAGGAGTTACCTGGTCTGGAAATGAAACATTGGCAAGCATACAACCAGGCTCAGAGAGCACCAAGGACTCCTCAGTTCAATCCCGAATCACAAATATTCTATTAAAGCCCATCGTGTTCCTTCAGACCTCCTGAGATTGTGTTTGATGTGAGTTTAACAATCTCTCCTTCAATGGTACTGATAAAGTCCCACTGTCCTAAAACAGTCTTTTTGAGGTTTAGTATGAAGTCTCCTGGTAGGCAGAAATGCTGTGATATTACTTTATCCTTGTTTAATGTCAAACTTGTCTCTATTAAATGGGAAAGTCAATGTTGGCAGGTTTATGTATTTGGGGAAGTAGATGCAAAATGTCTGCCTCTAGCTCCTGGTGTGTCTTCCATGTTTGTACATACAGAGATGCTATACCTGAACACTCTACGGTCATTAATAAGGGAAGAGAATGGAAGGGAAGGGGTCCTTGTAAGAAGTCCAGAGGAACTGTAGAAAAATTTACAGCCAAGGTAGAATAACTCAAGAGAAATTACAGAAAAGAGTTTAACAAAGCTGTTGAACAAAGATGGAAATACTGTATTACAATCCAACAGAATTCTAGAATGTCGGAAACATTTGCAAAGATATATTTTATATATTCTTATTCCGAATATAAATATATCCAGAAACTGACTCCATTAGAAAGTGAAAAGAGCCTTGGATAGTACAGTGGTCTAAAGCCCTGTTATTAACATCAGCTGCCTGCAATTATTGCAGGTTCGAATCTCACCAAGCCTCAAGGTTGACTTAGCCTTCCATCCTTTCTAAGGTAGGTAAATTGAGGACCCAGTTTGTGGGGGCAATAAGCTGACTTTGTAAATATACAAAACTATGAAGGCTATTGCTTAGCACATTGTAAGCCACCCTGAGTCTCCGGAGAAGGGCGGCATATAAATCAAATTTTAAAAAAAATACATTAGACAGTGGAGCAGTGTGAAAAGGAAAGCACCAGAATCTACTAAAATACCTACAGAACTGTTTAAAACAGTTTAAACTACTGAACTATTGCAATGATTCTTTATACAGTGAAGTTTTCCATAAGATCTTACAAAGATGGAAAGGATCATGCCATGGGGGAAAAATAGTTTTTTAAAAAAACCAGCAAAACACCAAATCAGATAGCTAACATAGGAAGGATAATGAAAAGAACATATATGAAGGTTTATTTCATTACTACAGCAAGGCTGACTGTATAGATCATGCCAACATGTGGAACAGATTATGGTTAATGGGTGTGCCAGAACACTTGATCATTCTTCTGAGAATCTTTACAATGAACAAGAAGCTACTGTAAGAACTGAGTTTGAAGAAACAAAGTAGTTGAAATAGAAAAAGGAATGAAACAAGGATGCATATTCTCTCCATATCTATACATTATAAGTACAACAGAATGAAAGAAAATGACAGCTGGAATCAAAACTGAAAGTTGAAGGGCTTACAGTTTAAGATATGTAAATACCACTTTATAAGTAGAAAGTCAAAAAGATTTACAAGAACATATTAGGGGGAAACCAATGCAAAATATAATAGTGAGGTTAATGTTAGTTAAGGTATTAGACTGGTCTGGGGAGATTCAGATTTGCATCCTCACTTTGTTGCTTCTTTGTATGAAGACAGGATCTCCTGTGGCCATGAACTTTGCTCCCACTCACATGGAAACACATGGTGTTTGGAAGACAACATATTCATTAACCCACAGGCTGCAATTTTCTTTAATAAATATGCTTCTGATTCATTTGGTGTTGGTGTGTGTGTGGGGGGGGAGTAATTTTCAAAAAAACAATAAACCACCAAAACTAAAAGCTAATGGTAAGCCACACGTTTAAAAAAAGAACAAAGAAAAGGAATGTGAAATGCTGGAGCAAAAGATGTTGACTGAAGAAAGTGCTTTGAATTCAGTTCTGATGGTCCTGTTGTATTGGCTGTCGAAGGTAAACAAACTTTGTGTGGGTGAGAGCGTATTAGAAACGGGTGTGCTTTCTTTGCACAGCATGCCTGTGATGTTCAAATGGGTTATACTCCTGCCCTGTGTTTTGCAAGAGGATTTTGGCAACCATATCTTGTCCTATGTGGTACTTTTTGGCAGAACTGGTCTGAAAGAGCCAAGATAAGATTTTGGCTGTCCATATTCTCATTTAGTGTCCGTGCCTATATGGGGGCAGGCAAAATACAGCTGACTTGCCATCCATCCATCCAACTTATTATGAATGGTGAAAGCAGCGCTGACACTCTTGGTGAAATTGCTCTTGCTGGCTCCTGACAAAAGTCTTTTGTGGTTGAGAAGCTGCATGGGGTCATGTGCAGTTGCTTAAAGGGAAAGAAGCATTGAAGTAATTTTAAAGAAAGCATTCCAGGGCTTCCTTCTCTGAACATTTTCTCAGGAAAGTTCCACTCATAATTGTTACACTGCACCTAGGCACTTGTTTTGTCCTTCAAAGGGTATTTATCAATTAACGTGTATTAAAACTTTGGCAATAATTGCAGGCTGGAGCACATGAAATAACAAGCAACCCTCCATCCTCACTGGATTGAGATTGGTACTCCTACCTCATTTCCCCCATGAGTTTGTCACTAGAGAACCTGGGCCATTCTGATCTCAGAATTCCATGCTGTCAAGGAAGTCCAGGGAAAATCTTTTCTTGGTAGGCTGCCTCAAGCTGCTCATTCCTCACTTCCACTTCTCTCCTTTTCCAGGTAAGAATTAGGATGCTTAGACTGGGAAAGTAAAATCAATACATTTTATTCTAGGGATATTCACGCCATATGTGTCAGCAATCCATATGCCTTAGGATTTGAATAATGATGTTATTGTCCCAAAATGAACAGAGGCTCTGACAGATATGGGACCGTTCTCCTAGTGCATGCATGCATTACACTTCAATAAGGAGGAGAATAACTATTGTGAATGATGAATTGGTTCAAGGGCAACTGTTAAGGATCAGAACTTAACATTTTTCTTTTAATAACCGGAAGATTAGAAGAGGAAATTTATATATATATATATATATATATATATATATATATATATATATATATAATATCTGACAATGCCAAGCATACAGACTAATGTACTACTTCTACTCCAAAATAAAAAAAAATGCATAGAAATTAATACTTATCAAGGTAAGAATGTGAATAGCACTATCGAAATGGAAAAGTAAAAAATGAAAAGCTGTAGCCTGTAGCTCAAGAGAAAATTCTGTGAAGTGGTATGATGAAAGAGCTAACATAATAGAAAAAGGAAAAGAAATCAAAACATAAAACTGTTTTAAGAGGGACATAAAGAATCTCACGTCATATTTGATTGTAGATACTTGAAAACCTACAGTAGACAGACCCTCTGGTTTGACTATGAATTCATCGTGGAGAATTGCCCTTAGTTATCCTGATAGTATTGAGTGCCAAATTAACCCAAAAAAGTCCAAAAGAATGATATATTTACTTGAATCTACTGCCCTGTATTATTATTATTTTTTGGACCTTGATTTACTGTGAAAATTAGAAGCAGGCATAAAAGGAAGAGGAAATAACTACAATCCAGCAAAGTATGGTTCAGTAAGTGGTAGCATTAGATTTTGGAATAAAAGTCTCACCAGGATATCTTAAACTCTCTGCCTCAGCAGCATCCTTGGACTTGGACTCAGAGCCAGCAACATCAAGCAATGATATACCCCTGGTGAAACTCCAAGAGAGAGATGGGGAACTTATTTAATGACAGCTCCCACCACAAAACTGTATTCTGTATTCTGTAACATCTGTCTACAATTTTTTAAAGCAGTAGTGCCGTCTTGTGAAAAGACATAGTTGCTTTAAATGGTTATGGGCAGATGCTATATTCATATTCCGAAGCTTTCTTTTAGAATTCAATCTGAAGTGACATACAGTGGTTATCTGTAGCTTGAAAAAGGAAAGTGAAAAGAGACCTCAGGAAGATTTTTTGCTGCTGGACTGATTCAAAGCTGGCAGGTGAGCATTACCAAAGTGTTGGTGGTGGGAGACAAATTGGAAAAAGATCACAGAAAGCAAGACATCACAATGACTGTCCAGATAGTACTTCAATGAATTGGTCAATCTCGTGGAGAAGACACTTTAGGATTGGCTGTGCTTCCTGCCAAAACTCTCACCGGGCAAATTTCCAGAGGCCACTGAGAGTTATCCATGCTGGGAAAGTGTTAGAGATAAAAACTTTCTGGCAAACATCCCCACAATAATATATCTTTAGTCAAAACTAGAGCAGTTGTTTACAGTTAAGAATTCCACTCTCTGTATGTTCAGAGGAACTCACATTGTTATTACATATGCAATGCAGTGGTGAAATCCAAATTTTTTTACTACTGGTTCTGTGGGTGTGGCTTGGTGGGCATGGTGAGGCTTGGTGGGCGTGGCAGGGGAAGGATACTGCAAAATCTCCATTCCCACCCTACTCCAGGGAAAGGATACTGCAAAATCCCCATTCCCTCCCCACTCCTGGGGGAAGGATATTGCAAAATCTCCATTCCCACCCCACTCTGGGGCCAGCCAGAGGTGGTATTTGCTGGTTCTCCGAACTACTCCAAATTTCCGCTACCGGTTTCTCCAAAATCTGTCAGAACCTGCTGGATTTCACCCTGATGCAATGTTACTTTCTTTTATAACTGAGCCTTGAAAACTGAACTGTATTCTCAAGCAACATATGTGAATTTTACATTTAGTGGTTTATATTTTACATGAATAGAGAGAATAATAGTGCTCTGCATCTTTATAATAAGGGGGAAAAAATACCCAGCTCTAAGTAACCAGCCTTGGATACAGGTTTTGTATCCCAGATTTCTCCCAAATGAAATCTGAAATGCTACAACTTAAAAAGAATCATAACACTCATGATTTCTGCATGCTGAATGCAGCTTGATTTTGTACTTTAGTGTGTTGATGTATGCATAGTGTTTTCTTTATCAGTGCAAATCACATTTGGCCCCAAGAAAGGGTCCCCAAGACAGTTTACAATGTAATAAAAAATACAATATCTGAAATGATATTAAACTCAATAACTGCTAGAGATTAAGACAGGAAGTTAAGGCTTCAGAACTATAATTAAGCATAACTCAGGAGTTGGCATATTATCATATAAGACACAGAGGCTTTTTAAAAGTCCTCTTCCCGCCACTTTTTCTTTATGCCTTTTTCTCAGCAGCCAGGAAGGGACACTTTTTAATGGTTTTCTTGGTCTCCTTGTGATTTGGCCCCAAGTAATCTGATGCCAAACCATTAGAACACATTATAGGTCAGAGCCAGTTGTACATCATGCTCCTTCTTACTCATTGTACCCAAGCTCAGTTACTATTAAAATAATAGGAAATTGGTAACAAAATGGAGAAAATATTATTGGCAGCAGGCTCAGCCAAAGAACTTTGCAATATTGTGCATGTTTTTCTTTACAGCATTGCAAAGTTTAGCTGAGCCCGCTGCCAATACAGCTTTTCCCCCATTATCAGCCTAATCCTATAATTCCAGTTTCCATGGTGATAATTTATGACTTTTTCACTCATTTCTAGCATGTGTTTACTTATTTTTTTTAATTAGGCAGTAACATATAGCAAGATGGAATATATCACTTTTTTCCCCCTCAGCAACCTTCTCTTCTCCTTCTGCAACTGGGCAAATAATCATATTATATGACAGAATTGAGTCAGATTTACACTACTAATCTGGCTGAATCCTAGAGGAAATTAGGCGGATTCAGTCAGATTGAGGAAATGGCCATATCAAAGCAATGCTTGACAAACATGGACCGAGTCTGAACCTGAACCTTTAGAAAGCTTTACCATTTTTTCAGAGGACTATAGGGATGGAGGAAGTGATTCTCTTCATATATGTAGGAAAAGAGGGGGTATCAACAGGAAGGGGAAGTGAAGGAACAAAATAGCAATAGCAATAGTAATAGCAATAGCACTTATATACCATTTCATAGTGTTCTACAGCACTCTCTGTACATGGTTTACAATGTCAACACATTTTCCCCAACAATCTGGGTCCCCCATTTTACTGACTTTGGAAGGATAGTAGGCTAAGTCAATCTTGATCCAATCAGGATCAAACTCCTGGCGGGGGCAGAGTTAGCCTGCAATGAGTGTAATACTGCATTCTAACCACAGCGCCACCACAGCTCTTATGCTTAACTTGAAGTAACCAATAGTAGGAAGTGTAGAGGGAAGTCTCCATGTAACAGTTGATTCGAGATACTAAGGGAAACTAAGGCTGAATGTATAACTAGAACTTAAAACCAAATTTTAATCAAGCCAGAACAATATCAGTAGGGTTTCATGGCAGGAGAACCGAAGGAGAAAAGGAGTCCAAGATGAATGGGAATTCCTACAACCACAGTGAAAAAAGAATCATAAACAGTCTCATGGGGTGGAGGACATTAGCAGGAAAAGTCAATGAGGTTGCATAATAGAAACCTGAAACTTATGTAAAGAACATATATGGGAGGTAGAAAAGAAGGACAGGTCCAAGAAAAGCATGTAAACAAGGAACCCAGATTTTTTGCAAAGGTGACTGCCAAACTAGTTCTCCGAAAGGGCTGAGAATAATAGAACAAAAAGAGTTTTTTCAGATATGTTCAAAAAAGAAAGAAAGAAAGAAAATTGTATGGCAACTGTTCAATGAAAATGGTAAAATGATAGCTCAAGAAAAAACGGGACTATTCATTTCCTATTTTCACTCTGCATTTCTCTGAAAAAGGGAAATGGGTTCTACTAAGCCGTTGATACAGATAGGCTTGGAACCCTGAGGTTGAAAGATACTGTATGTGATCAAGAAATATTCTTTTACTTTGAATGAGTTTAAATCTCCAGTCCCAGATAAATAGAATTCTAGGATAGAACTGTACTCTCTGTCTGGCCCAGTGCCAGCATGGTCAACTCACCTCTTCCTGGATCTAGGAATCAGTAATATCATCCTCTTCCCATTGCAAATATACCCTGTACCCTAATTTTCCACCATTTTAAAAATATTATTTAGAATTTTTGAATATAATAAAAGTATAAAAATTAAATTGAAAATGAGAAAAATAAATTAAATTAAGAAGAAAATATAGAATTGTGACTTCCATCCTTCTTTCTATTTAGTAGTTACCATCTTAACCTTTCCCCTCCTTCTTTATCCCTTTTTAATCCTCAGATACATATATGATCAATTTTTCACTTTTTTCCAGCAAGTAAAAAGCAATTTGAATAGCTTATCACCATGCCTAAATATAATATTCTTTACCCCCTCCCAGTTTATTTCTTCCCCCCTCCCAGTTTATTTCTTAACTAAGAAACACAAATACATAGGCTTTGTCAAACATTCCTTTAGATCCCGAACTACTGTTTTCTGACCATCTTAAGTTCTTCAGTGCTTAAGTCTTGAGCCTTCATGCCATTCAAGTAGCAGCTTCAACTGTGGTTGGCTGCAGCATCTGGCATATCTCCTCCCCTTCAGGTGTTGATGGCTGCTTCACCTTGCCATTTTGTCCTCAGTTGCCAGATTGATAAGCTTTTTGTATTTTTAAAATAATTTTCTATTGAGCCAATCATGGCTCATTGAGTCAATTAGCCATCCTCAACTTCATGTTCATGATATTCACTTTCCACCTCCTTGAGGGCACTCTTTGTTTTCTGCCAGCTGGGTGAAGCATGCTCCTTTTACTTTTTCAGCTCTCACCCAATGTGTCGGAAAGCTTCCCTTCTTTTTCTCTTCGTTTAAAAAAATGTTTTAAGTAGAGCCTGGTGGACTAAGTGCTGTTAAAGTAGCACTTAAGTTGCCAGCTGCCTGCAATTACTGCAAGTTCAAATCTCACCAGGCTCAAGATTGACTCAGCCTTCCATCCTTTCTAAGGTAGGTAAAATGAGGACCCAGATTGTGGGGGCAATAAGCTGACTTTGTATAAATATACAAAAGTATGAAGGCTATTGCTTAATGCATTGTAAGCCACCCTGAGTCTCCGGAGAAGGGCGGCATATAAATCAAATAAAAAAAAAAAGTTGCAGTATAGGAATTGCTGCTTTCTTTCTACGAAATTTCTGTTCTTCTTTGTTATAATTTTCATGGATTACAAAGGAACATAAGAATGAAGCAACAACCTCTTTTTTATTTGATTATCATGGAGCATCAGTAGTGTCATAAGGGGAAAAAACAGACCGAAGGATCTGCTTGTGTTTTAAAGGAAATGTGTGGAAACATCTTGGAAAGCAAAGGAAAGACAAGGGGACTTCTGAAAATAGAATAATCCCTAAAAGAAAAAATAGGCACTGATAGATTCCACACAGGGTTCACATAGAGATTTGCCTTTCTTGAAGAATTAGGAAGGGTGAAAATCAGTGGAACAATCCCTCGGGTCTTCTGATGGCCATATTCCAAAATGAGCACCAGTCCAGACCTGTTGCCAAGAAGCTATAGACTGGAATTTCTGAAATTGGCTTAAGAAACAGCCAGAAACTGCAGGGGATACAAGCAGATTAAACTGAAATGAGAATTGTCTCATGAGTCAGCATTGGGCCATGGCTATTCAAAATCCAGGTCAATCCAAATGTAGATATTAAGATGTTTCCACTTGAGTTTCCATCTCATTTCCAAACCATAGCCAGCAGCAGTTCACCTTTATTCTTGATCAGAGCTCAATTTAAACACCGTGACCAGTTCTTCTCAACCTCTTTCACAAATGTGGACAGATTCAGAGAAGGGCAACAACAACAGTTAACAACTAAATTTCATGAGGAAATCAAAAAGACCTGAGTATATTCAGTTGTGAAAAAGGATGGCTGAGAAGGAATTAGACACCACTTTTCAAGTACATGAAGAGACGCTGCGCAGAAGAAGGTCATAGTCTATCATTCCAGAACCAAAATAACACTCTCCATTTATAGAAAGGCAGATGCCACTTGACTATGAGGGAGAAAAAGCATGATAGTAAGAACACTTCTACAATGGAACCAAATGCTAAAGCAGGTGGGAAGCTCTTCTTCACTAAATTTATTAACACAGCCTGGATAGTCATCTGCCAGGGATACTTTAATTTGGATTTGGGAATTAGACTCAGTGGCCTCAGTGGCCTTTCTAACTGTATCTCACTTGGATTCTCTGATATTTCTTTGTGAGAGAAAGCTTGAGATTCTGTTCATAGCAAGTGAATCTACAAGGCTTTCTGTGCTTTGGTGGAAAGAGGTTTTCAGTCATGTGTCACTCGACTGACACATTTAGAGGTTTGCATGTTTTTCTCTCTCTGGTGGAAGCAGGGAAATGAGGCTTGGTAGAATCCATGGAATCAGAAAGGGCAAAGTACTAGGTATTTGTTTGAAAAGACTCTGTGTCCAAGTCTTTATGCTTTTACTATGGTTTGTTCCATTTCAATTAGGCATGTATGAAACTTTGGAGAGGTGATTAAAAACACAGCTCTTGTGATATAGCTGCTTTCCTGTTCCACTGTTTAGCCAGAATTCATTCGGCCAGTTTGCTTGTAAGGACAGAGACACATATCAACAGATTCCAATTTATTCTGCAATTCTTCTTTGACCTTATTCATACTTCTTATGTGATCCTCTATGTTTGCCCAGATCCAGCCCTTTTAAGCCTTGTCCTATCTCAATCTCTTTTTTGACTGTGAAATCAAAATATTGTGTCCATATGGAGCAGTGCCACCACCACCAATCGGCAGCGATTGGCGATGTCAGCAGCGATCACTGCTGCCTAAAACAGCTGATCAGCAGTATTCCAGAAGGCCAATCCAATTGCCGATCAGCTGCTTGGCAGCGAAGGCTTCAGCATTCCCTGGCGGCAGTGAACAGCAGCAGCAATGACAGTTGGCGGTGGCCACTGCACCAACCCCCCTGCCCCCCCAACGCAGTATTCACTCTATAAGATGCATAGACATTTCCACCCACTTTTTTGGGGAGGAAAGTGCATCTTATAGTGTAAAAAATATGGTATATACAAATGTGCAGGCTAAGGGAGACATGATAGCAGTCATGATAAATACAAGAATATTACATTAAACAGAATGTTGCTGCCTTCAAATCCTCTATTCAAATTGAATCTTGGCTAATTTGTACCCCACTAATATCTACCATTCATTCCTTTCCTGCTTTTCAACTGAGCAGAAAATTCATATAAACTAAAGTGTTTCTATTAATGTTAACTCTAATCTCCACAATATTTTTTCTGAAATGTTGCAGATTTTTTGCCTATTAACATCTATAATGTTGCTCATTTGTACAGTACTGCAAGCCAGCAAATTGAGGAAGGCTGATTTTATTGAATAAAAAGTATGTTCCAATTGAGTGTCCTGGGAGGGAAGAAGATTCACAATAAAAACATTAAATTTTGTTCTGTTGCTTATGCCAAATTCTAAATTTTACAATCCAAATTTCCACTGTATAAATGGAAATGAGATATAATGAACGCGTTAGTTCCCAGGGAGATTGTGCAAACATTTATAGTAAATTTGAATTGCTTGGAAAGTCCAGTTGTGGATATTAACTAATGTAATAAGCAGAAATGTCCTGTGTTTTGTCAAAAATGAGAGGGAAAAAAAGCAAGAAAAGAGATGGGGATAAGCCAATTTAGAGACTAGACCTGTGTTAACAGAAAGACTGTGAGAAATAGAGACACCCCCACCCAAAATGGAAATACGGAGGAGGAGAAGACATATATGGACAGAGCAGAAAAGATCTATACAAGCAAATGGCACAGAACACAGCAATCTTTACCTGCTATAAATTACCATCGCCTTCCCCATACCAAATATTTTCCTGGGCAGTTACAGCTACTGAATGAGGGTGAATATATGTGTCCCAGGATAATGTTGCAGGATCCAATCTGGGTCGGTCACCAGGACCAGAAATTTTGTCTTCCAAGCTTTTGGACTTGTGCTGGAGCCCATCCTCAGGGAACTTCTCTCTGTGTGCTTTGGGCTATAGGTAATCCTCAATTTACAACCACAATTGAGCCCAAAATTTATGTTGTTAATTGAGAAATTTGTGAGTTTGCTCTATTTTATGAATTTGCTCACCACATTTGTTAAGTGAATCACTGCAGTTCTTAAATTAGTAACACGATTGTTAAATAAATTTGATTTTCCCATTGACTTTGCTTGCCAGAAGGTCGCAAAAGGAGATCACATGACTCTGGGACACTGCGACAGTCATAGATGTGAGTCAGTTGTCAAGCATTCAAATGTAAATCATGTGACCACAGGGATGCTGCAACAGTTGTAAGTGTGAAAAATGGTCCTAAATCTCTTTTTTTCAGTGCCATTGTAACTTTGAATGGTCACTAAATGAACTGTTGTAAGTTGAGGACTATTTATATTCTATGTGTAGTATTTATTTGGTGCCTGATTGTGCATGGTTTTTTTAGTTGTTGATTGGAGTATTGATGGCCGGCTATAAAGCCATTGGCTGTTGTTTCCTTGTGCTGCCAAGTCCTCGGTTCCTAAGTATCTGATAAGATAAATCAGTACTCTTGTCGACTGACAAGTGGTCCATTTCCCAGGCTTCAGTCATTACCCTGGCTATCTTTGTACCTGCTCAGCCAACAATCTTAGTAAGTAAGTAAGTAAGTAAGTAAGTAAGTAAGTAAGTAAGTAAGT
>WNWU01000006.1:44866999-44882215 GCA_012654045.1 Ptyas mucosa | reverse complement strand
AGTAAGTAAGTAAGTAAGTAAGTAAGTAAGTAAGTAAGTAAGTAAGTACCATATATACTCGAATATAAGCCGAGTTTTTCAGCACGTTTTTCAGGCTGAAAAAGCCCCCCTCAGCTTATATTCGAGTCACGAAAAAATGCCTTTTTCCTAAGGTGACCAGAAGTCCGATTTTAAAAATGTCCCGATTTTTGGAAACAATGCAGGACAATCTAGGGAATGGCGGGAGAACGGGGTTTGCTTACCCCACCCACTCCCAATCTATTGCTGCCTCCTGAGTCCCAGCTGATGGCTAGAGGGAAAAAAACTGTTTAAATTCTTGCCGGGGGGCTTCAAAGGGCTGCCCTACAGCTGATCAGTGTTAAAAGAAAACAAATGAGTAGACCCATGTCTGCAAAAATAGAAAAAACAGCCCCTTTCAGCTTCAGTATAGGTTAATTACCATAAGTTGATTTGAACAGCTTCCTGACTCTCAGTTGATTTGCTCTCAGCTGTTTTGGGCAGGAGTCTTTTGCTAGCTGCAAAGAGTGCTGCTGGGGCACATTTTTTTTCTCCTTGTGCAATTCAAGCTGAAAACGAAACCAAAACTAAAGCAGGTTGTTGGCTTTGCTGTTTGCTTCCAACATTGGAAAGGCAGATTTCTTTTCTTTTTCCTCATCAAAAAAGGTAGGTGCAAACAATGGGAAATTTATGTCAAATGGCAAAAGAGGAGAGTTCAAGATTTTAAAACACAAAAGAAAAAAAATACAATTCCCTATTTAACTAGGGAATTGTAATAATTGAGATACTATTAATTGTATATTGTCTTGAAAGCAGAAATGGTTAAGTTGTGGTTTGGAAGAATATATGGGGGAAATTATTTGGTTTATTATTATTGGTAAATATAATTACTGGTAATTGATTTGTAAGAAATTGGATTGCATGGAAATAATTGGAATATTCATGTTCATATTGATTAATATACAAAAAAGATAGTTATATAACTAATTGATTTATATTAAAATGTTGAATTTGTATTGAACAACTGTAATATTACATAATTAACCAATGTGAGATGGATATAAAAATAGATGACAATGGGAAGGGGTATAATATAGAATAGAAGTGAAAAATTGAATTTGATTAAGATTAGAGATGAGGATGAAGGGTAATATTGGTTTTTTTAAAAAATAGATGAGGAATAAATATGGCAAAAAGGAAATATAGAAATTGTAAATTTAAGTGAAATGACTAAACACTGTTTAAATTTGTGAACCGGCCAAATACTGTGTTCAAAGAAAATACATTGTATGTTTGTATGTGTGTTTCTAATTATTGCTATTTATTCATATTTGTTCTCTTTTATTCTTTAAAGTTTAACAATTCATTCTTTATCTTAATATCTTTATATTTGTTTGGGGTTGGTTTTCTTCCCTTTCATCTTTTTTATTGTACAGCAATTTTTCTCCTCAAACCTACCACCTCTCTCTTTTCTTTCCTTCTTACTTTCTCCCCCCCTCTTCTTCTCCTCCCTACTTCCTCTTCCTTTCTTCTCCTCCTCCTCTCTTCCTCCCTCTCTTAACCTCACTCCTACTCTAATTTCCCTTCCTTCATCCCTCTCTATTGCTGTATCCTTTTATACACATGGACTACTCAGAGGGCTGAAAAAGTTATTTTTGACTGGTCCTCGCACTTTTGACCAGTCCTCGAACTTACAACTGTCCTCACATTTTATGTTTTTGCCCTATCTTGTCACCATGGTGAAGAGAAGCAGTTGTGAATTGAGTGACATCGTTTTTAAGAATTTTAAGGCTGGGGAATAGGGGCACTGGAGTTGGGCAGGTGAATCTACAGAGGGCGTCTTTCTTTAGGCAGGCTGAGCACTATGGGGCTTGAAATCAGGGGTGGCGAGGGCTGAGACAGAGAAAGAGACAAAGAATGAAAGAGAGAATGAGAGAGAGAGTGGGAGAGAGACAGAGAAAGAGAGAGAGAGAGAATGAGAGAGAGAGTGGGGGAGAGAGAGAGAGAAAGGGGGGGAGAAAAAGAATGAGAAAGAGAGGGGGGAGAGAGAAATGGTGATAAGATAGGGCAAAAACGTAAAATGTGAGGACAATCGTAAGTTGGAGGACTGGTCACAAGTGCGAGGACCAGTCAAAAATTACTTTTTCAGCCCTCTGAGTAGTCCATATGCACTACCCAGAGGGCTGAAAAAAGTGATTTCTGACAGGTCCTCGCACTTTTGAACGGTCTTTTTTTATTTTGAAATTTACCAGTAGCCGCTGCATTTCCCACCTCCGGCTTATACTCGAGTCAATAAGTTTTCCCAGTTTTTTTGTGGTAAAATTGGGGGCCTTGGCTTATATTCTGGTCGGCTTATACTCGAGTATATATAGTAAGTATTTATTTATTTATTTATTTATTTATTTATTTATTTATTTATTAATAAATATTTATATGCCGCCCTTCTCCCAAAGGACTCAGGGCGGCGATCACAGATTAAAAGCATACAATAATAAAGGAAAATCCTAATTAAGACCAATTAAAACAGGGACAATAAATAATAAAAACCCAAGAATCACAATCAGCCCATTTGTTAGTAGCTGCAAAATTGGATGTATGTCCTTGTTCATTGCAATGTGAGGATACCAATGAGTTCAGATATCCTCATCTGACCATTCACTTTTGCTCTTGCAATTTGGTGATTAGCTTCCTCCCAGTCTATCCTACCTACTATCCTACTTTCACTGCACATATGACCTTCTTAATCTTGCAACTTGCTGAAGATCCTATGTTTTATAACAGATTCCAGTCTGTTTATCACCCATAGCCATCCAGTCTAACTCTTGTGCCCAGCCTGCCTGGTTCTTCTTCAAACGAGGAAACAGTTGACATGAGACTCTGTATCCTTGGCTGCCAGACCTTATTATTTTTTGATTGCTATGGGATTCTGCAGTGGTAGGTCTGGATATTGTCCTTTAAAATGAACCCCCAATATAGAGAAGTTTTCCCATCCTTTTCTGAATTTCAGATGTTTGGATATTCTTGGGGAATTTAGCAATAACTCCATAGGAAAGCTCTATTTTCAGGGACTGAGCAACACTAGACAAAGGAGAAGTAGTGGAATCCTATCAGTTTGGGACTGTTGCAAGAGAGTGAGTTTGCATTCAACTTTGTCACTTTTTGAACATGCTCCCTCTGTGCTCTGAAATGAGGAAAAGGCTATCAGTAAAGTTTGATTGCTGAATCAATCTTTTCCTGTATGGGCTTTTTTGTTCAGTTCAGGTTTGGTCCAGTTGGAAGTTTAGCAAGAATGTCTGAAAGGAAGTTCATAAAAGTAGAAGATTCCTTTTAAGTGTATAACATTGATTAAGCAACTAGTAATTCCAAGGAAAATTGTGGGGGAAGATCAAAAGGCAAGAATATGGATGGAAAGGGATAGGGTTTTGATTGTGTCGTTGCTGACACACATTTTTTTAATTGACATTTATTGACCTTGTCCTTCCCTCACAGATGCTACTGTAGTGCCATCCAGTTGTCTGGGACTACAACCCCAGTCAGCATGGGCAATGGCTAGGAATCATGGACGTCATCACCTACAATCACCCATATATATGTAGGTTTCAGGCTTTTAATGTACAGGATCACAATGTACTGAATTGCAAATGATATGGTGTCTTTAAAAAACTAGAGTTTTTTTTATTTATAACATTTATATAGTTGCCCATCTTGTGCTAAACGCTGGGCAGCTCACAACCAGCAGATAAAGCCACATCTATGTACAATAAAAACATTTTAAAACCAAAAATATTAAAACTAAAAGACTTGGCATCATGACTAAACTGTCCCATGCAGCCCACACAGATTATATTTATATTTATATTCATATTCATATTCAGCTAAATTGATAGAAGCAGAGTAGCTAAATGACAGGAGAGATAACTGTTTGGTATTTCTTAGAGAGAGAGAATTCTGAGCCTTGCTGGGGCTGCTAAATTTTTTGATGAAGATTGAGACATTGCTTATATCTAAGCATGCTTCAATCAGGATGATGAAGTTCAGGCCCTTTGAAGAATAGTTGAAAGAGCTGAAGAAGGACAGAGGAAGACTCATCATTGTCATTGTCAGCCATTCTATCGTGTCTGACCCTTGGCCACTCTATGGATTAGCACTTTCCATGCCCCTCTGTCTCACACTGTCTCCTTCAGATTCTCCATGATCACCCCAGTGTCATCTTTTACAGTGTCAAGCCGGTGGGTGCTATGATGGCCCCTTCTCCTTTTTCCTCTAATCACTTCCAGCATGATTGACTTTTCCAGTGAGTCAGCTCTCACGACATGACCAGAGAATAACAGACTCTACTTGGTGATCTTGGCTTCAAGTGATATTTTTGGTGAAGTTCGGTCTAAGACTTCTTTGTTTGTTATTTTTGCAGTCCATAGGATGCATAATAGTCACCTCCAGCCACCACAGTTCAAAGCAGGGGTGGGTTCTAAGCTTTTTTACTACCAGTTCTGTGGGCGTGGCTTATTTTGTGGGTGTGGCTTGATGGTCATGTGACAATTATTTAGGATTTAGAAGAGGTACTGGTCTACCAGGCTTTTAACTGCTTGCAGAGTTAATTTTTGCAGGCACTGGTCTACTCATGTATTTTTGCAGGCACTGGTCTACTCATGTATTTTTGCAGGCATCGGTCTACTCATTTGTTTTCTTTTACCACTGATCAGCTGTAGGGTGGCCCTTTGAACCCCATGGCAAGAGTTTAAACAGTTTTTTTCCCTCTAGCCATCAGCTGGCACTCAGGAGGCAGCAATAGATTAGGGATGGGACCAAATAAAAGGTAAGAATAACGCGGGGGGTGGGGGGCGGGGCATGGGGGGCGGGGGCAGGGGAGAACTGGTTCGGTGACATCATATCATTACCGCTACTGGCTCAGGAGAACCGGGCCGAACCAGGAGGAACCCACCACTGGTTCAAAGGTGTTCGCCCTCCTCCTATCTGCCTTTTTCAGGATCCAAGGTTTGCAGCCATAAGTAGCATTTGGAAAAATGATTGTGTTAACTAATCTGCATTTGGTTGTGAGGCTGATGTATTTACTCTTGTAGATGTTATTCATGCCAGGCATCGCAGTTCTTCCAAAGTGCTATACAACTTCAGGACTACAGTTACCACTTTGGTCAATTTTAGAGCTCAGGAAGATGGATTCCTTTACTGTTTTAATGGTCTCATTGTTGGTCTGCATTCTAACCTGTATATTCTCTGCCATTTTCATTATCTTTGTTTTCTTGATGTTAAGGTGCAGCCCAAATTTTTCACTTTCATCTTTGACTCTCAGGATTAAACACTCCAGATCTTCATTGCTTTCCCCAAGTAATATTGTATCGTCTGCATATCAGAAGTTGTTGATATTCCTACTACTGATTTTAATCCCAATGGTAGCTTCCTCCAGGAAAAGGCAAAATCACAGCCTTTTAACTATTTGAAAGATTTTCATATAAGGCATGGAGCAGATTAATACCTTGCTGCTTCAGAAGGCAAGATTAGAAAAGAAGGGTGGACATTTCAGAAAAGCAAAATTAAGCTGAACTTTTAAAAGTGTTCCCAATAATAAGAGCAATTCCTCTCAACAGGAAAGTCAGAGTTTGTCATTGTATGTCTTCCATGCAATAGGCAATTGGACTGGATTATATTTTCCAGAATCTATGATATGCATCATATTACATATGTGTATGAGTGTATATAAATATATACTTAAATCACTTGGTAGTATGAAAATACTGGTGGAGGTACTGTAAACTTGGATATTTGAAGGTGAGGATCACTGGTTAAAATTATTTATTCAGGCATAATCTTATTGCTTCCAAAGGCAGTTAACCATTAGCCTAATTTAATTTAGAAGGATGTTGTGAGGAAAAAAAAGATCAAATGAAAGACAGGAAAAAATGAGGAAATAACTGAGTAATATAAATATAATAAAATGGATGAATATGAATTTGTCATTTAATGAGTGCATGTACTTGGCAGGTCACCTGATTTAAAAAAAAACAGAAATTATTTTTATTAATTTATTATTTTAATCCTTAAATTTTGTATAATTAGTATCAAAATCACTTCAACACTTCTTAATGGTAGCAAGGCAGCTTTGCAATAAAAAAGGATAGTTGTGAAGGAAAAATAATACAGTTGCAACAAGCTTTTGCAAACGGAACTATTGACTATATATATATACACACACATACACATACATGTCAATATCTGCAGCCTCAATGATTTCTGATATGCTGAAACATATATGCTTGTTTGGGTGTATTCCGTCTTTTTGTTTCCCCTTTAGCTTTTTTAATTGTCTCTTTTGAATGTTACCATTCTCTCTCTCTCTCTCTCCCCTCCCTCTCTCCCCCCCCTCTCCCTCTGTATGTGTGTGTGTGTGTGTGTGTGTGTGTGTGTGAGAGAGAGAGAGAGAGAGAGAGAGAAAGAGAGAGCGCAAATCTTTCAAGAATTCTCAAGAATATTTGGATTTATCTTGGTCTAGCGCAGTCAAGATACTGTTACAACCAATTTTCCATTTATTTTTAATAAAACAAATTTCCCTCTTCAGCCTTTAAATATTGGGTGTAAGTTGAACTGTAAGCCAATGATACTTTCAGAATTGTGAAACGTGGGCAATATTTGCTGGTATGCCAGAATTTATTTTCTTTTATCCTCACCATTTCCCAAGTTAGGAAAAATATATCACCTGGGTTGTTTTTTTTTTTGTTTTTTTTTTTACAAATAAAAGATTTCAGCATCTTCTGGACAATTGAGGAGTCTAACCCTAGTGCTTCACTAGTTTAGGTATAAATTTTTTACATGATTAACTCATAGTACTTTTCAGAAACAAGAATACTTGAATATCTGTAAAATTTAAAAAAATGAAAAATACTCTCTTGGTGGTATTCTTCTTATACATGAACCTTGTTTACAACAAGTGTAGCATTAATCTTTTAAAAACATGTTTTTGCCAGTGTAGCACTCCAAGGACCCTACACTTGTACACTTTTATTCAAGTGTAATATTCAGTTATCCATAGTCATTCAAGTTGCTTTCCTCCCTAGCATTGTTCAGCCTCATTGTATTCAATAATAAAGATGTCCTTGATTTCCCTCATTTGACATGTTATTCTTTTATACAAATGACAAGAAAAGCTGGCTTTTGTGTCTTCAAATAATTCCTACAGTGGCACATTGACTGATGTTCTAATGAACATTATTCCAAATTATCAGTTTTCAGTTTTCTTCATAGGCTGAGAGAAAAGCATCCATGATATCACTATTATTGGATTAAGATCTGGTTGCCAACAGAACAAAGTTTTATCTGTCAGTGGGATGAAAACACAGAGGTCTGCTTGAAACTATGTGGCCTAATCACCGCTTTGCCACCAAAAGTAATAAGGAAATAATATGCAGGCCTTGTTTTCTCAGGTAGCAAATAAATGCTGAGGAAACTGGGAAGGTGGGGAAATGGAAAGAAAGTCAGAAAGGACAAATAGTCATGGTCTCAAACATAAAATGGACAGGAGGCCCTAGAAGAGCTTTCCTAGCTGTTGGACTACAGAGCCCATCATCACAGATCATTAGCCCCACTAGCTAAAGCTGAATGAAGTTGTGATGTAAAATTGCTGGAGGAGAACAGGTGTACCCTGGAGTAAGATAGTCTCAGAGAAACTTCTCCAAAAAGGTGAAAAAAGCCTGTCCATTTAGTTCTGAAAATGTCAGGTTATCCCCTCCATTGGTTCTGTGACCTCATTCATCTAACTGCTATAGGTTGATCCCATCTCTTGTTTACTCTCACAACTGTCATAACCTCAGTTACTCTACTAGCTGACTAGCAAAGATGGGCTAGACCAGTGGTGTCAAACTGGCGGCCCGCAGACCGGATGCTTCACATGCAGGCCACTGCCACCTCAGCTCCATGAAGGGAAAAATGTTGTCATACGTCATGTGACAGCAACATGACGCAGCGAATTTGACACCCATGGTCTAGACAAACCCCTTCCTCTCTGCACGCTGCTTTGCAGAGGTTGAAAATTTGGGAATGTCTTCCTTTTATTTCAACCTATTTCTGGTTTTACAGCATAGCATTGCTGACCCATGAGAGTGAGCTGATCACCAAGTTCTTTGGTGAAACATGGGAGATCCTGAATTCTAAGATTTCAGATTATTTGTTAAACAGAAATGCTTTGTACGTAGTTTCCAAGTCACAGTGGGCCTTGAAGGACATCTTGTTTGTTTTGGCTGAACAATTCCAGTGCCTCTAAATGCAAACAGCCAGGAAATGCTTATTGCTTATATACTATGGTGAGCTTGCATGTCTTGTGATATAAAGTAGGTAAAATGATATTTTTTATTATATCAATTTGATGCTGCTGTTCAGTCACTACATAACCTTCCTGCTCAGTGGTGGGTTCGGCCCGGTTCGGCCGAACCAGTAGCAGTGATGATATGACATCACCGAACCGGTTCTTTTTGTTCAGGATCTGAGCCCACCCGCCCCACCCCCCCACATTATTCTTACCTTTTATTTGGCCCCACCCCCAATTTTTCACTGCCTCCCAAGTCCCAACTGATCGGCTGGAAGGAAAAAAAATGTTTAAACTCTTGCCACGGGGCTTCAAAGGGCTGCCCTACAGCTGATCAGTGTTAAAAGGCAGTGTGGTGGTAGACCAGTGCGCTTGAAAAACAAATGGGTAGACTGGTGCCTCCAAAAACAAATGAGTAGACCGGTACAGCTCTGCAAGCAGTTAAAAGCCTGGTAGACCAATACCTCTGCTAAATCCTAAAGAATTGTCACATGACCACCAAACCACGCCCACAAAATAAGCCATGCCCACAGAACTGGTAGTAAAAAAATTTAGAACCCACCCCTGTTCCTGCTTCAAAGTAAAGTTCAAAGCTTGGTTTGAGGGCTTTGGATAGCTTCAGGCACGAGGCTCACACTTTGATAATTATTTATTTATTTATTTATTTTATTAGATTTATATACCGCCCTTCTCCCCAAGGGGACTCAGGGCGGTGAACAGCCATAAATAAAAAACATATATACAAAATTTAAAAGCCAAATAAAACCAAATTAAACATTGGCCCCAATATTTAAAATCCCAAATTTAAAATATTAAAACACCAAATTAAAATATTTACAATTTAAAATTTCTAAATTATTTTACAAAAGATAATAAACTTTACACAGATTTAAATGTTTTTTTTATGGAACAATCAGGAATGAACTGAAATGCTATTCAATTGTTTTTCAGTTCTGGCTACCTGATAATATTTTGCGATTTCTGATTATACTTTGCAATTTAAAAACCTTAATCAGATTTAAGTTGAACATATTCAGGTCTGGCAGTAGCAGTTGGCATGATGGGCAATCTTCAATGGCTTTCATATCCAGAAAGACCTACTGCTTATCCCTGATATCTCATGCTGCATGCTTTCCACTGCAGCTGGTGGCCATAGCACAATCAACCAATCTGGGCAATGCCTGGGTTGGAACTGGCAGTTCAAGTGTACACTCATTTGCTTTGACTTGTCAATGACATTCATTCTGAACTGTGGACCCATGAACAAGACCCCAAGCTGAGCACTGGTGTGTAGATGTTGCAGAGGGGAGAACGTAACGTGAAAGAAACAGTGAGCACAAGAGAGGGGAAGCAGCTTCTGCTTTTGTGGCTTTGCATGCTCTTTCCTGCCTAACCCTCTGCTGTTGCTATAGGAACTCTCAGCAATACTGACCATCACAGCCCTGTGCAGCAGCCCAGGTACAAGGAGAAACCACATGCAGCATCTGCATTGCATGCTAGTCATTGATCTTGCTGCACACAGCTATCAAACCAAGTAGGCAGGTGTGAATTTGTTCATTGGCTGTTGTACAGAGCAACTAATTTTCCTGTCCTGCTTCCTGCTTCCTTTCCATTATTAATCTGAGTGGGCACCATTAAGCAAGTTGCACCTTGTTGTCAGGTTAAGTGACCAGGGCAGCTGACACTTGTTACTACTGAGAAGCTGCTATTCCTGGTTTTGTTATTGTTTGCTGCAGGCCAGATACCTTTCCAACAAAAGGAAAGACCCAAGAAAGAACATGCAATGTGGTAGCAAACCTGTTGTTTCACTCAGACACCAAACATTAACAAACAAAGGAAGAGTAGGGATTCTGCAGATATTTACTCATGAGTTCAGTCACCCCAAAAGAGCATCGTCACTGATGAATGGGCGAAAGATGACAATTTTTCTAGGTAGTCTTATCGATGTCTTCTCCGGAGTATAGGTTGGAGATATACCCATTGTGCTAAGTCAATATAGCAATAGCAGTTAGACTTATATACCACTTCATAATGTTTTACAGCCCTCTCTAAGCAGTTTACAGAGTCAACATATTGCCCACAACAATCTGGGCCTCATTTTGCCAACCTCAGAAGGGTGGAAAGCTGAGTCAACCTTGAGCTGGTCAGGATTGAAGGAATTGAACTCCTGGCAATGTGAGCAGTGTTAGTCTGCAATACCGCATTCTAACAACTGCTCCACCAGGGCTCTATGTGGCAGCTGTGATGTTGTCTCTTGCTTTGAGGCTTCATATTATCTGCAAACTAAATTACTAAGGCTTCATGGGATGTATGAATCCAGTCTGTTATTCCCAGACTTCTGAACTGACTTCCTCAAGAATTTAAATACTGGTAAATTGTAAAATTAGGCCAGTGTATGCAAGCCAGTGCAGCATCAACGTAATTGGCTGAATTGTAAAATGCCAAGAAAGAAGCGAATGTCACATCAAACTTTCATTTTTTTAAAATCATTATTATGGTTGAGATAGTGAGAACTCACAAAATGTCCTTAACGGAAATAGTTGTATATACAGCAAAGGCCACAATAATGCAGGTATTCATCTTTGAAAGACCCAGATTATTGAATGTTAAGAATATAACCTATAGCATTTTAAGGCTACAAGCTGGCCTTGCAGCACAAGTGGAAAAGGACAAATGCTGATTGGTTGAGACGTCTGACAGCTCACATATAAAAGGAGCTGTCAGATGGAACGTTCAGTTAGTTCAGTTATAGCCGTTATAGGAGTTGCTTGTTAATGAATAAAGTCTAGTCTGTTATGTTTAATCTGTCTCATCTCAGTTTGTCCAATTCTGTCACTAAAACAGAATATAACCTTTATTCAGAATAACTCAATTTATAAACATCTGCTTTGCCATCATGATTATATGGATTTGTCTGAGTTATGATCACCTAGCCTTCCAGTCATTAAAAAATTCTGATTCTAACTGAAGTTGTAAAAACCCAACTAGTACTAGTAACTAGGTACTAGTTCAGAAATGCAATCAAACCTCAGTTCAATAGAACCCTCTAATGATATTTATATCCAATTTTATCCTATGACTTCATCCTTAAAATTAAGGACAAGTATATTGTGAAATTATAGAAAATTACTACTGCCAAAAACAAGTCCATAGTTTCCAAACTATGTCAGGCCAATAGGCACAATTAACATTAACTTGATTTAAATTGCATCAATTTATTTCATTTGTACATTTACCTAATTGACATGTTACGCCATTGGTCAATTTTCATCATTTGTGCAACACAAATGATATTGAACATCACATAATTACAAAATGGCTATCAGTACAGACTTAATAGATATTCAGATTTAAAGAACAGGTGGATTATATCCCCCCTCCCTTATAGTATTTCCTGTATAGACAAGTGGCAGACTGTTTCTATTGTTTTTCCCTTCCTCAACCCTTTCTGCACTTCTTTTTACACTAAATGCTTTCCAGCAATTTCCGAACATCATTGCTTTTGTTTCTCTTCTAAACTGCAAATTGTAGAGAGATAAATTACCTTGATTTGACTGGCTTTCCAAGACCAGAGCATGGAAAGATATGGCTATTCCCAACCAATAGCAGAAGATAGTGATTTACTGTATGTATTTGTTTGTTTATTTAAACAATGTTGCTAACTGCTCATTTCTTCATAATGGCAGAGGGTGGCACTCGCAGTATTAAAATCATCAAAATATGATATATAGAAATAGAGATATACATCATTATATCATGATTATCTTAATCTGTTCAGATTTTTGCCTTTTTTTCTGGAAAAAGGGGTACAATTCACTAAATTGCTGTGCCCTGCCAATTTTATTTTTGAAGAATGGTACTAGGCTATGTACAGTATGTAAGTCTCCAAAGTGTCACTGAAAACAGCAGTGAACCGTGAGTTCACAGTTTACAGTATGCACTATTTTTTTTCCTAAAAAGAAATTCAACATAACATTAGGTGGAGCAGACATCCTGAAAAATATTAAAGAAGAGCTCATGGGCAAGCCATCTCAGGCCCAGGTAATAGGAAGGAAAATGTTGGACAAGATTTGCCTTTGGCCAAAATGGGGAGAGTAAATTGAGGGATGCTTTATCCAGGAAATTCCAAAATTCTGAAGTGAGACCTGTGCATGTTATGATAGTTACACATTATTTGAGCCATAAACTGAATTATCCAAAATAGTCACACGGTAGCAGTAATCATTTGGTCAATAACCAGCAAATTTAAAAGAATAAGATGAAGAAAATTAATAAGCACATACTAAATGATGACACATGTAATATGATCGTGATATTATCTCTGAATAAATGGAGAAAAACAGTTTCTTAGTTCCGTCCAGGAATAATCTTACTAACCACAGCATGCTGATGACTACCCTTCTCTAGAAGTGTGGGTGGAAATGGATGCCATCACCTAACTTAATTATCAGATTATATCATTGCCTATTCAGTGGGCATCTGCCCTAAAGATAGCTTACTTTCCCCAGTCCCTTTCTCAGGACTTTTAAACTTGAAAAATAAAGCGCACACTTGATCTACCTCCAGCTGTGCTGACCCCAGATGTGTCTGGCTTACATTTGCAGTATAATGAGATAGTGGAGTAATAAGATGTAAGATGGATTATGCCACTTAACTCCACAGAAGTGGAGAGGAAAAAATCCACTTTGAATTTCCTTATTGTAAAATGCAGAAACCTCTCTCTGCAAATAGAAAACATGCACAGAAAATAAAAAGATATGTCAAAGTTTTCTTTACCAAAACTAGAAGTGCTAACTTCAGGAAAAATAATTCTGGAGATTAAAAAAAAAAGAAAGCTTTCAAGAAACAGCCAACCATTGATAGAAAAGGAGAGAATTGGGACAAATAGAAGTAAAGGAGAGAAGGGGAAGGAAGGTTGAGGCTCAGTAACCCAGAAATAAAGTAATTACAGATGTTAAAAGCACAATCAGTGAATGCACATGTGTAGGGAGGCAATACATCCTTCCTCTTGTCTCTTTAGAAAGCTTGAGTAGAGCTTCTGCCCATGCAGTTGGGAGAAGAGAGGTTTATCAAGGTCCTCCAGTTCTGTGTGGATATATTTCTCTGAGTGTTCAGTTACATAGATTAGATTAATTTATCCTATCACTTCCCTCCTGCTGCAAGGAGGAATTTGGTAAAATGGAATAATGCCCAGGCGGATGAAAAATCTGGCCACACAATCTTCACAGCGAGAGAAGCTCAATAGACTATGGGCAGGCCAAGGGCTCTCTTGCTAGGAGCAGCATCGGTCCATCAGAGGCTCGTTGATCTTCCCAGTGGCAACTTTCTTGCCAGTCATTCTGCTTTCAGATGCAGGGAAGATCCCCTGACTGTGGGCCAGATATCTTGGGAGTGAAGGAAATTGGCATATCAAACTTACAAAGGCCCACCCAACTGGGTAGAACTTCAGTTCTTCCAGCAATTACTAATAAGCATGCAAATTTTATTTACTTTAATATACTTGTTTACACAAGTATCATAATGTATGTGCCTCCTCCTTCTAAGACTTGAGGTGACTCACAGGAAGCTCAAAATCATACATAACAATAAAACATTAAACATTAAAATCAACAAAATAAAAGTCATCAGGTAGCCTTTAAACTAAACTACTCCTCCCTTCCAACTAAACTGCACTTTCTACCCCAAAGGCCAAGGCTTGGCTTGATGGAGGGATTCTTGCACAAATATATTTTTTAATTTCTTTTTTGTGGGGTCATGGCATCATGAAACTTGGCACCCACATTTTAAAAAGCAGTCTGTGAAAACTGATCTTACGAACCAGCCTTTCCCAACTTGGTCCTGTTCCAATGTATCCACCTACCCTGCTTCTTTCAACCTGCATCTCCAATGGCTCTGTTTGCTGGGGAACATGGATATTATTGTCCAACATGTCTGAAAGCATCAGGCCAAGGAAGACTATGAGAACCTGTTGTAGCATTATTCATTGAAAAGACAAAAGAGCAGAATCAAAAGCAAACAGGGATGTACAAATGTCATGACCATAATGGTAACTATCTAGAGATAAGGGAAGTCACTACAGACTAAACCAGTAAATTGTTTTCTAATTAAAATTGGCTTCCCTTGCCATGAAACACGTTTGGGTACTTTTCTTTCTTGAATCTATCATTCTTCAGTCCTATTTCAGTAAATTATTTTACTGAAACTTTTTAATGGTGGTGGCTGAAACTAGAACAGTTGTCAAAGGTCATCACTGTAATGGCAAACACACTGAATGCTGGGATGGTGCCTGGGTGGAGTGCAACTGCCGATAAATTTAACACAAAGCCTACATATGCGTGTGTGGATGTGTTGGAAACTTGGTAATAAAAGTCTACTTTGGTTCCTGTATTTATTATTTGCTTGTTTTTTAAGAGAAGAATCAAAAGCAAACAGGGAAATGATGTAGAAAAGTTTTATTGACATTTGATTGAATAGGAATGTCTTCTCAAAGGGCTTATTTTCTGTTTTTTAGAAAAGAAACATGAAATTTGTAAAAGAATCCCCAGATCAGAACAAATCCAGTGGTTCTTTTTCAAATTCATGCATATTATTAAAGGCATAAGCTTTCATTGGAGCTTATGCCTTGTAACAATACTGTAATGTTACTCCAAAAAGGAGCTAAGCAGACTCCTTCTGATCTGGAACTATCATAGATTAACACAGTTCTTTCTACAATGTCTTAAAAGAAGCCCGGATCAAATTTGACACTGTTTACATTTCTTTTGTCCTTTTAAATGTCAATCATTTAGAAAGAAAGTCCTGATCAGACTGTGGATTGCTTTGAGAGATATACTTTCTATCAACAAAATTTAAAATGCAGAAGGAAGGAAGGAAGGAAGGAAGGAAGGAAGGAAGGAAGGAAGGAA
>WNWU01000006.1:44843659-44866989 GCA_012654045.1 Ptyas mucosa | reverse complement strand
GAAGGAAGGAAGGAAGGAAGGAAGGAAGGAAGGAAGGAAGGAAGGAAGGAAGGAAGGAAAAAAAGGTAAGTGTTTTCTTAAATAAGGCTGCTTAGCAAGTCAGCACAACCTCTCCCTGCCACTGATCAGATATAGACCAGCTCCCCAGGGACTCAATAAATCATTTGAGGTTTTTTTGCCCGTGTATAATTTGCAAAAGTGGCAGGGAGATTTTGCACCTTTGAAAACTTGCATTTTTGATGAAGTGCATTTGGCCAAGCAACATTCTATTTTGCATCTGCAAGCTTTCAAGGTCATATCTTTTTATTGTGGGTCAAGCACATGTACAAATTATATTCATTTGATTGATAGATTAAGTTAGGAATACTATTGGACATTTCACTTTTTTAGTTTAGACTTCAGTTCAGAAGGCCATTATCTTCTGAAATATACCCTTGAGACTTTAATGCGCAGTTCCTGGCTGAAAGGTAAAATGCAAAAATGATTAGGAAAATGTATGTTCTAGATGCGGATATACAAGAAGCCTGTGAATGAAAATAGATGTCAATTTTCATATAGACTGCTTCAAACATCCCAAAATGAGATTGGCCCCTCCCCCATCTCTCAAAGTGGGTTTTATGTTCTCTCTGCCCTTATTTTCCATAATGTTCTGCAAATATCATATGTTCTAGTAAATCACAAGGTTTATTTTATTTATTTTATATTTATACATTACATTTAGAAATCACACATTTCCCTCACAGAGCAACTCTGGACATTCTACAGACAGACATGAGAATATAAATACTATATATAAATATTATAAAGATAATTAAAAACAATAAAATAACCAGGACCTTGTGCCTGGCTGAATTGTGAATTCCTTCTTTCTCCTTCATATTTTCTCTACTCTACAGGTTCATTTATGATCAATTGGAAAGGGAAAGATGTACACTGGATCACAATGTTTGGAGACCTAAGCATTCTTATCAAACCCTTTGGGAATGGCGATGCAGTAAAGGGGCAATTAAGTACATGTTGCCTAGTCTATTGATTGTAATGTGTTTTGATGTTCCAGACCCTAAGTGAGTCCTGAAATGATGAGGAGGCAAGGTTAACAATTTTGATCATAGTCTTACCCATTAGAGCACAATAGGCTGCCAGATTTTTTTTTAATATGCTTTTATTGTTACAAAATTACAATACAATTTAACATTTCCGGTTTTGTAGTGTCAATATACATGTAAGTAGTAATTACATCATTATTTACATGGAATAGCCTTCTTATTCTAAATTGGGTTAGCAGGTACTACTCATATTGCATTCTTACACCCATAGTATTTCTATCTTTATTTGCCTACTTACTTCTTAAATCCAATTCATTAATCACCACCAGTAGTACCAATCTTTTCCATCTACTTATCTTAGCTAATTGTCTAGTTTCACTTTAAGCTCTCATGAGCATTACTTTGATTTCTTTTCCCTAGCCACTCATACCACATATCCCATACACAGTAATAATCTGTTTCCTCTCTGTCCTTTATCGGTAATGTTAATTTATCCAATTCGGCACATTCCAGTATTTTTCTAATTATGTGTTCTTCAGGCAGCAGTTTCTTCTCTTTCCAGTACTGGGTGAAAGATATCCTTGCTGCTGTTATTATATGTATAGCCAGGTATTTTTTCTTTCTTGAGTACGAAGATTTAAGGATTCCCAGAAGAAATATTTTTGGGTCTAATTCAAAAGTGTCTCCTAATATTTCCGACACCCATTTACCTATCATCCTCCAGAATTCTTTGGGTTTGGGGCAGGTCCACCAACAGTGGTAATATGTGCCTTGTTGGTGTCCACACTTCCAACACTTTGGGCTCATATTGGGGTAGATTTTTGCAATCCTAGCTGGTGCTAAGTGCCACCTGTAGGTCATTTTGTATTGATTCTCCTTGAAAGTTGTAGCCTTGGTCATTTTAAGGTTGGTGTACCAAATTTGGTCCCATTCTTCTAAATTTATAGTTTGTCCTATGTTCTTAGCCCAAGCTATCATTATATCCTTGACAGTTTCCTCTATCAAGTCATATTCCACCAAATAGTTATAGACTTTGGCTAATAATTTATCATCCGTACCCATCCAAACTTTATCTCAATCATTAATGCCTGTCTCTATCCCCGGTTCTTCTTTATCTTTTTTATATCTCGACTTAATTTGTGCATATGTCCACCATTCTATATAAGTGCCTTGCTCTTTCATTTCTTCCATTGTCTTAAGATTCCCTGCCCCATCTAATATTTCTTTATATTTGACTGTTTTACCAAGTTCTAATACATTAGGGTAAATTATCGCCTCCATCGTGGAGATCAATCTGGGAATTTTGATATAATGTTTCTGTCTTACTTCTCTCCAAGTTAACATGAGGGTATCCCTTATTTTATGTTTATGAAAATATGTCCTTGTTCTTTTTCCGGTTTCCCAAAGGTAGAAATGCCAACCCTTCTGTAAATCATGCCCTTCCAGTGTCAAGATTCTTTTATTACTCAGGGTTGCCCAATCTTTTAGCCAAACTAATTTCGCTGCCTTATAGTATGTTTCCCATATCGGAAGTCCGAGCCCACCCCTATCTTTTTTGTCTTGTAAATTTCTAATTGCAATCCTTGGTTTCTTCCCTCCCCAGATAAATTTCCTAATCATAGTATTGAGTTCCCGAAAAAAAAAATTGTCTAATTTGATTGGAGCTGTTTGGAATAAATATAACAATTTAGGTAGGACACTCATTTTAATTGCTGAAATTCTTCCTAGAAAGGATATCTGTAACTTTTCCCACTTCTCTAAATCTTGTTTAATATTTTTAATCAAAGGTATATAGTTGTCTTCTTTAAGGGCTGAACATTTTTTTGAGATCCAAACTCCCAAGTATTTAACCTTATTAACCACTTGTATCTCCATTGTCTCTTCTAAAATTCTCATTCGCTCTTTAGTCATATTCTTAGTCAACATTTTGGTTTTTGATTTATTAAGTTTGAGTCCCACCACCTCTCCATACTTACCAAATTCATCTAAAATTTGAACGCCTGATTCCAATGGATCCTCTATAATCAATGCCACATCATCCGCAACAAACAGATTAAGGGACTGAAAATCAGAAAGGAAACTTATAAAATTCAAGCCTTTGCGGGCTGCCAGATTTTTCATTTACTCATTCATTCTCCACTCCTTTCTTTGGATCGCCTCCTCCTCCTCCCCCCCACCCCAAGGGAGATACAAAATTCTGGTTCTTGCTCTTCGGGCAATCTCAACCATTTTTTTATGCTGTTGTAATGTGTCTTTGATGTTGTCTCTTCATCTTCTTTGGGGTCTGCCTCATGTTCTTTGATCTTCTCTTTTTGTATATGCCTTCTATGGGTCAGAATCCCAAGATATTCTCTCCAAGTGAACAAACCATTTTATTTGCTGTTTTTGTATGTAGTTTAAGATTGGTTCTATGCCAATTCTTTCTCTTATGATCTCATTTCTGATTTTATCTCCTCTGGTCACTCCGGCAGCTTTCATTTAATTCATAGGTTCTCCATTAATTGAGGTAAAATAAATAATCCTTTACTACCATATTGTAGCAGAAGCTCATATTTCCTGCTTTTATCAGTTCTTTGGTTTTGAATGGTGAAAACGAGAGGATACATTTTCTATGGTCTTATGTTTTTATCTGTTGTGTTTTATTGGCTTTCTTTTCTGCCAAATAGGATCATCTTGTTTTCCTTTAGTTATCTCAGCCATCTCAGATATGAAGAAAACTGATTTTAAAATAATCTATCTCTTCATTTGGCCCCTTTATTTTTATGGACACTTCACTTGGTATTCAAAAGGTTTATACTGCCTTCCTTTTTCTTTTCTAAATCGTACAAATTGCACTGTTTATATATTCTTTTGTTTTACTCTATTCCTTTACACATCATCACTCCTGCAGATGCCATATATTGTTAGTTACACAATTTTATAGTAGGGCTACAATTATCACAAATCTAGGAATATTATCAGATTAGGATTGAGCCTGGTGACATAAAAGAGAAGTTACAAAGTTTCTTATGTGCTGCTTAAAAAGAGAAAGAGTTTTCCTTAAAATCTATGGTCAGCCATTGAGATAGTGCCTTCTGGGCACTATTATTATGGTCCTTCAAACCAATCCTGACTTTTGTGACCTGCATGGAACAATGCTTTCTGCAACATTTGGCAGAAGCATCTTGCCAATCTTTTCTTAGGACAAAGAGAAAATGGTGGTCCAAAATTACCCAAGTGAATTTTATGCCTAAGGAAAAAAATAGAACCCACAGAGCTATCTCTCACCACTGCAGCCAACAGGGTATCCTTTAGAGTAAAACCCAATAAATTCAGTGGAAGTTAATTCCGCAGAGATATCTATACATCTGGTGTTGGTGGACTAACAGACAGTAGCAGGAAGAAAATGCCTCTTGGAGATATTCGGGGATGGGGAAGTAATATGAAGCAACTTGTTCCCTATAGGCCCCAGGCATGAGCCCACTTCAGCTGATTTACTAAAGGAGTGTGAGTTTTGAAGCAGGTGGAGAATGGGGCAGCTATTGTTCTTCTCTTCCCAGCTTCCAAATGCTACAAGGTAGGTCTGAAGGAGAGCATTTCTTGCATTCTAGCAAACGCATAAAAGGCATAGAGATGGGGACAGGTTGGAGATAGTAAGATTCAACCTCCTTCTCTTCCCTCTTTCAAGCTTTGCCATGTGGATAACTATGTTAGAAAAGGAGGCATTAAAGTTTCTTTTGGCAACCACCAGGTTTGCCTGGTGCTTCCTTTTCTCTCATGAATAACACCTGTCAATTAGTTGAAAAGTCACAGGGAGGGAAACAAGTTTTTTTGTTTTGTTTTGGGAAGGGTTAGCAATTTCTGCAAATGGCCGGTAACATCACATTTTTGGTTAGGAATATTAACATTTTACTCTTAGCCAATTTTTTCCCTCATCATTCTAGAAATTTTAGGCAAACTAAGGTCAGACATAATTGGAGGAGAACTGTATTTGTAAATGTTGCAAAAAAATAAATAAATCAGGATGAGTCTGGTAGCACTTTTCTAACTGCAGCTCTCAAAAACTTGATATGAGTTGGAAAAAGTCCAGCAAATCCTTTCTGATTTTCAGATCTGTGCCGTGTCACCTGCTGATCAAGTCCTGTCATTGCTAGTTGTCTTCGGTATGAGTTGTAAGCTGCATATTGGCAATGGTGCCTCAATGCTGGGAATAAAAGGGTTTTCATGTAATTGGTTTCATTGATTCTGGTAACTGAATAGGAGTGTAGAAGGGAGAGAAAGCCACTCATCATATTTTTAAACATCAAAAGCAATTTCACCTGTAGCTCAAAATGTGATCTTGTTAGAATGAGAGATTCTTTACAAAGAAATTAACTAAAGAGTCTTAAGACCAAGTGTTGTGCGATGGTAATAGGTTGGCAGAAAGAATGCTTCAGTTCCCTTGACAAAACAAACCTGACAAGGTGTAACATTGCTTAACAACCTGGGGCTGTGATAACCTCTCCTGAGAAAGCCATAATTTCTCCTAGTTCTGAACCTGGAGAACTGCAGTGTTTCTCAACCCCAACGGCTTTAAGATGTGTGGATTTCAATTTCCAGAATTCGCCAGTCAGCATGCTGAGGTTGAGTAACACTGTTCTGAAGCATTCAAACAAATAGGAAGAAGATACCACACCAGGGTTGCCTTCTTTTAGAACCTGGAATGTGGATAGGCAAGAAGAAACACATTCTGAAACAATGAAGAGAAGGGCAGTCTTGATTTTCAGGCTAAATGCCAAATGTAGAGTGGTGTGAATGTGTATACCTTGGTTGCATTATGTAGCTTTTTCTTCTATTTACATCTTTGCTTTCTTTGTTGATGTCCAAAGATATTTGAGACACTCTTAAAAACATTTGTTTTCTTTCTTTGAAATTCTTCCATATTTTTCTTGCATAATTTTTGGTTAAAGGGGGCATCTAACTTGCATGGATAATGGTAGGACTTACATGGACCCTAGATTTGTTTTTCTAAGAATCACAATGCCTCACCTTTTGTTTTTCATTTACAAAAAAAAAGATTAGATAAACTGGCTTAAGCAATACTGAATGTAAACTGTTGCTTAATTCTGAACAAATATTTATATAGTGCATCCAATTGTTAAAAACACTTTGTGTGTATCACAGCTGCAATACTTCCCACAATTTTGTAAAGAGATTCCAAATTGTAATTCCCAGTGTTCCAGAATGATGGAAGCTGGATTCAAAGTTGATTGTGAAAGTAACAGATTACTCTATCCAGGCACAGATGCTTTTTTTCATTTTTTTTTTTTTGGTTAAAATCTATTTAGCTCAATCAATCTGATGCCATCCTGTGCAACAACTTTCATAAGTCTCAGTCAATGTGGCCAAGAGCCAGGAATTGTGAGAAGTGAAGACCAAAATACCTAGTTGCCTATTTCTGACTGAGTACTTAAAAATCTGGATTTGAATCCCTGTGTTCTCAGCCAACATTGGAGATGTTGAAGAGGTTGTTACCTCTTTTTCTCACAAGTTTCCCTTTTTTAATAGTCATATAACAGACAGTTACAATATGGAGCCTTTCCCTGGTGGGAATAACTCTAACTTTTGAATGTATACAAAGAACCTCTGATTAAAAATTTTGTTTGGTTCAATTTTATTCAAAACTAACCAAAATTTGTCAATTCTTTATAAACAAAAAAATTAAAATAGAATGCGAGAGAAAGCAAATGTAACAGTTTAATACATTCACTGAACCACAATCTGTTTTCTGACCACCTCTTGATTGCAATATCTTCAAAATAAAAGCTTTAAATTACACATCATAGGAAGAGAGCCATGTTAGTTTTTGATAGCCAAAAATCAGAAAGAGTCTGGTAGCACCTTTCTTACTCACAAATTTTATTAAAAGACAGACATTTTTGTGAATTACAGCTTACTTCATCAAATGCATGGAGAGGCTAGACCAATGTAATATTTAAATCGGGGAGAGGAAAGAGAAGAGAAGAGGATACAGTTTGGCCACACAGATGCCGCACAAGAAGGCTCCTACCTTCCCTTTGAGCAGAAGCTGTGACTTCAGAAAAACCCTAGATAATGCACCAGTTTTGATTGTGGGAGTGTCACCCAGCCAGACTTAAAGATGGTCAATTGCTAGGCACCGGGTATCCTAAGTCCTACAGCTATTAAGTCTTGTCAAGGTTGAGCTGAAGCTGGTTCTTCTCCATCCAGACCCACACAGCCTACAGACACTGGGAAAGCATCTTGATGCAAGTCTTTTGGATATGAAGAAGAACCTATAATGTAGCTTGAGGTAGAGATATACAACTAAATATTATCAATATACTGAAGGTACTTAACCCTGTGCCAGCAGATGGACTCACCCAGCAGTTTTATGTAGATATTACATCTTCATGTTCTGTATCACACAAAGCAGAGGCTTAGGACTAGATCTCTCCCTCTCTATCAACACCAATTGGAACCAACCTTGAGGAAGGAGAACCATTGAAGGACAGTGTCTCCTACTTCCAATCCTCTTAGTCAGCCCAGAAGTCTACACAACGAATGGTATCAAAATCTGCTGAGAACTAAGAAGAACCAGAATAGATTCACCATCCCCTTTCTGAACCTTCACAGGCACAATCAATGCCATCTCATTACTATATTCCAGCCTGAAACAATCTGGGATGCATGGTGACCTGTAGGCTTCCTATACAACTTGGTATCCATTGTATAGTTTCATTATGACATCAAAAAGTGGACTTGTTTTTGTAGCTAGGGAAACAGGAGCTTTTGTGAAATGGAGTTGTTTTGTTTTGGTTGAGAACAAGCAGAATAATCCTTTTGGATTTTATCAGATGAGGGATCCTCTTTGGGTTCCCTGTGTGGATTAGCTCATCCAGAAAGACCAGTTATGTTCACATTGCTTTAGCCTTAAGTTGAGTGAAGCAGAAGCTATTTAAGGAATTTAAGGAAGAAGCCATCCTGGATTTTACTGTCATTGGAAAAATACTGGTTGGAGAAGGAATTACAGAAGAAGACATTATAAGGAGAACCCATTGGATGGCTGCTGCTGCTTGAATGATGGAGACTCGTATATCTGGTTGCCTGCTTGCTTCTAAAGCAACCTCCACAGCTTCAAATCCTTTTGATTTTAGTTCATGGAGTTGTTTTGATTCATTTTTAATGTGGTGAACCCCTTCTCATTCCCTGGATTTTTGAATTAGCTACTCTTTCTCCTTTCTTATGTGGGGGAGCGAATATTTCCAATTAGTGTGTGTGTGTGTGTGTGTGTGTGCTGCATTGACAGCACTGCTGTTTGCTAAATATATGTGCAAACACTTCAGAAAGAACCCGTTTCTATTTTAAAATGCAGCTTGCCTTTAAGGCTACTTCTACAAAGTATTCCCTCGCCCCTAAAAATGAAATTTCCCCAAACAAACCATGGAGGAAGAGCTATGCCAGGTAGACCAAGAGGACAGTGGGAAGAATAATTGATCAAGGGAGATTGATGGCTGTCAGGATGTTTGATTTTTAGTTCTATTCCTGCTCCTAAAGCAATGATGGAGCCACCACCGGCATGGTGATAAATGAGACTGGAGGATGAGCTCTTCCTGCAGTACAAGCAGAGGAGGAAGCGGCATGGATGCTTGGCAAAATCAGCCCTCTCTCCTTCTTAGCAACCCAGAGACTCAAAGGGGATCAGGAGGAGGAGGAGGAACTGGCCCCTTCTGAACAGGATATCATGGCCATGTGATGGTGGTGGTGGCCAGATTTACCATATGACCTCCCACTACTGCTAAAATGGGTATACTTGAGATTAAGAACAGCTTGTTTTTGAAAATTCATAATATTCTGTCTGCAAGTCTTACAAGGCCCAAATTGGTTGATCTTGGGGCTGTTTAAACATTTGTTCAAAAACTATTCAGGGGTCTGGCCCAGTGCAGTCTCCAGAGCCACCTCCATCCAGCTGCTCTAACCACTTCTCCCATACAGTACTTTCAGCGGGAAGATGGTGTCCTCCCTGTTTCATCTATGCAGGGAGGAAATATTGTGCCTGCAGTGAGCAGTCAAAAGGAAATGCATATTTCTAACCTCTTCCTCACGATACATTTCCCATAATGCAGGATGAAAGTCCAGTGCATACTGCTTCGTGCTGAGGACCTGGAGGTGGCCTATGTGGAGAGATGGCCATACGGAGCCAGAGTTTGTACTTTGTTCTTTTAGAAAATCCCTGGAGAAGCTGAGCTCTGAGGATGGCAACCCAATTCACAGAATGGAATTGTGCTCTGGCTAAAGGCCTTGGTTTCTGAAAAAGTGTTTGTACTCGCTCCTTATATGAGACATGGGTGGAGGGGTGATCATCAACACTGTGTAGGAGATGACCAGACTGAGCCTGAGGGGGGGGTCAAGCATGTCATCAGTCTTGACTCCTTTTGAGCCCAGAAGAGGTCTAAATCCAGCCCACCTTGAATTCTGTTGACTCTTATGTACCACCTATTAATAGCTCAGATTCTTATAGAGAGCATTAGCATACAATAAACCAATATTCTTTTGAACTGCCTGGACTCCTGATTTCCTGTGCTTGACATACTATCTCCCCCAATAGAGGAAGCTCCTGGCTGCAAAAGTGACCCAGATGAAGAACAAACATCTAGGCTACAGCCAAGAAGACAGGGATTAGTAAAAGAAGAAGAAGAAGAAGCAGCTGCCAGAAATACAGTTTGTGGCATAAGATTCTCCTTTAATGGCTAATCTCAATTTAGGGCAGCGTACTTGTCACATTACCATGAAGATAAGAACTCTTGTTGCTAGCTTTGTCAGCAGCAGAGGATGACCTGTTCCGCAATAACTGAGCAAAGGAGAAGAAAGTGAGGATATAGGCCTTAAGCAATCAGTGCAATGCCTGGCCAGAGTTGGTACACACACACCCTTTTCACTGCCAAATTGCAATTGGTACAAAACAGGTTGACAGAACTTCCAGGACAGAACATGGTGCTTTGTTTCAAGTTCAAAGAAAATATGTATTTCCATTTAGGCACTTCACCATAACATACTCTTTTAGAGTTTTGCCAAAACATGACTCTTCATTGTTTGTGAGGATTTGAAAAGGCATGTTTTATTATCAGGTTTGTTCATTAGGATGAGTATTATTATAATGATGTGCAATGGCATTTTACCAGTCTTAATGAGCTTTTGCTTCCCTAAAGATTTTGTGGCTATTTTTGCCGTATCTCCAGATCTAGCGGAGTTTTTTTCTTCAGACAAAACCGAGAAGTCTGACTCATGGCTTTGTGGCCTTTGCTTGCTTTCACAGTTCAAAATTTGCAGTGAACCAACCAAGAATAGTGAGAAGCAGATGAAATTTATGGCATAGCTTTACTAATACAACTGAAATAATGTTTATACATATTCCAAGTAGGTAAAGATGTGTAGAAATCGCAAGAAATGTATTAGTATGGTGGCAACCATTTCCCCTAGAAATTCCTCAGTTGTTTTATTTTAAAAAGATGTTCTAAATTCATTTGAGATTTTCACTTGTCAGTTTTGGCATCATTTGGTGACAACTCTATGTCAAATTTGAGCTTTTTGTAGTAATGCTGCTGGAACTGAAATGAGTGTAAATAAACAAATATGTACAGCCTAGAGATTTATCTGATCTGATGAAGATGCAGCTAGCAGAATAAAGGGGGGGGGGGGAGAGAATGATCACTGGGGGTCAGAAAATAGTTTTCCCAATTTCAGTCCTCAGTATCTCAGAGCAAGAACCCACATACATCAAGATCCTTAATTGACAGCCCCCCCTCCCAGATCAATGGGTCTGATTGACATATTGAACATTTAAGAACATGTTATGGGTGCTGTAACACACTGTGTGCCATATTGGATATTAAAGGAATCCCACTGAGTTTTATTAAAGAATAGCTCTAGTGTATAAAGTATACAAACTTTGTTTGTACACAAAGCTAAAGTACATAATTCTTTATAGATCCCAGTTATATCACTCTTTGTACATTTCCTTTCATTTAAAAATATCTGACAGTAGAGATAATACGTTTAATGTATTTAAATATTTAGATGATTGACACATCTTGCCTTCATTACTATATCAATACAAAAAAAATCATTTTATTCAAGTAGAAATGTTTCATGTTGGAATTGTAGTGGATCTAGCCACCTATGAGCAAAGTCATTAAATTAAGAACAAAGGACAAATTAGACGACTTGGAAGGCCATAGCACAACCGAACCATGTAGGATAATATGGTGATCTTAAACCTGATCCCTCCCAATATTTTGTACTAGAATTTTCTCCAGCACTTCAAACAGCCATTATTCAGAGATATTGAGAGTTGTAGCCCTAAGCCTTTGGAGAATCTGAGACTATTATGAAATAACAAATAACTATTAGCATATATGGAATATGAGTGGAACACTTAAGACATTATAATATATCTAAAACTGCAACAGAAAATTAGGCTGTACCTTAAAAGCCAAACAAATATTTGGCTTTTCCGTTTTAAGCCTGCAGATGGCTCTGACCTCAGAGATGTAAATCTGATGTTGATCCTCCTCTTGTGTTTAGATAAGCCTCCATTGCTAGCGCTTTCTAAGAGTGGGAAAAGTGATCTTGAGAAGCATCTACAGTCATTGGAATGGAGAATTGGAAGATTTAAGTGGCACTGAGCAATCCCTCAGGCTTCTATCATGCATCTGAATCATCAAAGCTTGGGCTTGTCTAAAATGTCCCTTCAATTCCAAGTTAAAGGGGATAAAGTTGATAGAAAAGTGGGAAAAAGACAGAGATGTGACTCTTTCTCTCTCGCTCTCTCTCGCTTTCTCGCTCTCGCTCTAGCTGCACTTTTATTGTTCTGGTATGGGTAGAATATTCCAAGATTGAACTACTTCAATGAGAGAAAAGAGCATTAAATAATGTTATGGAGAATTTAACAACTCCAGGAAGTAAAATTTTTCAGCCCCATACAATTTCACCTATCCTACCTCATTCCACCATTGCTCAATAAACACAACAAAATTGAAAAATAGGTTAAAGGGATTCCAATTGTTGGAAAACATTTATTAGGTCCATAAAGCACTTAAGTGTTATAAATAAGCCAAGAAGGATATAAAGCAGAGTTTTGCATATTCTAAATTGTTAACTATAATGAAGGATTTTCAAATGTATAGAATGTCATAAACATGTATTTAAATTAGGTGATAGGCTATGCCATCTCTTTCATAAAAGTGTATTTTGCAAGAGTTGCCACAATCAACCTAATGTCCCAAATATCCAGTCTATATTTCAATGCAGAAGTCGTCAACTTTAATCTTTTAGATAATTTGGACACAAAGCCTCATTATTTAGGGTAGATACATATTGTCATTCAAACTTACTTCCTTCTGGAAGGAAGCAGGATGTTTGTCACTGCTTGTGGTATGGTGTGTGTGCACACATTTCAGATGGACAATTTTCCTAGTGGCAGTTCTGGAAGTAGAATGTTCTAGAAATGCTTCTCTAAGTTTGATATTCACCAATGAAGAGACTCTGGAATTCCCAGTCATCTGAACTATGCCTGTAGAGACAGTGAAAATACATTTTTTTAAAATTGAAAATGGTCACATTAGGTGGCATTTAGGAAAAAATCATTCAGAAAACTTATGTTATGCCTCAGTTGGATACATTCAGCACTGGCAGGAATGAGGTCACTGTATGGTCATTTAGCCTGAAAATGGACCTTGCCTACAAAAAAGTAAAAATTTAGGTGATGAAAAATTACCAAGAAAAGATTCTGAAAATAGAACTTTGGGGAATTTGGGTTACGGTCTACTCTGCATTTGTTTCTATAGACCAAACATATCACTTTTAATAGTACTTTGGCAATTTTTATTTGGTAAGACATACTGTATAAACAAGAGCCAGTCTGGTGTGGTGGTTAAGATATCAAGCTAGAAACCAGAGCACTGTGAGTTCTAGTTCTACCTTAGGCACAAGGTCAGCTGAGTGATCTTGGGCCAGCCACTTTCTCTCAGCCTAAGAAAGGAGGCAATGGAAAACCACTTCTGAAAAACCTTGCCAAGAAAACTGTAAGAACTTGTCCAAGCAATCTCTGAGAATTAGACATGACTGAATGGAAGAAAAGAAAAAGACATATTAAGCCTTTAATGCTTTCTTATTCTCCAGTAATTCATTTAAACAGTTAAGGGCGGACCCTAAGAGCTATGTGATTTAGCCTGGCTGACAAATCAAAAGATTCTTCCCTACTATTTTTATTTTCACAACAGCCAGTAAAATAATTTAGGTGAAGAGTTTGTGAAGTTGTCAAGATTCATGACAGATCATAACATTGTACATGAATCATCACAATTCTGCTTCAAGTGAATAACTATTACTTTATTTCAAAAACTGAATTGGACGTTCTCTCTTTTGTCATAAGTCTCTTTTATTTATAGACCTGCTTGATGTTCTTCTGAACAGAAATGAATCAATGTAGGAGGGAGCTACTGCAGATCACAAGGAAATACTATCACTATAACTTTGTTAAAAAATCTGATGTAAGGTTTTGTGAGGTAAATATGTATCAGAACTTATCTACTTTATACTATCTATCTGACAATAATAAATTCCTTTTAATAATTCCAATACTTCTGTATGCAGGAAACATCAATCATGTGCAAAGAGATGACAGAGCAAATTTGGGGAACAAATCTGGGATTGTTGTTACGTTATGTTAGGTTACGTTACGTTATGTTTTATGTTGTGGTGGTGTGGTGTAGTGTGTGGTGTGTGGTGTGGTATATGGTATATGGTATGGTACAGTAGGGTAGGGTAGGGTAGGGTAGGGTAGGGTAGGGTAGGGTAGGGTAGGGAAGGGAAGGGAAGGGAAGGGAAGGGAAGGGAAGGGAAGGGAAGGGAATCTAATCTAATATAATTTAATCTAATCTAATCTAATCTAATCTAATCAAATACTGTAACAGAATAACTGAGTTGGAAGGGACATTGGAGATCTTCTAGTCCAACCTCCTGCTCAAACAAGGAACCCTATACCATTTCACATAAATGATTGTACAATCTCTTCTGAAAACCTTCCAGTGTTGGAGTACAATAAGAATAGAATAGAATAGAATAGAATAGAATAGAATAGAATAGAATAGAATAGAATAGAATAGAATAGGATGGGATGGGATGGGATGGGATGGGATGGGATGGGATGGGATGGGATGGGATGGGATAATGTAATGTAATGTAATGTAATGTAATATAATATAATATAATATAATATAATATAATATAATATTTGATTTTTTTTTGGCTTATATAAATCTTTCACATCGTTTGTTTATAAGATTTGACTGGCCACCTAATTTGAAGTATGACTCTAGGTAGCTCACGACAACAATAAATCTACAAAACGTTTAAAAGCATATTATTTAGAATATATAGGATATATACATAGAGACAAATCATTGAATGGTTGATTGATTGATTGATTATGTTCCATCAAGTGATTTTTGACTCCTAGCAACCACATACATAGATCTTCTGCATGATAATCTATCCCTAACCTGTTTTTTCAAGTCTTCCGATGGTGCACTGGGGAGGATTTTCTTATTTTTATTGATAAGAATAAAAGAACAGCCTAAAAATGAGGGAATTAGCATGAGATGCAAATAGCTGCAGTCACAACTGCTATTATGGGTTACCCATAGATATAGCTACCCATAGATAGCCCAATCTACCCAAAATATTAGCTACTATGGACTGATCTTTTGAAGATTAGCCTGCAGTTTAGCAGTAGAGGCAAAGAAACAAAGCAGGATTAGCAGCCAAGGAGCATCTGAATAGGCTACCAATCTTACACATCCCTGCATTTCATGATGAAGTTATAAACTATACAAATATGCATATTAATATGTATATTTTAGGATAAAACATGTTTAGAAACACATATTTGAGACGCAATGTATTTAGAAATGTGTATTTTGTGAGAAAACACTTTTAAAATACATATTTAAATACAACATTTGTGTGTGTTTTAAAATAAAAAACAATGCAGATTTATGTGGAAATGTGACAGAAGGGATTTATGAACCTGTCAGATTGACCCAGACTGACAATAGATTCAGCCACTCCTCCCTAAGCCTGGGTTTATAAAAACCTGCTGGTATTGCTTCCATACTCTAGTCCACTTGCTGGACAAGTCTGACATTACGGGGGGGGGGGGGTTACTCTGCAAGAAGTCTTTAGTTAAAAGTCTAGTGTGACAAGCAGAGGGAGAAAAGGTGCAAATGCACAGAGCCTAAAATTGAGAAATGCAATTCAGCTTTGATTGCCATTCATGATTGATGCTTTCCTATGATTCTATCTCCAGGAATCATCCTATGAAATAATTCTCGGTTCATTGTATGGATAGTGTTAGAGGTGCCCATGAGATAATAAAAAAGTTACTTTTGCCCATCTGCTTAGGATGACTTGCAAGCCGCAGTGTCCACACACAGCCTTCTTGCCATAAAATTTACATAAATATGTATTTTAAAAGTGTTTTCTCAAAAAATACACCTTTCTAAATAAGTAAAGGTCTTTGCAGGGCTGTGTTTAACCAGGAAAGTTTAGCCTATATGTAGTGTGACATCCTCTAAGTGAGATTTGCTAAGTGAGTATTCAGCTGTAATTTGTTCTGCTGAACTTTGGTTGACTTTTGATCTACGTGGCAAGAAAGTTATCATTCTTCTTATTGACAGGGGAGTCAACCCTTTATTTTTGCCCAAGTGCTTAGGATGAGTTGCAAGCCGCAGTGTCCACACAGAACCTTCTTGCCGTAACTTGGGCCAACTTGCATCAAAAGAAAAAGGACATCTTTCCAAGGTATTTGCTATCATTCACCCTGTAACTATTATTCCTGGCAAAACATTGTAATTGTGGTTAAATGGCAGATTACAGATTTATACCAACTTCCTTCAGGCAACTCCTACCATTATGCTCCTAAATTTGCACATGTCCACATTGCCCCCTGGAAAGGCGCCACTGATTCATCGTTTACTGGAGAAATCGTATACTTTTTTTTTTGGAAGATTCTTGTTTTCTCCATAAAAGTGGACTTGTACTATTTATAGAAGGATGAACATGTCTCTTTTTAAAGTCTGGCTTTCACCACAGCCTATAATTTAGGGTAATATAATAAGTAATTTAGAATTAAAGATTTGAGACAACAGTTCAGCATTAACGTCTTTAAGACAAAACATTCAAAATAAAACTGAAGCCACGGGAATGAACTCTGTCATTAGATGCCTACTTTGGGCTAAATTTGTATCCAGGGCTGTTCAAATCTCAAGTGGTTTCTTTGTGACTCCTTGAATAATAATTCTAACAACAATAACAATGAAAACAACAGCAGTAACAACAACTATATTCACTGCTATACATTTGTTACCACACAGCTTTTTCATTGTATTAATATTCTTTCGACATTCCACACTTATTTATTCATTATAAATAAACTTATTTGGAAAAATAAATCTGCTTTTCATGGTGAAATATGTGCTCATTTTTTGTTGTGTATTAAAGTAACGATGTGATCTTTTAGATGAACCACTTTGTTGGATATTTGTATTAATTTTCCAGAGCACCTCAGTAACAAGGTTAAGAATCATTGTTCAAAGGTTTTAAAAAGGCTACATAAATCAGATGTGATAACTTTCTTTTCCTTCCAGTACTTAGAAGACACTGGCAGGAAGTTGACACCAAACCAAAATATTTGAGGTGTTATAAATAATGCATGCTGAGTTGTTTGGTTAAACCTATTAATGTGTTAAGGCAACTCTTTCCTCAGTCATCTTCCTAGCAGAGCACATGTTCTCTGGTATATGCACCCACCAATTTAGCCTGATTCACAGCACAATCTACAAGGTCTTTTGGTGAGCAGAGATAGTTAAGAAGTCAAATTCCATTCTGGTCCTGTTATTTTTCTCAAATTTTGTTTAGCATAGGACTGAAACAGGGCTTCAGTATGTCAACTGATCCTGAATCTTTTGCCTTGTATATTCCCCCAAAAATCCCTTAAGAGGAGCTTAAGGAATTACCTGCAGCAACATGCCTGAACAAGGTTTTAAATGTATGCAAAAGGAATAAAACACTGCATGCCATCTCTGATATCTCTGACTTTGCTCACATCCAATTTCTGTGCAATTCAGGATGCCAATAATGCAGATCTGATTGCAGGTAGAGTCTATTACTTTTCAAATACATATGAGTAAAAACTCTCTTAAGACGTGGCTGCTGAAGATGATATGATCAGGAGTGGAGAAAGAAGAGCAGTTTTAAATGGATGAGTGGGCCATGAACATGATTTTTTTTTCCTAATCTCAAACAGCATCTTGCCCAAAAGATAGGGCCGTATTTCAATTTTGTGACCAAGTTGATTCCTTTGTTGGGGAATGTGCCACAGCAATCACTTTTGGGTTGGTTGATTGCCCATAATAAACCAAAAGGTAGTGGAACCTGCTTTGACCAAGAAGCATCTCTGCACAATTACAGGAGGAACTGGGAACAGCATGTGGAGAACAGAGGCAGAAGAAGGCATTTATTGGAGAAGTGTGCTGGTTTCCTACAGTAAGCAGAAGTCCTCAATTCAAGAATCTTGCCAGGAATAAGAAAAGGCTTCTCTTCTGTAGCTCTGTGGGTAGGGTTGTGTTCACACTTTTAAAGAAGGGAAGCATCCTGATTAAAAACCTAACCTGCCATATGAATGTCAGTGTATTAATTTGTTGAGTTTAAGTTTTACACGAATTTAAGGAATATTTCTGAAAAAGAAGCATTTTGTTTTATCTTGCTTTTTGGATAGTGCTTGCATAACTGGCTGCCAGCAACTGAAGGGGAAAGAAAGGGGTAAACGTCTCTTCTAAGATGCTGCTAGTCATTTGCAATCTTTAACCAAACATTGAGGTACTTGTTGACTCTCTTCCTTCTTTGAGAAATGTTTTTAAAACTTATTACTTTGGTCCATCTCATCCACTTGTCCGTGGGCACAGCTGAGAACACAGACATGACCCCTGTTCCCCACCAGATTCTCGATGTCGCCAGAACTCAGCAGCATCTTCTTCTTCTGTTGATCCGCTATGGCATTTCTCCACAACGTACCAAGCAGACTAGCAAGTTCTGGGAGGCGTCAATAAGTTGGGCCTCAAGAGAACTGAACCATCACACTTTCTTCTACATTGTAAGGAGGGGGAGGGTTACTCTGCAGATGAAAGGGGGGGAAAAGCAAACAACTGTTCTGCATTAAACTTCATAAGCATTGTGGTGTTTTGGCATTTTAAAACACTGGGTGTGGCTACCACATCTTTATACATTCAGTTCAGCATCTGTAATTCCAAATACTAGTCCAAACTTTTCCTTTGCATGTCATGTGCTCCTTTCTCACTGATTTAAGTATTCTTCCAAAACCAGAATTAAGCTCATAATCAAGTAATTTTCTTTGGAATAATAAAGATGCCTGAAAACCAATGATCTTATTCTGTTATTCAAAACAGAGTATTGTACATCAATGTTTGTGATTTGCTTTAAGATCAAAAAAAGGTAAGAGTCACATTTTCCTTGTGGGTTAAATATAGGTCTTAACAATGATATGTGTTTTCTTTCCCTATCTTAAAGTTCTGTAGATCTTCAATTAGGAACTGAGGAGTCATGATTTTTAATATTATTGACTTTCTCCCTCTCTTTTCTCTCTCCACATACACCCCTAACTGCCTTCTGGACCTGAGGATATCATGCTTTATATAGCCAGAAAACACGATGCCAATCAAGAGTTTACCCAGGTGCTGCTGTTTTTCTTTTCTCTTCCCTGTGTTCAGATTTGCACAGAGGATGACCTGCCCACAAAGAGAATAACATAGATCATAGCTTTATGTAAAATGTATATATAATTTAAATAGAAGTTCAATATATCACATCATGGTAGGGTTTGGTAGGGTTGACAATGGGCAAGAATTCAGTAATTGCTGATTTTAAAAAATTAAGGTTTTTTTATTACTTTCTCTTTAAAGTGAGCATGGACTATGTAGACACTAAATTTTATTTTTATAGTAACCTCTTCAAATGGATTATCCTCAGTGAAGTAATATAACTCCTCTAATTTATAGTAATGTGGCCTATAAAATAGTGTCCCTTCATTTTATTCCCATAACCATTAATAGTTTGAGCTAGGGACAGCGTGATTGGCCCAAAGTCATTTGTTTGGCTTCCTTGGCTAAAGACAGATTAGACCAGTGATGGCGAACCTATAGCACACGTGCCAGAGGTGGCACGCAGTACCCTCTCTGATGGCCGTCACCCCAGTTCAGCTCCACTGCATGTGCCTTCCACTACCCAGTTGGTCTTGGGGTCTCTGATGTGCATGCGTGCATGCACGGGGGGCAGGGTACATGTGCAGGGCCTGCGCACACATTGCATTTTGGGGATTTGGGCATGCACTTTGGGCACTCAGTCTGGAAAAGGTTAGCCATCACTGGACTAGACTCTAGCTCTTCCCAATCTTAATGTAATGTTTGACATATTACTTTTTAATCCTGTATTTAAATGTATTGTATTAACCTTATTTTAACATTTAATACTTTATCACATTTTCATATTCTAAAGACTCTTACAGAACATTGCTGAAACAGTGTTCTGTAATTTTTTTAATATTCTCATTTAATATTCTCATGAAAAAGACATTGCTCTTGGTATATGATTTCAACAACAAAGGAAAATAAATGATGGTGAAATGCTCATCATGGTTCTGGTGTTCTTCATCTTCCGGTATAAGATTCCATCACACAAGAGCCTCAGTATCATCAATTGTACAATTCTGTTGTTCAACTATCTTGTTAGCAGCCCTCTGTCTTTCTTCCCAAATAACAATTATAAGGAAGTTCTTCCTATGGGCTTTTTCAAATGGCACCTAGAAAAAAAAAAGAAGAAAAAAACCTGCATTTACTGCAATAATAAAAGCCAGATCAAATCTTCTACTCCCCCTTCCATCATCCCAACATCTAAAGAACTTCAACTACATCCTGAGAACAAGGTACAATAACAGAAATCTCTTTCAGAGAAGAAGTGAGGCAAGATCAGTTTGGGTACAATATTGATTTTTCCTTTAAATCTCTGCCCAAGTTGTCCTTACTCTTTCTCCACCAATATACACAACTAATTTAAGTGAAAACCCAAACATGCTACATAGCATACTGTCAGTTTGGGCTTTTGGATAAAACAAATGACTGAATCAGCTGCTGATGGGGAACTTTCATTCTATCATCATGAGGTGAGAATGAAACAAGTGGCTGAGCACCTCACAAGGGCAAGAGAACCAATTAAGATGGTCCACCGTCAAAGATTAATGGAACAAAGAGACTCTGAAATGCTTTGATTGATTTTTCAGGCACTATGGCACTCTTGGGAGAATCCTATTGCCTTAATCCATTGCACTCTGGATTCAGATCTGAATATAATGGTAGTGGTGGGAATATGGTGGTTGCTCTAATCCAGGGGTGTCAAACTGGTGGCCCATGGGCCAGATGTATCACATGCAGGCCACACCCACCCTAGCTCCACGAATGGGAAAAATGTTGTGAAATGTTATGTGATGACAATGTGACGCAGCCAGTTTGACATCTGTGTTGTAATCAATGACTCTAATCAAGAGATAGAGGGGCGGGGGGGGGGAACCCTACTGCTATATTGTTCTTTGTATCCCTCAGTGTTTTTTGATCCAATTGACCATGGTATATTAGTGGATTGGCATCTGGAGTCATAATAGCAATAGCACTTAGTCTTATATACCACTTCACAGTGCTTTACAGCCCTCTCTAAGTGGTTTTACAAAGTAAGCATATTCCTCCCAACAATCTGGATCCTCATTTTACGGACCTTGGAAGGATGGGAAGCTGAGTCAACCTTGAGCATGGTGAGATTTGAATTGCCAAATTGCAGTCAGCCGGCAGTCAGCAGAAGTTGCCTGCAGTACTGCATTCTAACTACTGCCCCATATTCTTGAATTGTGAGCCAACCAGGCTTAATTCTTTTGAATAGAAGAGAATATATTCCTTTCCTCTTTCTCTTCTAGATAACATGGAGCCACTATGGATAGCTGGTTCTTAGGTCTGGGATGGGGGGCGGGGATTCCAACAGACAAGGCAGCACTCCAGATAACAAATTTGTACCCAGACATTTGCCTGAATTCCAGTTCATCACATAAGACACTGGTGATTTTTGTAGCAGGGAGTACCTATATCTAGGTTTATCATATTGTCAAATGATTTAAACAGGAGAAAGATCATGATCAGTGGACTTTCATATGCAAAGCGTAGGGAAGTAGGCTTTAGTGCTCAATCCAAATTCATTCTGTAGCTTGAGCAAACAAAGGGGAAGTGGCTTTTGAAAATTAGTTAGATTTGGACTCTCATAAGCCAATGGCAAGTCTTACTGCTTAAAGTTGTTCCCCCTTTGTGGCTCTGTCCAGTTCTGCATTTGAAATACGTGTATCAACTTCCTGGACTGGAGCACTAAATTAGATATTGCTGGTCAAATAATCCCAGGAAATATAGCATCCACTTATGCCCATGATCTGTTAGCTGTATCCCAACCTGGATTTTTAAAAAATGTTTACACTTAGTGACTCACATTTAATAGGTTTTTTAAAAATGTGTCCTATATAGATCTACTCTGAAAAATTGTCTGAAGGTGAAAGTGCTACAGGAAATGTTAGTGAGTTGCTAAAACCAAAATAAGGTATGGGTTCCAGCCTGTATACTAAGATCACCTGGGATAGCCCTGCTTAAAATCTCTTTAGAGGGATCAGGAACACCTGTGGGGAAGGAGGGGTAAAAATGGTGGCCACAACCAGGCAATTAAAGGACTAAGGCTTTGATTCCACAGCTATAGGCAGCATCTTTATTTTTATTTTTTTCATGCTCCTTGCAGATATCCTGAGTGGATTGATTGACATTGCAAGAGATGGGAGAAAAGTTTCTCAATGACTATGTCCAAATAATGGGACTCTCTCCTGAGAAAAGTTTGATTGACTTCCCACTGCTGGCCTTTTTCAGAAAACAATCAAAAAGTCTGTTCCTTCAGGCATTTATGTGATTTCAAGATCAAACCACCTTTTAGATTGTCTGCTATTTATTTTGCTTTGAGGATTTTTAAAATAAACTCTCTAATTTTGCTTTATTTATTGTTTTTAAACATGACTGATTTTATCATGATGGTTTTATTTAAAATTAATCCCATGCTCCCTTTCTCTTGTAAATGGCTCAGGGCTCTTCTCTGTGGATCAGTGTTTTATTTTTATTTTTAAAGTTTAGATGGGTACATGTGTGTGTGTGTGTGTGTGCGTGCGTGTGCGTGTGGGTAGATGGATGGATGGATGAATCCAGCATGGTCAAAGGTGGAGAAGACTGTGTATTTTCAGTCAATATTACTTTTGAATAGATCGACATGTTCTACGTTCTAAAATTAGTCTCCTTTGTTGTTCAACTTACTACCTCAAAGTACACATTTGAGTAAGTAGAAAATAGCCGAGGTCTAACTGGTTCATAAGGAAAAAAAATCCAAAATGTATGAGCAAGCATTTCTTCTCCTATTTTCCTGTTTTTAAGTGACTATCATTGGGTATTGCCTTGTCATTTCATCTTCCCCATTCCAAGGAAGAAGGGAAAGCCTTTTTTGGGCCAAATATACTTCCTAAAATAGAGGATGAAGTGGGAGTCTAATAATGAAAACTTTTCCTTCCTCCATAAAGATAATCTTCAATATACAGTCTATGAGCTATGGTGGTGCAGTGGTTAGAATGCAGTATTGCAGACTGCTGACTGCCAGCAGTTTGGCAATTTGAGTTTCACCGGCTCATTCTTCCACTTCCAATCTTCCGAAGTCAGTAAACTGAGGACCCAGATTGTTGGGGGCAATTTGATGATTCTGTAAACTGCTTAGAGAGGGCTGTAAAGCTCTGTGAAAAAGTATATACCTGTAAGTCTAAGTGCTATTGCTAATGCTAAGTAATGCTAAGTAACTGGCGTCTACTAAAGCCAAATATTCTATTCTTTCACTCACTTTGGTGAATTTGGTTGCTTTTTTTAAAAAAAAAATCAAAATTAAAATTATAAACTTTTCATTAAAGAGAAGAATTAAAAGATTTGCACGTTTATACATCAAAAGTTGTGGAACTTTTTAAAGTCAAGGAACCTATATATTATAAGTCCCCAGGGAGAAGGGTGGTATAAAAATCCAAAAAGAAAGAAAGAAAGAAAGAAAGAAAGAAAGAAAGAAAGAAAGAAA
>WNWU01000006.1:44789151-44843649 GCA_012654045.1 Ptyas mucosa | reverse complement strand
AAAGAAAGAAAGAAAGAAAGAAAGAAAGAAAGAAAGAAAGAAAGAAAGAAAGAAAGAAAGAAAGTTGCTTGTGTCTAATAAATTTATGTTATAATCCCAATGTGAGGGGTACAAAAAAGATAAAAGTGATAAAACTATAATAACACTATAATGTATACATTGACCCTAATTCATCCATACTTCTCTTGGATTTAACTTAATCTTCTGTGGAAAATTACTGTCACCCTCAAAACTGTCCAGGAGTGGTGCTGTATGACTTCATACAGTATTTTTTAAAAAATAATTGTGGACCGGATTTTATCCAATATTTTAAAAGTGTCAAAAAAAAATCACATATAGTTTGGTTCTATATCATCGTGGACAAGACTATACTTTGAAATTTAAAATAAAATAATCTGTGTGAGACATTTTCTGTTAGAACTTAAGCCTCCCCTTTAAAGTAAGTATTTTGTTAAACCTGCAGAAAAATAAGAATGGAATTGAAAGATCATGAGAAAATACAGGATGACTGGAGATAAATACGATACAAGTATATAATGTGAAATAGTTGAAATATGCCTATTGCTCACATGGTATAGCAGATGCTTCCTTCCTGTTGGATGAATGAGTAAATTTGCAAAGAGTTTAAATATGTTAAATCCTTCTGGCTTTGCCCCGTTCCCAATTAATGTAAACTCCCTAAATAAATTATGAGTGAAACTCTGAAAATTATTACTTCATTATGCAATGTCTGTTTGAGATGTTTGTAGCCCTTATAATATTTTCAGGTATTTTAAAATGCTTGTTTAATAATAGGAGGTAGGGCCATTTTGCCCATAAAAATGTTTCTTAGTGACAGTCCTTTGCTATTAAGAATTACAACTAAATTCTAAACAAATTAACTGGAAGGCAAAATCTGGCTGAAATGAGGATGGTCTACATTCCAACAAGAAGCCTTGAGATTGCTGTTTTAAATAACTTTACATTTGGGGGCAAGCAATTTAAAAAGACAACTCATGGCGAAACAAGACACACTCAAAAGCTACATGCAAATGATGTAGTACACTAGCATCTAAACAAAAATCTACCTCTTGCTGTGCCAATAAACTAAGTCCTGACTACTGACTTTCCAATGATTTTGCAAATACAAGGATAACCTTGGTGGTGCAGCAGACTAAGTGCTGTTATGTAGCACTTAGCTGCCAGCTGCCTGCAATTAGTGCGAGTTCAAATCTCACCAGGCTCAAGGTTGACTCAGCCTTCCATCCTTCCGAGGTAGGTAAATTGAGGACCCGGATTGTGGGGGCAATAAGCTGACTTTGTAGAAACACTGCTTATGGGGGGCCAAAAGCCCTAATAAGCAGGTATATAGAAAAGAATGAAGGCTATTGCTATAAGTGCATTGTAAGCCATCCTGAGTCTTCGGAGAAGGGCGACATATAAATTGAACTAATAAATAAATAATAAAATAAATAAATAAACCAAGTACCAGAAGCATTGTAAAGATGCTTTACAGCTTGGGTCTCCAACCTTTTTTATAGTTTTCTTATGTATGATGTACACTGAAGATGGCATTTACTTTTGTTGTACGAGGTGCAATGACAAAAAAGTAAACTAAACTGGGCTCCATTAAGTAAATGGGTCATGTATAAAATATATAACATAGTTAATGTATATAATCACATAATAATATTAAAAATGTACAATCTTGTAGAGCCACATTACTAGCCACATGTGGCCTGTGGACTGTGGGTTGGACACGCGTGCTTTACATTGTCCAACTATGTAATATTAAACTATTCATTCCTATTGTGTTAAAGCTAGTATTCCAAATACTCTACTTGAAGGAGTGATGTTTACTCAGGGTTTGTGATACTTAGTTAACTCTCACATCTAATGGAATGAAGAATTCCACCTAAAGCTTTTCCAAAAGTCCTGTGACCTCCATTTACAATCTGGTGCAATCTGATCACTATGAATCAATTGTTTTTTTGTTTGTTTGGGGTTTTTTTGAAGATGGGAGATAGACTACTGGTTCATTCAGCTCTAGAAATGGAGAAGAAATTAATAAAACCTAATTTGAATTTCCTGGATCAAGAGATTTACCAAAACACAGATGTCTTTTAATCATCATATTTTTCTGAATTTTGAAATACATTTCTCCAGTTGGATTAAATGAAACTTGCACAAAAATAGATACAGAATTGGAGAAAGTGTGCATAAAAAGACATATACTATTGAAAATTGTATAAAAATGTGCTATACTGAAGAAGATGGATTGCAAAAACATGCATATTGGGCCACAAATTGCACACATATCTGCATATTTTAGGAAAACCAGCAGGGAAATGCATACTGTATTCATTTTCATTGGGATGGAGGAATCATAAACTGATAAAGAAGTGGAAGACTGGAACATATAATGAAAATGAAATATGTATCACACTTCCTCATCACTGACCTTTGCATTTGAAAAGGAATACTGAATAAACATGGGTTGAGTTGTAAATCGAACCAATAAATAAATAAAAAGTGAGCAAAACATTTTTTACTAATGATATAGAAAAAGAGAATTCTGGATTCAGGCTATTAAAACAAATGAATTCCCATGTTCTGTTTCTGCAACCTACTGTTTTTCCATTACAGTAGCCCTTAAGAGAATATCACCTATATCGGGGTGTCAAACTTGAATTTATTGAGGGCCACATCATGGTTGTGTTTGACCTTGGGGGCCAGGATGGGCATGGCCAGCTCAACATCACTTGTGTTGGGAGCACCTGTGGTGGCCCGAGCGCTCTGCCAGTGAAAACAGGCTTCCAAACTCCGTTTTCGGCTGCAACAACCTCCTGCAACCCTCTGCCTGTGAAAACGGAGCTTGCAAGAGCCACATGCGGCCGTCCTGAGCTCCAACTTCACTGGCAGAGGCACCACGGGCCACTCCTTTGCTGTTTCGAGGGTGGCCCCATGGGCCAGATCTAAGCACCCCACGAGCTGGATCCAGCCCCCGGGCCTTGAGTTTGACACCCCTGCCCTATATTTACACTGGACAAGTAATGCTGAAGTCTTCCAGTAATGAAGAATGAGAGAGAGAGAATCAATGGTGTTCTTATGAATATTTGGTTTCCCTTATAGTCTGCACTGCTGGAGCAATATGCCAGCTTGGGTTTTTTGTTTCTTGTTTTTTTAAAAAAGAGATTTCATTTTTTTTAGTTAAAAAACTCTGGGAAAAAGGGAAACCCAGAGATTTGGCAAAACAGAGACTGGGAGGAGGGGCCTTTGCAGAGCATGAGAGCTTGAGAGCAATTGTGGAACCTCCATACTGGCTCTTTTAGAGGACCTGAGATCTTCAAATAGTTTCAAATAGTTTGTATTGTTTCTATTTTAATTCAGTTGCTGGGGGGGGGGATGTTGGGAGGGAGGGGTAAAATAGATACTTTGCCCATCTTCCTTTGTGATAATTAATAAAGTAACAGAAGTAGCCTAACATTAGCTCATATAACTAAGTATTAATACACTGAACATTTGCACTGGTTGTCTTGTATGCACCTGAAAAGCTCAGAGTGGCACTGCTTCTGTTTCTATGCACTTCTTCAAAGAAAGCAGATCTATAAACATAGGCTTGGCACCTAGGTATTTGCAGAATTGCCTGCTACAGGGAGAAATGGCCCAACTATTTAATGGGGGGGGGGGAGGTTGAAAATATCCCCTCCCCTTAAGATCACAGTTTTATGAGTTATGAACCTCTCCTGCGGATTACCTACCTTGCCTGCAGGAATTCAGATGATATCTTCTCTTATAGTATTTTGGAATCCAGTCAGGACAGACCTGTTGATGTCTAAATAATATAGGAATTATTCTCACTTCAGGATTTTGTGTTTGGGTTAGGTTGTTTCACTGAGGAGAAATGTTTTAATGTTTTATGGATGTCATGTTTGCAAACCATTGTAAGTTTTTATTGAATCGAAAGGTATAAATAATAAATATCAAAAATAAATACCAGAATTAGCTGTACCTGCAAGCATTGGCAGCCTCATGAAACATCATCCACTTTTTATTGAATTATTATCAAATAGTTGGAGGGAGGAGTTTCATACCAGAGAAAGTTTAGAGGTATTTATGAGGTTTTCTGCCCCAGGATATGTGAATAACTTTCTTGCCTCAAGGAGAGAGGGAAGGAAGGCAGACACTGACTGCTGCTCTATTTAAGGTGACAGAATAAAATGACCTGTTGCTGCTATTGAATGTTAGGTTTGTCTTGGTTGCTACTTGAAATACAAGAACACAGACAGGATTCAATGTCTCAGGTTTCAGATAAGTCAATTTATTGAAGGAGGGAAAGCGACTATGAAAAAAAATCCAACCATCGCCAGGCTTAAAATGCAAACCCTTTGTACATTAAGTCATGGTTCCCTTCTGGTATCTCTTTTTCTTACCTGTGCAATTTAGTAGCCTGGAGGTCTCATACTTATGAGGAGGAGGAGTTATAACTTTGACCTTTGTTATTTTCATGGATTAGTCTGCCTCAAACTGTTTACTTCTCATCTTGTAAAAAGTAGTTCTTACACAAAATATGAGCGTTCTTATTTTAATCCCACTGATGCTAGCACCATCTCACTTTGGCTGGCTTACCCACTGAATCTATGAGCAACCATTAATTGACAGAAGTATCAATCACTTTCAAGGCATATAAATTCAAGGCATGATTCAATACAATTAGCTTCTCTGGGTCAGGAAGAATTTCAAGCCATTAAACACAAAATGTATCTGTGAGGGATGGAACTTGGGAACAGCTTTATAGGAATATCAACTTCATTTGTCTTCTCCTCACCCTTATCTAGAACTAGCCATTTCCTTAGGCTGCTACAAAGCAACTGAAAGGAATCACAACCCCAGCACAGATTCTGGTGAAAGATCAGTTTATATACAATCTTCCTTCATTAAAAAAATTAAAAAAAACTGGAGCACCGGGGAACTACCAGAGGACTGGAAAAGAGCTTCAGGAAAGGGGAAAGAAACCAAGACCCAGGAAATTACAGACCAGTCAGCCTAACATCAATACCTGGAAAGATACTGGAAAAGCTAATTAAAAAAAAAACCAGATATGCCAACATCTAGAAACAAGTAAAGCAATAACTAGAAGTAAGCATGGGTTTGTTAAAAACAGATCATGCCAAACCAATCTTATTTCATTCTTCAACGTAGTGACTAAATTAGTAGACCAATGAAATATTGTGGACATACTGATTGCAGAGAAGAGCAACCAAGATGATTAGGAGACTGCAGGCTAAAACACATGAAGAACGGTTGCAGGAACTGGGCATGGTTAGTCTAGTGAAGAGAAGGACCAGGGGAGACATGATAGCAGTGTTCCAATATTTGAGGGGCTACCACAGAAAGGAGTGGGTCAAGCTATTTTCCAAAGCACCTGAAGGCCAGACAAGGAATAATGAATGAAAACTGAACAAAGAGAGATTCAACCTGGAAATAAGGAGAAATTTTCTGACAGTGATATCAATAACCAATGGAACAGCTTGCCTTCAAAAGTTGTGGGAGCTTCATCACTGGAAGCTTTCAAGAAGAAACTGGACTGCCATCTGTCAGAAATGGTGTAGGGTCTCCTGCTTGGGTGGGGGGTTGGACTAGATGACCTACAAGGTCCCTTCCAACTCTGTTAATCTGTTAATTATTAAAAGTCTTTCATGACTTAAAAACTGATGCCATTTTCCCTTCCCTTCCCTCTTTTTGCATCATATATTTTAGTTTATAAGTCTGCAATAAGCATTTACCCCATTGTGTTCTGAGCTTTCTAAAGTGAAGAGTAAGATAAAGTTGCTTGAAATAGATAGAAATAAATTTGCCCCAATGAAAAATAGCATTCCTAGAGATTGTCCACATTATTGTGTACCTGCCCTTTCCAAATTTCAGTCAGTGGAGCTGTCCCAGAGACTAGAGAATGTGATTATCCCTGTTATAAATAATCAACGAAAACAACTGAAAATTAGAAAATTAAATACTAGATTGGTACAATTTCAGATATGCTGTCCCAATTATGTTGTAATGGACTACCCTTCGATACTACAGTATTTAACCCTGCATAATGGCAGCAATTGCTTCTGCTGATCTTACAAACTGCCTTAAGAAGTACATTGCTTTGGCAGAAACTGAACTAGATTTGCTGAAGCTTCAGACCTGTAATATTTTTTTCCTAGAGAAAACAGGTTCCTGGTGCTTCAGCATGTCTGTTGTCAGAAGGCCAGTTTTTCCCAGCAAACCACAATCTGTCTCTCTCTCTCCCTCTCTCCTCCCTCTGTTTGTCAGTAAAAGGTGTCAGTTAACATCCTCTCCTCCTCCTCCTCCTCCTCCTCCTCCTGGAGGGGTGTCACTCATTCCGACTCTCTCTCTTATTAATGATTTCTTGCATGGATGTGTCATTACCATTCTATACTTTTATGCAGATGGCACGACTGTGCATTTTAATGGCAAATCTGTTTCTCGCAGAACGACTGAACTGCAAAAAGATTTTGACAGACTGGATCCAAGAAAACAAACTGGATTTAAATGCAGCAAAACTAAAACAAGCCGTTTGGCTTTCCTAAACAGCTGAGCTCAAATTATAATTTGCCTCTGATGTCCCAAGGGTACCAAAGGCTAAAAACCTCAAGTTTGAACATCAAAAAAGTTTTTTTATGTTCTCAGATAAGACCAACAGATGCACAGGAACACATTTCCGCAATTGTTTTTGGCAGTGTCTCTCCCTCTCCCTTTGGAAGATCAGTGTATCCCTAAAACTCACATTGTGACCTTTATGAAGTTATAACCATATGATTTTAGGAGTCATATTTGACCTAAAGTTAAGCCTACATCAAATTGCCACACATAAGCATCTCCTCTGAAGTTAAATCTGCATTTAAAAGTCAGTCTATACTGGTGTTCTCCCTAAAGACAGTCTTTATAATCACCCATTCATCTCTATTGAAGGATGGCTCCAAAATCCTACGATGCCAACCCTTTATCAAATAACCAAATTATGTGACCATACACCATGTGGTAATTTGGGTAACATACAAAATGAACTTTAGCTGTTCTCTTTGGAGTTGCCTATGTTATAGGCCCGTGATGACGAACCTATGGCACACAGAGCCATATCTGTGGGCATGCGAGCATTGCCCTAGCTCAGCTCCGGTGTGCACAGTTGATTTTTGGGCCTTCTGGGCCCACAGGAAGTCGGGAAACAGCCTGTTTCCGAATTCCAGAGGGCCTCGGGGGTGGGGAAGGCTGTTTTCACCCTCCCCAAGCTCCTAGAAAGGCTCTGGAGTCTGGGGAGGGTGAAAACCGAGCCTTGCAGTCCCACTGGAAGTTGGAAAACAGGCCATTTCCAGCCTCTAGAAAGCCTCTGGAACCTGGGGAGGACGAAAAACAGGCCTACTAGGCCCACTATGCCATCGTGTGCCAAAAGCAGGGGGAGTGCGGGGGGTCACGTGCGCATGTGCGGGACACATTGAATTATGGTATGGGCACACGCACGTGCAAACCCCCCCCCCCTGCACACACACCCGCTTTTGGCACACAGCGGCAAAAAGGTTAGCCATCACTGTTATAGGCAGTTATAATGGCAGACGTGTTTGTATGCAAGAAGAATTTGACATTTTCTTTGATTAACAGGACATAAAGAGATCCAATTAGTGAGGTCATGGAGATTTGCATTGTAGAAATATATTGTGAATATACAATACATATGTAAACATCTGTTGCATGTATAAGGCGTTTGAATTATATATTGCTAAGCTAAAGAAATGAGGTGATGGTCCTAGTCACCTTCTAGAGAATTAAAGAGGACAGTATTTTTCCCATGCACACTGAAATCTTAACCAAATACCCCATATCTTTCTTGAAAATGAACAAATTTTCTCCTGTCCTCTCAAAAAGTTGCTTGCTGATATTTTCTCTCTCATTTTTACAGGGTATCAGTGGTCAACAAAAAGGTCAACTGTGTGAGAGGGGTGGGTTCTACTTACCTTTACTACCGGTTCGCAACGGGACCGCACACATTTCTGCGCATGCGCAGAAACTTCCTGATGATATCCGGGTCAGTGGGTGGAACCTCCTGCCAATTTTACTACTGGTTCGGTTCTTGCGAAATGGTCTGAACTGGGGTCAACCCACCACTGCTGTTTGAGGACAACTTGTTTTTTTCTTAATTCTATTTTGATGTTTAATTTATAGTTAGGCATTATATAGTGATAATCATCAATAATGGTTGCTTCAAAAGGAATTTTTTACACATTTATGAAAGATAATGCAACCAATAGGTACTTCTCTGATAATCCTGTCTCTCCCTGTCAGTAGAAACAAATAAAAAATGAAGAATTTTTTATAAAGCTATAAAAAGGTATAAAGCTTACTGGTGCAAAACATGAGGGCAATTAACATTTTAGATGGTCACAACAGCTAAAGACCAATAGTGTAAAGCATCTTCTAAGATTATTATTCCGCTAATTCCATACATCCAATGTTAATTAAGGATATTTTGTATTTCCCAATAACAATAACAATAACAATAACAATAACAATAACAATAACAATAACAATAACAATATGTTACCACCAACAGCAAATGCCGCCTCTGTAATGAGAAAGATGAGACAGTCGACCACCTGATCAGTGGATGCAGCAAAATTTCACAAACTGACTACCTACAATGCCATGACCATGTTGCTAAGATCATTCACTGGAAATTGTGCCAGAAGTTTGGATTTGAGTACAGCAAAAACCACTGGGAACATCAGGTTGACAAAGTTTTAGAGAATGAGAAACTCAAGATCTTGTGGGACTTTAGGATTCAGACTGACAGGCACTTGGTCCACAACACACCTGACATAACAATAGTTGAAAAGAAAAAAGTATGGTTTATTGACGTTGCAATACCTGGTGATGCACGATTGAAGATAAGCAGCAAGAAAAAATCACAAAGTACCGGAACTTGCAAATTGAAGTTGAGCGACTGTGGGGAAAAAAATTGTGTGTTGTCCCGATTGTAATTGGAGCCCTTGGAGCAATACCCAAAGGACTACCCCGCTATTTAGAAATTCTAAATTTACCGGACTTGAACATTTTGACTCTACAAAAAACCACCTTATTTGGAACAGCTTACATCCTCCGACGATACCTTAACAGTTCCTAGGTCCTTGTTAGGACTCGAGCTGCTGAGCTATTAACCTGCCTCAAAGGCTGTGAATCTTAATAAAGATTAAATAATAATAATAATAATAATAATAATAATAATAATAATTAGTAGTAGTAGTAGTAGTAATAATAATAATAATAATAATAATTAATAATAATGTAAATTTAAGAAAATAATTCTTGTAGCAGAGAAAAATGAGTAGTTGAGGAACCCTTTGAAGTAGACTTATGCCGCTGTGGAAGGACAGGACTAGAAAGAGCTAGAACTTGCAATATTAGATTTTCCCCTTACAATGTAATCCTGCACCTATCAACTCAGAAGTACATCTCATTAACTTCTGAAAGCGAATTTCCAATTGTTGCCTACCGTTCTAAGTTTGTGAACCCTATTAAACTAAACTGGACTTATAAATAGAACTGTATAAAATAGCACTCGTAGATTGTAATACTGTATCTGCTTATCAGACAATAAGGACTATTAAACGAACTGATATTTGATTAGACATATGTATACAGCTGCACTTTGAAACGAGTACAGAACAAGAATAGTTACCAAAATGAGAATCCAATAGGTGGAGATTAAAAATAAAATAGTCTCCTGCATAAAAGGGGCTTTTGGATTCTTTTACAAAAAACTTCAAATTTCTTTTGAAACAGTTTGTCATCCCTTGGCCCTAATAGTTATATTCTGAAGTTTGTCTATTTATCTTAGAAGGTGTATTTTGAGTAGCACCAGCAGGAACCTTTTATACTTCCTCGTATGACCAAAGATCCATGCAAAATTATGGTGCTTACTTTCAAAAATTGTACATGGACTGCATGATGTATTGACATTTTCAGGGTCTAAAGGACATGAATAAAGATGGACATTAGGGAATACCCCAAAACTGGTGGGTAAAAATAACATGTTAGTTCTCCCACTCCTTTCCCTACACCCATAGGCAAATGTAGGTCTTGGTTTCCTTTTAAAATGAAGTCAAAGGTAGCAGTCAATACACCAGAAGGGATTGTGAGCAAGAGTGCTGTATATGTCTGTTCTTGTGGTTGTTATATTGACTTTTGTGCAATAAAAATAGAGTTCTCTGTCCAAGTCCCTGAAGAAATAGGATGGGGTTTGCTGTGTAATTGCTTATCAGCCTTGACGTGGCTTCTTGGTGTTGAAAAAATAGTGAATCTGTTTCATATTTCCTTAAGCTTTATAAATATACCCTGTTTATATTAAAAGGATAGACAGTGTGTGTGCATCTATGTGTCTATGTGTGTATAGAAAATATTACCACAATGAGATTTTCCTTTTGTCTATATTCGTGTGTATGTGTATATAGAAAATATGACCACAATGAGATTTTCCTTTCTCCTCAATTTGTGGAAAAATGTCTTAAGAACTTCTTTTGACGTTGTTGCTAAACTTTTGCCCTTAATTCATAGATGTTCTTTATAGGTCCAAATGTCCTTTATGTGCAGTGTTTGGGAAAAGGGAGATATGTGATATATAACATCAGGATGGATAGATGGAGGGATAGAATTTTAAAACTTAAAAATAACATACTATGCTCTGACTTTTAATGTTATCCCCAAACTTTGCCCCCCTGTCGCATCGGAAAGAAAAATATGACAACTAGCTGGCTTTATTTTGTTTCTGAAGTTTGAGTTGCCAGCAAAACAACCTGTCTTGCAATTTTTATAAACACTGGTAAGAATATTACTAGTTTGTTGCTAGAAGAAAAGTAGGTATTTCCCTTGGGTGGAGCCCACAACTCCTTTCCTTTGAAGAAGAATTTGAATGATTATCTTCAGGCTGTTAGAGCAAACGTCGGGGACTGAGCTCATTATAGAGAGAAATTTCATTTCAACCTTTCCTCTTCTGCCCTCCCCTCCCTCTTCTTGGTGACAATCATTATTTAGAAGCAGAAAGTCGAACTGGAAGTCTTGTCAACACAGTCACACCCTTTTCATGGGAAGTTGCATGTTGGCTTTGGGACTTTTTTTTTTTTTAGCCACGCAATTTGTGCCAGTTGTGACATGCCCTTTTATTATCCCGTGGCGACCTCTCAGCAGTAGTTCATGCCTTCGTAACCACAGAGAATTGATTACTATAATTCCCTCTGAGCAGGAGTCACCAATTTGGCATCTAAATTGCCCGCCTCCTATTCCAATGGCCGTCGCTCGCTCGTTCTTCACTGATGAGGATAGGATCAGCCATAATTATATTCCATCTTCCTGGCCCACTCAAACCTTGGTATTTGGGGAGAAGAAGAAAAAAGAAAGAATTTACTTGCTACTCTGGTGGGTCTGCAGACTGTCTTCTTTGATTGTTGTCAGCGTGACAAAAAGAGCAACCAAATGGTTTGTTTAAGAAAGTCAATTAAATTTAACAGTTGAACAGAAAGGAGGGTCTAAATCCAAGTATTTTGAAGTCAGCAGGACTGGGCTGGCTGCAGTTTTTGAATGACAGAAATGAATCTTATTATCACATCTAAGCAGATCTGCAAAACCTAAGTATCTCTAATTGCATTTCTAAGTATTCATCGCCTCTCATCTGCACATCGCTCTCTTCCCCAAGCTTGCAATTCAGATGGTAAGGATTGGGGCAGCAGAGACTTTGCTTTTTTGCTGGCATTACACTGATGATGCTACATTTTAGCTGAGTTCACAAATCCTGCTGTCATCCATCCATCATCATCATCACCACCACCACCACCACCATCATCTCAAATCAATCCACTGCAGGATGAAATCTTCTCAAAAGCTATGGACCATAATCTACTATATTGGTCTAGTATGGGATCACTCAACCAGTCAATTTCTGTGTCTAAATGAGCAATAGAACCTGTGTCTCCCAGTTCCCTTAACTGCTATATTACACTACATTCTAATATATACATAGATATCCTAACATGTCTTATTATTCCAGACATTTCACCAGTGGTGGGATTCAATTTTTTTGATTACCAGTTCTGTGGGTGTGGCCTGGTGGGTGTTGCATGGCTTGGTGGGCGTGGCTTGGTGGGCATGGCAGGGGAAGGGTACTGTAAAATCTCCATTCCCTCCCCACTCCAGGGGAAGGTTACTGCATAATTTCCATTTCCTCCCGATCAGCTGGGACTCGGGAGGCAGAGAATAGATGGGGGCAGGGCCAGTCAGAGGTGGTATTTACCAGTTCTTCAAACTACTCAAAATTTCTGCTACTGGTTCTCCAGAACTGGTCAGAACCTGCTGAATACCACCTCTCCATTTCACCCCATAAACCACAATTTATGGTCTAATATTATCTAAGAAGTCATTCATTGTGGTTCATTTCAAACCAGAGTTGGAATATGGTTGTTTGAGTGAGACATAGAAACTTAACCAACCACTAAATTATTATAATCTACAAAATAATTGTAGCATAATAAAACGCCTATTTCTTACAGCAGTGGTACCAACCTTTCCAGGTCCATAAACCGGCAGCAATGGCAGCAGCAGTGGGGGGGAAGGGACGGTTTCATGTGTGCGTGCCCGCTGCTAGCACAAACAAAGTTTTGCATGTTCACCTGCCATTCGCATGGCCCAGATCCCAACAGGCTGTGGGCTGGTATCAGTTCTCAGAATGGGGGTTGGGGACCCTGTCTTAGAGAAAAGTATAATATACAAATCTGCGGAAACACTATGTCATTATTTATTTAGTTTAGTTTATTTTATTTATTCAGCAGGTTTATATGGCCACTTTTCTACCAATGGAACTCTACTTGTCTTAAACTGTTTAAATCTGCTAACACTGAAATCAGGTGGATGGAGCTGCCATTCAGAAATATTGATTGTGTGAAAAGCAACCAATAAATAGAACTTGTCCATCAATTCGTAAATGAGAACATAGCTAGTTTGCACTGGCTTCATTCATTTTAGGACTGCACATTGAAAATTTCAGGTGTTTTTGCTTGGCCCAGGAAATTGGTAGTAATGTCAGTGTAGTGCACTACATCTAGTGGCATCGGTGCTAACAGACCAGGATATGAAGTAGTATTTGAGAAATTTGTCTGCTTTATATCTCTAAATTTACACAAAGAATACTAAAGATTACTAGAAATGGATACATTTCCCTCTGTTCATTTGCAGATTTTTAATTCTCCTTTCAACCTTCCCCATTCTGTGAGCCTCAGGATGATTTCAGCTAAAACCTCTCATCAGCTCCAATTAACATGCTCATCTCAGACATGAGTTGTAGATCAAATCACTGAATGGGTCAAAGATTTGGGATAAGTGCTCAATATTACATGATTGTGAGAGGAACGCATGCATGTTGCATCAATATTTTGCTAATGTGCATTCATCATATGCTTATTGATCAAATAATTGCAAAGAACAAGTTGATATATATAGAGATAAAATTCCATCATGATTTTTCTCTGGAGAATTTATCAGGCTGGAGATGTATACATCAATAAAAGTTTACCACAAGCAGTTTTTATGTAGTCAAATCATATATGCCAGTGAGTTTGTAGCCTAGTTCAAGTAAAAATTAAGATCCATAATAATAAACCCCAGACTGAAGAGATATCAGAGAGAAATATAATCAAAATCTAGGATCAGGTAGGCAATATTTGAGAGATCAGGGGATCTCCTGATCTTGTGATGGGGTGTGGAAGCCCTTCTTGTATTATTGTGATCTATCTGGAAGAGGCACAGCTAATATTTTTAGCTTGTAAGGGGGAATTTGGGAGTTGCAATCAAACAGAGAGGCTTCCCTGAGGCAAACAGCTCTTTTTTAACCCTTAAAATATCCTTAAACCTGAAAAAAGGCAGGCCAAAGTAATACCACTGAAATTTGACAATTTTACTTCTGAATTTGTGGCATGATCTTAGGAGGCTGCATACACAGCTATATTTTGGACAGCCAAATTGTAGATTTGGCAAGTGGCAGCCTGAGAGAAGAGAGTCAAGATGAATATCAATCTCTCCTGATTTGTTGGAAGTTGGCAATATGCACCCAGAGCTGTTAGGAATTGGGTGTTCTTTAAATCTATGAAAATAAATAAATTGGTCAGACTGAAAAAGGTAGGTCAGGTAGCAGTGGGCTTTTTTGGTTGGGATGAAAACCACATTTCTTTCCCAAGTGACAACATTTAAAAAGAAAAGCAGCCACTAGTTCTATCAGTAAGCCTGTCTGAATATTTCCCTTATGATTGATGAGATTACGATCCCTAGTGGATGCATGAGCCAAGCATCTTAGAAGCCCCAGCTTCCAATAAGGTAACAAGCTGACTTAAGAAACTCCCCCCCCCCTTTTCTACAGTTTGGCAATGCTAGTATTAGAATATTTGCTATTCTTCTGCAATGATTCAACAGGGACTTCAACCAGTAGACTACCTGAATGTCATCATGATACATGCTTGAAGCATCATAACAAACTGACTCCTGATTATTTCTGAATCTGTTATATTGAAATGAGCCTACTGTATTTTAAACCAATGTTACTCAATTCTGATTTCTTGACCTCTGATAGTTCAGCCTGGAGGCTAAAGACGCAGCATGGCCTTCTCCAATTCGAAGATACACTTGTTCCGGCAAGCTGGGGCAAAGAGGCAGTCCCAGAACCAGCAAAATCTGGGAGCTGGGCAGGGGACAGAGTGTATCTGCCCTCAGTGTGGAAGGGATTGCCACTCTCAAATTGGTCTTTTTAGTCACACCAGATGCTGTTTTAGGACCTCTTTCCAGAACACGATACCATAGTCTTTTCAGACTGGAGATTGCCAATGAAGGGTTTCTCAACTGTGGCAGCTTAAAGACATGTAGACTTCAATTCCCAGAATTCTCAGTCAGCATGCTGGCTGGGAATTCTGGAGATTGAAGTCCACACCTCTTAATGTTGCCAAGGTTGAAAACCACTGGTTTAAACTGATTTGCAAAGAACCTTCAAATGAATGGTTATTTATACTAATTCAACCTTCAGTCCACAATCCACCACCGGCCCAATCCTGGATGCAGATATTTCTGCAGTTCACTGACAAGCAAGCAAGCAAACAAGCCCCTCTCTAACCCACTCCAAAATCTCCCTGAATTCCTAGAACATCTTTGGATCCCTTCAATGTTAGAACTGAACTAGAATAGGTGACCCTAGATAATTTAAGCTATTTTATATCATAGCGTCTTGTCCCAGGGATGATCTCTATTCAGACATTTGTGTGGTGTTCACATGGTTATCTTTTCGGCATCAGTTGAAGTTCTTTTAATTTGCCAGGCCTTTTAGCTATTTTTATTATGTGTATGATCTCCCTGGCTCCAGCATTATGTGGTTTTTAATGTCTACTCTTGTTTGTTAACATTCTGCTGCTTTAATATTTCTAAAACTGATCTCTTCTTGTTTTAAGCATGCATCACTCTGAGAACTCTTTGAGGTTGAAGTACAGGATGCAACGATGTAAAACAAACAAAAGAAAGGATGAAATTAAAGTGCTGATCATGACACAAATATTTATCTTCAAGCGCAGCCCCTTCCCTCAACCCTCCATAACTTCCTGCAATGATCTTTTCAAAATAATGCTCCCGTCGGGAAAGACCTCTAACTCTGCAGTGCCCTGGTTATAGCACAGCAAGAACAGAATTGATTCTCAGCAGTGCTCAGAAACTGACACTGTACAGTGCTCCTTGATGAAGTGCAACTCGCATCAAGCAGTGTACTTTTTTTAATGCATGTGCACAGAACATTTATTTTTATTTCAGTCAGCAGGAAGTTTTTGGCACAGGAAAAGAAATGTCTCTAGGCTTTTTTTAAGCTTCTGGGGGGTGGGGAGGTTTTTAGCAATATGATTTCTGATTTAAAGCAAATTGCTTGGGAAAAGTATTCCTGAAAGAATGAGGCATAGTAGCAATAGCAATAGCACTTAGATTTATATACCACTTCACAGTGCTTTACAGCCCTCTCTAAGCAGTTTACAGCCCTCTCTCTAAGAATCAGCCTATTGCCCCGAACAATCTGGATCCTTATTTTACCCACCTTGGAAGGATGGAAGGCTGAGTCAACCTCGAGCCTGGTGTGATTTGATCTGCCAAATGGCAGGCAGCCTGCAGCCAGCAGAAGTAGCCTGCAGTACTGCACTCTAATCACTGTGCCACCAGGGCTCAATCATATTTTTAGGTGCCCAATTAGCATAATTAGCATGAATCAGGTTTGGAGACAACTTTGAAAGGACCTGCACTTTCCAGGGCCAGCCCAAAATATTGTATCAATACCTTCTGCTTCATAGATGGCAGGTGAATGCTATTTCAGAACTGACAACTGGAACAGCCATATCTTCCAATGTGAAGATAGTGATCTGTTTTAGGGGACCCAGCATATCTTATGTACCTTACATCAACACTATACTGCCCCCCCCCAATGAGAATGGCCATAAAATTTAAGAAAAGTGCTTTGCAGGCAGCTGTACTGCCATCCCTGTGCATTGCTGCCTATAACTGTTGCCTCATTCAGCCTAGTAGACCCTCTGTTTCAAGATGTTCTACAAGTATTTTATTGCTTCCTTCTAAAGTTGTACTGAATGATATTTCTATTGTTCTCAGGATTACTGATCTATAGCTCCATAAAACAGTGTTCCCCACTTGACACACTTCAAATGGGCTAGGATTTCAGTTTCCTGGAAGATGCCAGTGTGGGAGCCATCTAGGCTTGTGCTCTACCATACTGGGCTTTCTTTATGTCTATCTATGGAGATTCTTTTAGCAGTTTTTATTATGTGTATAATCTCTCTGCTCCAGTATTATGTGGCTTTTAATGTCTGTTTTTGTTTGTTAACATTTTTTAATTGGGTTTTCTTTAATTTTTACTTGTTTCTTTTCCTTGACTTGAGTGAATTTTGAGCCAATATCTTCCTGACAGTATACATCTCCTTCCCTCTCTTTTTTCCCCAGCACCCAGTTGGATTTTGAATTCTAAAAGATTTCCTGAGAGAGGAGAGAGAGATTCAATCCTTTAGAAGTTGCAATCCCCCCCCCCCCTCTTCCCTTCAATCGATCAAAATCTTTCTTAGGAGAAGCTAAGCAAGGGTGCTTCTTCAGGAGAAATGAATAGCAACAGCAGTAGCACTCAGACTTATATACTGATTCATAGTGCTTTACAGCATGCTCTAAGTCAGTGATGGTGAACCTATGGCATGCGTACCAGAGGTGGCACACAGCCCCCTCTCTGATGGCACATGAGCCGTCATCCCAGTTCAGCTCTGCTGCATATGCCTCCCACTACCCAGCTGGTCTTGGGGTCTCTGATGTGCATGCGTGGGGGGTGGGGCATGTGTACATGCGCGGGGGGGCAGGGTACATGTGCAGGGCCTGTGTGTGCATTGCATTTTGGGGGTTTGTGCACACGCTTTGGGCACCCAGTCTGGAAAAGGTTAGCCATCACTGCTCTAAGTGGTTTACAGAGTCAGTATATTACCCCCAATTATCTGGGACCTCATTTTACCCATCTTGGGAGGTCAGGATGGAACTCCTGGCAGTGGGCAGAGTCAGGATACAATACTGTATTCTAACCGCTGTACCACCACAGCTCAGTGAAAATTTTGTCTAAAAGCCAGTTTCATGTAACAGTTAAAATATAGGATTAGAAGTGGAGAAAGCTGAGTTCTCTGCCTGTTTTAGGCATGGAACCCAATTGGCTGGCCTTAAATCAATCCAGAGCCAGATTAAGGCCAATAGATGCCCTAAGAACAACCTGATAATGTTGCCCTCAAAAGAAGCAAAACTCTCACACCATGAGATGGAAACAAATGTGATAACTGACAACACATTCAAACCAAACTGTTAAACTTTAGTCACTCACAAAAGAAAACATTTTGAACAACATAAATAAAAATGAAACATGGCAGATAACAACATTTGCAAAAAAATCAGCTAAAGTCAAGTGAAAGTTAATAGAATACTAACTAGTTAAAAAAAGGCTCTGTGGTGCCCCCTTTGTCTTAGTGCCCTACGTACATGCTTATTTTGCTTATTGTTATTGTAATTGCTTATTGTTAATCCAGGGCTGAGCTAGTCATAGTCTCAGCTCTGGCAGAAGACAATGGCAAACCATTAAAAATAAAATAGGTTGAAGGCATTCAATGTTTCTCAGATTCCCCCATTACCAGAAAGTTATCTTGCTTGCTTTTCTCTTTTTACGAACTGACAAGAACAAAAAGACCAATACATTGACCTCTGTTATTTTCATAGTTAGAACAAATGAAAATGAATTAATTAATGTATTGCCAGAGAACTATAGAAATATAGTTATTTTAAAAATAAATAAATTATTAATACCATGTATGAGATGTCAGGTCAATGTTGGGAGGGTATATAGGAAAAGAAATAACAACATAAAATTTGATAGATCACGTGAAAGTAAGGCAAATGGAAGGGAATAATGATTATGAAAAATCAATCAGTTGAAGGAAATTTTTTCACAAGAGAAAATGCTGCCATCACTCAAGACCAGAATCTGGTGGCAGTAAAATATGACTGAGACTAAAAGCAAATGTGCCGTTCTCTCTCCCTCATTACAATATTCCTTTCCCCCATCAAAAAAACCCTTCTCATTGAACTGACAGAGATAGTAAGTAGTCTTATCACAAAGCTCATCCTGATCTAAGAACAGATTGGCAGATTATTCAATCTAATAATCAACCTCTGTGTCTCCCGCACAGTAGTGGGTTTCAATTTAATTTGCTACTGGTTTGCTCATGTGCACCCGTGCACCCGCTCGCATGCACAGAAGCATCTGGGCGGGTGGGCAGAGCCTCCCGCCGCCACCGCTACCAGTTCACCTGATCGGGGCGAACCGATAGCAACCCACCACTGCTCCTGCACCAGGACAACACCAAAACATGTTTATTTTTTATTTTGTTTGATGTGATTGGGGTAGCAGTACATTTGCAACACAATAAAAGTTCCAGAGTTATCTATTAAAATCAGATTTTTGGTAATGTACTATAGACATTCATCCTATTTGGGAAAATTTGAAATACTGCTCCAAATTTCTTGGGTTGAGCTTTGCCATGAGGTGGCTCACACCCCCCCAACTTGTTATCTTTGAGAAACAAACTTTTGAAAAGGCTGAATCAGGGAAATTTTCATAAGAAAATATAGCATCAAGGAAATGTGTGTCAAAACAAAAGCCTTTTCCCTCTCACTTCCAGTATTAAATATGATGGGACAGGAAGGGAGGGGGAGGGGGAAGGAGTGGGGGAGGGGAGGGGAGGGGAGGAGAGGGGGAGGAGAGGAGAGGAGGGGAGAGAGGAGGGGTTGGAAGAGGATGGAAAAGGAGAGGAGGGGAAGAGGGAAGGAGAGAGAATGGGGGAAGGGAAGAGGAAAGGAGACCATGAAAGACAAATTAACAGTTTTGGAACAAAGCAAGTCCAAAGAATGAGACCTAGGAGAGGGAGGAAGAAAGAGCTAAGGAGTATTTTTTTGTTGCTGTTGTTGTCTTTTTCATTCCCCCACAATTCCTTGAGAATTCCAGCAGGCAGAATACAAATGACCTCCTATAAAGTCAAGTGTGATCATTATTTTGAAGAGATACATTTCTTTTAACGGTTTGGGAAAACATTGAATCGAAGGTGAATGTATTTGTGCATCTGTGTGTAAGTGCACACGTGTATATGAAGGGAACTTGAGATTCCCCATCCACAGTTCACTAGCAAGGTTCCTTATTGTTGGTTTCTGCAAAAGAACATTTGGTGCATGTTGTTGAAAAAGATGTTTGTTCACTCTAGGCATTAAGGAGCCTCCAGAGCTTAGCCTCTGCTTCCTTGCTGCTGAGATGCCTGGTCAAGCCTTAAAAACTTTATAGATTCTGGCACAGCCTCAGAACAGAAGCTTTGAAGCCTGAGACTTGTGCCTGCCCATAGCAAATATAAATTTTTATCAGCATAGTAAATGTTTGTCATTTAGAATGTCAGTAAAGCCACCTTTATTAAATGGGAATGGAAGGAAAAATTTTTTACAGGCTATGGACTTTGGAGATTTGGCTCACGGGCAGGCAGTGGTATCTTAATGCCACTGTGAGATTTCAATCCTGATATTTCCCATCATCGACCGGCTTCGGTGCATTACTTGCTGAGGCTGGAATAGGTAAAGCTCTCTCATACAGAGCCTCTGTGCATAGTTTCCTCCTATAATAAATTTTGCAATATTAGTTAAATAAAATGGAATAAGTAGAACTGGGTTTTTTTGGACTCCACTGTGGACTACTTTTTTTTTAAATTTGATTTATATGCCGCCCTTCTCCGGAGACTCAGGGCGGCTTACAATGCGTTAAGCAATACTTTGTCTATTGGTTAGACACATACTGGAAAGCAAAGATTAGACTGGTTACTGAGCTATAGTATAATCCTAGATGTAGGACTGAGCAGTGTTTCAAGGTAGATCTCTGCATTCAGTGCCCATGATTACATTGATGACTCACAGGGAGTTATTAGAAAGATTGGCCTTGGGGGTGGAATGCTGAAACTGATATGGATTGTGGTCTTACTTTTTTTTTCTGCCCAGAGAGCATCATCTGCAATCAGGTGGTTGATGGAAAGACAGATTTTTTAAAAAAGAGTCATATGGAGAACAATGTAGAAACATAAAACTTTTCTTAGTTGCTTTCAATATTTTCCCCAGAATCTTTGAGACCTTCAGACCAAGGGGATGATCTTTCCCACATTTCTTTGGCCCAAAGCAATAGTGGAGCTATTCTGCCTCTTTTCTGCCCTCTTGGGGAACAATCAATAGAATAGAATACAATAGAATTTTTTGTTGGCCAAGTGTGATTGGACACACAAGGAATTTGTCTTGGTGCATATGCTCTCAGTGTACATAAAAAAAAAGATACGTTCATCAAGGATCATAAAGTACAACACTTAATGATAGTCATAGGGTACAAATAAGCAATCAGGAAACAATATCAATATAAATCTTAAGGATACAAGCAACAAAACTACGGTCATACAGTCATAAGTGGAAGGAGATGGGTGTTGGGAACGATGAGAAGATTAATAGTAGTGCAGACTTAGTAAATGACAGTGTTGAGGGAATTATTTGTTTAGCAGAGTGATAGCATTCAGGAAAAAACTTCTTCTGTCTAGTTGTTCTGGTGCGCAGTGCTCTATACCCATTGTTTTGAGGGTAGAAGTTGAAACAGTTTATGTCCAGGATGTGAGGGGTCTGTAAATATTTTCACAGCCCTCTTTTTGACTCATGCAATATACAGGTCCTTAATGGAAGGCAGGTTGGTAGCAATTGTTTTTTCTGCAGTTCTAATTATCCTCTGAAGTCTGTGTCTGTCTTCTTGGGTTGCAGAGCCAAACCAGACAGTTATAGAGGTGCAGATGACAGACTCAATAATTTCTCTGTAGAACTGTATCAGCAGCTCCTTGGGCAGTTTGAGCTTTTGAGTTGGCGCAGAAAGAACATTCTTTGTTGTGCTTTTTTGATCTTTCAACCTTTCTAGATCTCTTTGCTCAAGAGAAAAAGGCTGGGGAATGAATGGGAAGAGCAAGTAGGGTGCCTGGATGAAAGGGAAGGGTCTAATCTAGGTTGCCTTGTCATCGTCTCAATTTCAAGCCATCACATATTTAGCCAAACACTTGATTAAAGTTGTTGTTTTTTTCAGATAATAATCCATAGCATATAGCTTCACTTCACATACTTTCATAAGTATGGCTTATGCAGTTTTGAAACCCTGCATGAGCCATACTTTGTAATACTAAAAACACTGGCTGGCATATTTGACACTGAAGATGTCCCTCAGCTAGATTGTCCACCCTGGTTGAGGGTGGAGCACACAGCAGCAATTATTGTGTGATGTGTATGTGTGTATCTATGCTTCCTTCTCATTCTCATCAAGAGATAAGGTTGGGCCACTTTTCATTTCTCAAATAAGTAATCACAGTAGTGTTTCTTGTTGCTGGTGATATTCTAGCATATTGATTCTCTTCCTCTTGCATCATAATAATTGAATTTTAAATATTTATCTGTAAATAAATCATCTATAATCTATCCTATCCTACCCTACCCTATCCTTTCCCAATAGTTATTATGAATTCCCCGATTGAATTTTAACTTCTAAACTTTATTTTCTCCTCCTGTTCATCATCCAAGGTACATCAATTCTCTAATCCAGTGAAATTCTTTCATGCATTTTTGAGTAGAGACAATTATGAAGCTTCACAGCTAACATTTTCAAAAGCAAATTTTTCATAGTTTATTAAACACCATATAAACATAAATGTCCCATTTCATACGATGTTCCAAGCATTAGATACATGCAACATATGGCAACATATGATTTTGTTTTCTGCCAACCATGCAATTGAACAAGAACTACATAATATTAATATTAGTAGAGAAATGCCGACACTCAAGGTTTTGTATTTTTTTTTAGAAAAGAAACGTGGTCCTTAATTTCTAATTAATTTGTGCATGATAGTGTACTGATTGTGAAACTGGCAGTGAACACAAAGGTGGATAGCAAAAACTCATTGAGGTCTATTCCGCTTGTGACCACATTTTTGTGATAGAGCCACTTCCATCCATCTTCAGTTAAGTGGACAGACAGTAGGAAAGAGCCTGCATTCTTTTTTTTTTCTTTTTTAAAATTTGATTTATATGCCACCCTTCTCCGGAGACTCAGGGCGGCTTACAATGCACTAAGCAATAGCCTTCATACTTTTGTATATTTATACAAAGTCAGCTTATTGCCCCCACAAACTGGGTCCTCAATTTACCTACCTTAGAAAGGATGGAAGGCTGAGTCAACCTTGAGCCTTGGTGAGATTCAAGATAAATCATACATTAGAAGTATTTATAAAGTTTTATATGGAAATGTAATACATCTCACTATATGAGCTATGCATTTGCCCAGACTACTTTAACAGTGGATGGAGAATGTTGAGACTTTTGTTGCTTCACCTTCTTATGATGCTTTGTCTTTAATGTGGTCTTAAATTGGGTAGTCCTTCTGACAGAGGCTGCTTCCAAAGGAAAGGCAACCCTTTAAACAATCCTTGGTCAAGTACGATTCCCAGCATACACATGTGTTCTCTGTATGTAACTGGGAACCCTGCAAAATTTAAAGCCTGTATCCTTGGGGACTTTCCAAATGTTCTAATTAATGAACTTAATGCACAGAGGGAGGAAACTACAAGAATGATCTCACCTCCCCTTCCTTATAAAACATTCTTTTTGTGCTACATTGTCATTTGAAAAGAGCTGATGTATTTAACAGGGAGAAGCTCCTGTAGAAAGCTGAAAGAGGACAGTTCTGGGTAAAAGGAGAGATTCACATGGTTGAAGAATCATACAGTTTTATTCAGTTCTTACTTTAATTGACTCAGTTCTTACTTTAAATTTACAAAACATTGCTCCTGACTAACTACACAAAGAAGTCACCCATAAAATTATTAGCTTCCAGTGGATTTTGGAAGTGGGGGACACACCCACCCAATTAATACCTTGGGTAGGAGGGAGGTGAATTTCTCCTGGGATTGTGCAAATCCTGAACCCAGAACGCATCAGGGCATTTTAGGGTAAGCAGTTAAAGTAAAGAACAGTTTTTAACTCACATGACCTGGAGTAGACGACTCTAATGTGCCCTGTTCCCAATTCAAAATCATCTTCAAAGCAGTGCACAAAACAGGTAATTAAGGAACTCTACTGAGTGCATATTTATTTATTTATCCACTCATTTATTTATGTTAAAGAAAAGCTTGGTGCTTGCTTGTGGTGGGAAGAGAAGTGGGAGTTTGGAGTTCTGTTACTGATAGGTCTGCTCTCAAAGTAGAGAGCATCTTTCCCCAATTAAGGTATCTAGAAGGACAGAGTAGGGAGAATTAGAGGTATTTTTCTTTTGCTTTCTTGACAGTTTTTCATATTACTCCAATATGATTATGAAGTTTTGTAACTGTCTTATCTACCTGACACTATATTTAATGGCAAACCTTCAATCATATTTCCATCATATTTTGGAAAATCTGTATTTTTGCCACCATCCTCCTATTAATTACTTTGCAGCAGTTTTGCTCCAAATTTCATTACACATGGGGGGGGAGGAGGAGAAGGAGGATACAGAGAAGAAGAAGGAGAGGTGAGCACTTATGTTATGAGATCAGAAACAGAGTCTCAAAAACCTTGTGCTGCTTGTTAGAAAATTGCCATCCTATATTCAGTGTGCTTCAACTATTCCTTTACATTTCACCCCTTCAAATCACTCAAAAGTCTCTTCACCAATCTCTGGGAAATATAATATACTGTATCTCTTCATGGTATTGTAATGACCCTGTATATTTCGTCGCATTTTGATAAAACACAAAGTGGTTATAATTGTTTATGCATTTCCTATATTTGTTAATAGGAGATTAGAGCTCCATTTTTCTAATCCATGCTCCACAACTGGCAAGTCAAATTAGGCTACCCCCCAGCTTAAGTCCTGGGTCCATCCAGCCATGAAGGAGTTTTAACAATTTTGTTTCAGAAACTCACATATCTTGTTTAAGCAGAGAGGGTTGAATGGGACGAAAGACCCAGCTTCAATTATATGGGGTAAAGCTCCCTCACCGTGGTCAGTGGATGTACTGGCTGGGAAAATAGTTGTAGTCAACATGTAAAAGGGTACCAGCTCAGTGAAAGTGTAGTAAGTGTAGTAAGTGATTCTCTCTCTCTCTCTCTCTCTCTCTCTCTCTCTCTCTCTCTTTCTCTTTCTCTTTCTCTTTCTCTTTCTCTTTCAATATTATCTTTGTTTTGCTTCATGATGTGCTGGATGACTCCTGCAGGCGGGATTGAGAAAGTGCTATCATTATCATTATTTACTTTTCTGAAACAGAATATTCACAACAAATTAATAAAACAAATACTTAAAACACAAAAAGCATTTCAAATTAAAAGCTCATGTTTCATATTGCCAAAAACACTTTTTTGGGAAATTAGCAATCTACTTCATAAACTATTAATCACTACAATCAACAGGATCCTGACCATGGAAATCTGAGGTAATATGTTTATGATTGCTGTGATAAGTTCAGCATTTTAAAGTTGTGCCTCTAAGTTCCTGGGGCAATCAGGTAGTCACTATCAAGATTTTCTTAATGATAAATAAACTGCTCTAAAATGTGAATACATATATTCCATGCATCACAGTTTTAGAATTGGATAGAAAAGCTTTACTCAGTTTGTATTTTTTCTTAAACTTCAGATTGGTTTTTTTCAGATCAGTTTGACAGGGATTTTTCAGGTACTTCCACAACGTGTTTCTACTTCCCAATCACATATAAAACAGATGCACAGTCATCTTCATGACTGGCAGGTCTCGCCCAAATTCTTTGTGCCAAATCAACAGCCTCTCTCTCTCTTCAGCTGAGTAGTACAAGGGTGCAAGGAATGCCATCCAATCATCGTGGTGCCCCTTAAGCTACCATTTACCATATTTATTGGCGTATAACACGCACTTTCCCCCCCTGAAAATAGGGGGCAAATGATGTGTGCGTGTTATACGCCGATATAATGTTAAGAAGCCATGTTTTTACAGTATTAACAAGTACCGGCAACCCGCGCCTTCCTCACGTCTAATTCTCGCGGCCGTCGGAGCGTAGTTTTTTCCTGAAATTTCCCTCTTAAAATGAAGGTGCGTGTTATACGCCTGTGCGTGTTATACGCCGATAAATACGGTAGTTTGGAACAATGAAAATCCCATTATACCTACTCCACACAAGAAGTATATTTTTAAAAATTGCTAGTGCCATCTTTTCAATCCCACTTCAATATTTTCAGTACTTGTACATTTGTCTGGCTGTTTCCAAAAAAATCACTGCCAGGTTGCTATGAGTGGAAGCTGTAGGAGGAAAAGTCAATTGTAAACATTGCAACTCAGCACTTTCCCCACAAGCTACATCTCTGGTTACTTGTTTCTTTGGTGGCTGGATTGGAGGGAGGTGGAAAATAAGTTTGAAGTTTGACATAAGTGATCTGCAAGAATAGGACATTGGACCTCAAGGATTGAGAGAGAATGAAACTGGCCGGAAGACATTAAGACTAGCAAAGCAAGACAACCAAACTAAACCAAACCAAACCAGATATTTCTGCTGTTAGAAAAATGGTCCATCCCAAAAACTACAGAGCTACAATGATTGCTAACCCTGCTCCCATCTCAGCTTTGCTGTGGCTTCCAACACTCCCAAAAAGAGTAGGAAATAAATCAGCTCACCTCCTCAAACTGGATGTCCTCAAGACTGGAGCTAGTCTCAAAGGGTACAAAACAATAGTATCAAAGGGTCCTTGATTTATGATTCAGCCCTCAAGATCTTTCACATTTTTCCTAATGTATACATTTCTGCATGGAGTTTTCACCCATGTTGAGAAGAAAGTCTTGATAACGTGCTAGAAAGCACCAATGGTATTTTGAAAAACAAGCGAGCTCAAAAGCTTAGCTGAATAAAACACCTTTATTTGGTGGTGGAAAGATCAGAAATGTCCCTTCCTGAGTAAGCAGGTCACATCATTTGTCAAGCATCCAGAAAGAGGCCTGGAAGATAAGGAGAAAAAGAGGGGAGGGAGAAAGATAAGCAACCATTCAGATTTAGGACTTTAAAATATTTTAGTGGCACTTTGAATGGGCTGTTCAGTCCTATTAAGAAAACTGTTCTCTAAAATCAGTGAAAGTACTAGGATATAATTTAGCCAAAGTTAAACACTTAGAACTTTTCTCACCTTTACTGACACAATTGCGGTATATCCTTTCTCCCAGAATCAATTGATATGGGACCTACTCCTCAATACGTTAGTGTCGTTAGTGACATCTGATCATGCCCATGTTTACCAGTAGAAACATAATGTTCATGACTTTTCTTTAATAAGTCTTTGTTTGCTGGAATTAGGAACATTTAATAATAACAGGACTTCTGTATATCACAAAGTTTTATGCGATAATAGTGGAAACTGACATAAAATGGGGGATTTATAATGCTGAATTAGCCTTGTGAAACAGTCCTGTACCTTTCATAAAAAGTCCAAAGAGCAATTATTACGGGTGTTTGACTGGCACCGTAAAGTCGTTAGTTCAATCATCATTGACCAATTACTGTTTTATTATATTTTCTTTTTCTTTTTATGATCAGTGAATGGCATTTTTCCCACAATCAGTCCTTGAGCACAAAGACAATAACAATTAAAAAGAAATATTTAAAATCTGGGTTTTATCTGCACAAAGGGACCCATCCATCTCTATAAAGATCAGTTTTGCATGCAGTTGCATCTCAATAAAATATTCTCAAACTATCTACTTTTTAATGCAAAGGGGGGGTTGGGTTTTAGAGGACTGCATTGTTTAATTTGTGTCTGGTTTTTCAGCAGAATGCTACGTTTTGCTGATTTGATTGAAAATATTGGGTAATCTTAACTTTTAGAAGTGTTTATAGAAATACAGGCCCATGATAAGGGTGCACATGACAGTGATAATGGTCTGTACTAAGGAGAAGGAATAATAACACTAAAAACTATTGATTGTGAATTAACAATCTAAAGAAATAGAAGCATGGGATAATTGAATCTGCAATTATTGTAAAAACATTTTCCCATGTGCTTGTGTGTATATGCTCGCAAAGACTCGATAGGTGAATAAAAATGCCAAATCCAGTCTAAATATCTGGCTGACTAAGCAACCAACCATAATAATACCCTGTTTCCCCCAAAATAAGACATCCCCTGATAATAAGCCCGATCGGGCTTTTGAGCACATGGCAATAAGACCAAGCACTTATTTCAGGGTTCAAAAAAATATAAGACAGGGTCTTATTTTTGGGGAAACATGGTAATAAAGATCGGATATTTTAGAAAGTCTAAAATGAAAGCACCCTCTGTTTCTTTTTATCCTGGCTCTTAAGATCTGGTTGTTTGGTTGGGTGATCATCACCCTCTTCCTTTATGGAAATCTATTGGAATGAGCCACAGAGAAATTAATGAAAGGAAGAAATGCTGAGGAAGCATAAAAACTGTGACATGTATGGCAACCTGAGCTCATGAGGTGCATACCCAACTCCTTCAACCTCCACACTTTCCTTTTCTTGGTGATGTTCAGGGGTGATATTCAGCTGGTTCGTACTGGTTGACGTGAACCAGTAGCGGAGATCGCAGGTGGGCCTGCCCACCCGCCCCAGCTCTATGCCATCCTATTTGAGGCTGGGTGCATGCGCAGAAGATGCACACCTGAGCAAAGTGGATGCACGGAAGATTGGGTGCATGCATGGAAGATTGGGTGCACGCGGGCAGTGAACTGGTAGTAACAAAATGTGAAACCCACCACTGGTGATGTTGCCAAGGATATTTCTAGCAAGCTCATTTGAGGAGAAGAATGATATTAAGAACTTCAGTTCCTGGCCATATTTGTGGAAGAGGTATCTCTTGACCCAGCACTAAAGGAGGAGGATGCCCAGGTTTGGTTATAATGGCAAGGGAGTTGCCACTCACTGTTTGAGAACCTTGAATATAACAATCCTAAATTTAATACCCACATGATACAGTATAAACATTTCCAATGTGAGTGAAGGCAATTGCTATGCTTTATGTGACAGTCGGCATTTATTAATTGAAGAGAAAGATATGCATATGAATTACTCACAGGCTCAGAAAAGGACTCATCTAAAACTCATGAGGTCAGATATAATGTAGTTATTTGTAATCTCATAAAATAATGCTGATGGTCTGAGGTTCTCTTGGACAATGCGAATCAAGAGAAATGGGCAGAGCAAAGAAAGAGTTAACTCAGATCAAGATTGGATCAAAGAAGGAAAGTTTGCAGAATCTACAGCCTGTCTAGTCCTTAGATATCCCAGGCGCAGTGGGAAGTTTAATATCAGCCCTGGGCCTCTTGTAATGCAGGAGAAAAATCTGTACAAGCTTGCTCAGGCCTTGGATATGTCTGAAGCTTTGACCTCTCACATTGCCTAATAGAAACCCATGATTTTTAATGGGAATATTCAATTTCCTTTCAAATAGTAACCAAGCCCTCTCTGATCATTTCTTTCTCCAGAGAAGGTTATTGACTTGAGTTAAAATTTGGTCTTTTTTTTTAACCATACCATATTGACAATTTCAATTCCACTATGAATAAGATTAAAAGAACTTGAGTTTTATTTTTATTTTAAAAAATGGGAGGGCGGGAAGAGAGAAATTGAAGGTGACAGATCTGTCCATCCTGTGCAATATCCAAACAAGAAAAGAAAAAGAAAAATTCCATTATGTAGCTATTTGGATATAACTTGCCTGCCAGAGACAAAAGATTTACTACATGTTGCCACAAATAATGTTAATACATAATGTTAATACATTATGAGCACTATTTATATCAAATTCTCTTTGGATATTTTTGGACACTTCAAAGAAGCAGAGATTATTGTATCTCAAAGAATATAGAAGTGCATCAAATCCTTGACATTACTTGAAGTGATATCATGTCTTAATTTATTTCAAGTTTTATAATGACAGTAAGTAATGAAATTGACACTCCTTCACTTAATAGTTTCAGAAAAAAGCTATCCCAAATCCCTCTTTTTGTTTTTCAGCAACAATTTTTCAGTCATTCTATATGTAAAGGAGCAAAACAGGTAACTTTAGAAAAGACAGGGAATAACCATGGATTTCTCACTTGAGATCTAGAAAGTTATGACCAAATTTATGACCAAACTTTCATGACATTTCTGAGAGGTCTTTAATTCCCATTCAGAAAGTTAACAGTAAAAATATAAATCTTGGGTTTGACATTGAATTCCTGATATCATGCAAATGATGCACTGGAAATGAAATAAAACTTTCAATAGCTTCTATCTATTTATGTATTTATTTTTGGCCTTTCTCAAATCTGGGAGTCTCTCTCTTATTTCCAGTGATTAATGCAGTAAAGCACCTTTACTAAACCCTTCTACCCTCCCTAGATTTCCTGAAGTGACTTAATCAAAGGTAATTTGAGTTCATATTTTTCTATCAATGGTAGTATTTAAAGAGAGCTTATCTGATTTCCCCTGCCAATTAAAGGCTTATATTTCTTGTTTATATCCCTCTCCAATCTGAAAGGGCTCTCATTTGATTCTGATAGGAAGTTGGGCCTTTGTATAATCCTCATGAGTCTCAGTTGCACATTTTAAGGTGCAATTATACTCCAGCAATTCCTTTCACATCTGAAAAAAATGGAGGTTAGTAATTTGGGTGGCCCTGATACTTTGATAGAAAAATATAAGGCAGAATCTCAGGAGTAATAATTTCTTTGGAGACTACAGTTGGGAGAGGAGGGCAAGTTCTGCTGAAAATGGGTAGGGTGACGTATGAGAAGTATTTACATGATCCATGTGATATTGCTATCAGGAGCCAGGAAGTGAGACTTTCATAGGACAAGAGTTAGTCTCGTCAGCATAAGTATATACGTATGTGTATATGTATGTGTATGCATCTTGGTGATGCTTAACTCTTCTTGTCACAACTGTGCAATCAGCTCACTACTGAGTTTAACATTCCATAGTAAAAGGAGAGTCATTCACTTTTATGAGTAGCAGGATGCAAAGTACTCCATTGAGAAACAGATAAAAGGAAATATTTCCTTACATAAATGGAATTCACTTCCTCAGCATGTGGTGGTAGCCATCAATTCATACAGATTTAAAAGGTGATTAGACAAATTGTAGAGCTTTAGTCATTGAATATTTCTACGTTGCCAATAACAAGGGTTCTTTAGATAGTATGCATCTAAAATCTACAACCATACACAGGCAAACACAAAATGAGATAGAAAGATAGATAGATGGAGAGAGGGTGGGGGAGGGAGAGGGAGGGAGAGAGAGAGAGAGAGGGAGGGAGGGAGGGAGGGAGGGAGGGAGGGAGGGAGAGAGGGGGAGAGAGAGAGGCAGGCAGGCAGGCAGACATATAAATATACATATTGTAGGATCCAATCTGTCTGAGTCACCTGGACCAGAGGTTTGTCTTCTGAGCTTTTGGACTCATGCCAGAGACCATCCTCAGGGAACTGCTAGAGAGAAATTCCCTGAGGATGGGTTGCAGCATGAGTCCGAAAACTCGGAAGACAAAAACTTCTGGTCTAGGTGACCGACCCAAATTTGATCTTTCATCATTATCCTGGGACACATATATTTGCTTTCATTTGTCATACACATACACATACACAAACACACACCTATATATAATACTACAGCTGTAGAAGAAAAGCAAAAGTAAAACCAAAAACAGAGAACAAATGTTTAACAGATATTAACACTTTTTAAAAAAAACTAAATAATTTGAGAGAATAGAAATTATCTTTATTTATAACTCCCCCCCCCCCCAAGCATTAGGGACAGAGGAAACTCAGGCACAGGGTCGTCCAGTCCTGTGTTATTCTACCACACCTTCCTCCCCTTAGATTTTCCACACCAGAGATGCCATTGGGGGAAATGCCATTTTTTTAATGACCTGCTTCACTTTCTTCTGCACAGCATTCATAGAAGGGTTATTAAGATTGCCAAACATACTAGAGGGAACTATAAACCTCTGCAAATTTGTCATATATGACAAATTGAGGCAAAGTTAAATGTACACTTTTTTGTTTGCTCATAGGTATGAACCCATCATGAAATATTTACAGGTAGTTCTCATTCAGTGGCCACAGTTGGGACCAGCAACTCATTAAACAAAGAAGTCATTAAGTGAAGCAGTGAGTTGCTTGTGAGCTCACTTCAGCTTTCCTTTGCTTTACAGATCCATGAAGGTCATAAATGCAAGGATTGGTTACAGAGTTACTTTTTTATCATTGTTGTTACTATGAAACTATGCTAAATGAAACAATCACTAAACAAGGACTACCTATACTATAACATGGTAGTAGGCTTTCTGTAGTAATTTAGCAAGTCAGGATATTTTCATGAAAAGTTAGGGTTAGGACTACTCAAATCCTATTCCAGTTTATCCCCCACCTTATTCTCTGCTACTGATTTAATATTGTCACCTCTCCACATTGTTATAAGAAATTAGTAGAAAAGCTGGGTGAGAAAACTGGTTGCTTTAAAACAACACTGCATTTCTATGCATTTAGAAAATTCAGAATTTTTTATTATATATATTAGTGGCTAGAATCTTATATGCATAAAGGTGGAAAGATATATTACTTCCCACAATGGAAGAATGGTTGGTAAAGGTGATGGAGTTGGCACCAATGGCAAAATTAACTGTTCTAATTAAAGAGAAGAAGCTACCTAGTTTTGTTTTGTTTCCATTTGGAAACCACTTTTATGATTTTTTGCTTTTATGATATATTTGCTTTTAGGTTTGGACAACTAAAATGACTTTGTCATTATAGAAATGGCTTGAAACATTTATAAATATAAAGTGAAAGGTTGGGGTTGTAACTTTTTTTGTATTTTACTGCACTAAAAAAGTCAGGTCACTATCTTTTTTTTCCTCCTCCCCCTTCCCCACTCTTTCTGCACCTCTTCTTTCTTCTTTAATTTTCTCAATTTTTGTTTCTATTTATATTTTATCTTATAATAAACTTAAATACAGTATTTTTGAAAAGAGAGCATTGGCGTGCAACTGGAATTTTGAAGACTGAATAGCTGCCAACTTTGAGGTAGAGTTACTTATGATTAGAACCCTAGTTTTAAGTACTAGAACTGTGGTCTTACTTTAAGCAAATGCTTGCAATAGCTCATGGAGAAAATCTATCTATGTGGTTGCTAGGAGTTAAAAACAACTTGATGGCATATAATCAATCAATAATCTGAATTTAGCCCAGGTAACAGACACCTTCAAATGCAATTATAAAACTAGATTTGTTGTGTAGGAGGGAAAATGAAAGCAAACCGAAGCAAGAACAGGGGAATCAGCTTCATGCATTGTGAGTTTTACATATGACATGAGATAGCAATTTAGAAAGAAGCCCATGTATGCTGCATTTGGCCAGCAATATTGGTGTTGTAGGAAACTGGATTACTTTCAAACGTTTGTTTGATGCCTTTCAGTCTCCTAATGTCTGTGGTACTCCCTGCACTTTTCTTGGCAAGATTTTGGAAGTGACTTGCCATTGTCTACTTCCTAAAGCTGAGAAAGAGTGACTGGCCCAGAGTCACTCAGTCAGGCTAAGGAGAGAACTCATGGTCTCCTCATTTCTAGCTTGGTGCCTTAACCATTGCACCAAACTTGCTCTCACTTTCAGAATTACCTCAAAAAAAAAAAGACAGGGAAAGGACACTGATTGTCTGGAGGTTGCAGAGGCTGCAGATTCCACAGACAGTGAGCAGGAGAGAGACATTTATCTGCACCCCATCCTATCTCATTCAGTCTATATCAAGAACTGCTCATCAATGTAATTTGTTTGCCACCATGTGGATGGGCTGGCAACCTTTGAGATTTCAGTAGGATCTGAAACACTTCATGTGACAGGAAAATTATTATAATGGCGAAGCCAAGTTGGGTTTTACATTTAAAAAAAACAGCACTTCACAATTTCAATTAGAAGAAATCATTGAGAACTGGTATGATATGCTCCTGCTAGATCGTACCTGTTAATAAAGTATGAAATTGTGTGCCATATAGGTTCTCTAAGGCACAATTCCATTGTCCATCTGCAAGTCACAAGCACATAGATCAGTGATGGCTAACCTTTTCTGGACCGAGTGCCCAAAGCACGCATGGCCGAACCCCCAAAATGCAATCCTTGTGTGGCCCCTGTGCATGTGCCCCATCCCCCTGTGCATGCACTCCCCACATGTGCTCCCATGCATGCACATGCACCCCCACATGTGTCTTGCCCCCCGCACATGCATGCGCGGGGCCCCTCAACATGCCCTGCCCCTCACACATGCACGTGTGCCCCTGCATGCGCCCAACCACCGTGCATGTGTGCGCACCTCCCACACACCCTCTGCCCCCATGCATGCATGGCAGAGACCCGAAGACCAGCTGGCTGGTGGGAGGCACGCACGCATGCGTGGCAGAGCTAAACTGGGCCGGTGGCTTGCGTGCCCACATGTGCCATAGGTTCGCCATCACAGATATAGATGATAGCTGCCAGGTTTCTGCCATCAAGAGAGATACATTGCTGAGAAAGAATATTCTCAGATATTCCCACCTCCAACAAATTGAGAAACAGTGGTCATCCAAGGAATTCTCTAAATATTGGGAACTAGGGTATCATCCCATTAGGAAAGCACATTTCCCAAATAGTTTGGGCTACTAGTTCTCTTATCAACTCTGGCTTGTCTGGAATAGGCTTTATGTTTAGTACCTTCATTGAATCTTTGACTAATAATGTTTCCTGAAGAAACACTAATATTGATATGATACCATGGATCCATAATGACAATTGAGCCAGGTCCCTGCCACTGTGCTGTGTTTACCTTAAAAATGTATAACATAATCTACTATGTATAAAATGCTTTTAGGATAATGTGATGGTTGCTATCAACATCCTGACTCTCAAGGTAATTGCTTTGCACCATGGTATAGTTTCCAATCCTGCCATGAGGTTTGCTTGCAAATATAATGGATTATACTTTTTGTTGAAATAAAAATCTAAATTTTGATGTCTCTCATCAAAGGAATCTAAATGGAAGTGAAGTTTAGTGGATCCTGCTGGGCGATAATTGAAGTGCAATCATTATTCCATCCCAGCTCCTTTAAACATAGTTTAGTTGGTAATTTATTTTGCCTGGAAGGGTCTAAAAATATCCCTCCACCCTCTACCCCACCACAAATATTGGAGAAGATAGCCATCATAATTATTTACAAAATCAGACCAACTGCAATTAGGCTGATTAAACTTTTCTTTCCTGGGGCCCCATAAAATAAACAATAGCAGAAATGGGCCCCTACAGAAATAATAGATTGGAAAGCTCTGACATCAGTGTTTTATTGAGTAATTATATCAGTCTTCTGGGCCAAATGCAGATAAGATTTGCAAGGCACACATTAGAAAATGAGTGATTCTTTACGATATGACATGAAATTATTTTGTTCGTGATAAAACTCAAGCTAACAAAATTCAAATGTCTGATTGCTCTAGGGATAATATTTCAAACTACGAATGATTCTGTTTTAGGGTACCTCAAATTTGAAGTGCTAAATCTTACTAAATCTAAATCTTGCACTAAAATCTTTACTCAATCAACTTTAGTTCTTGAAATGGCATCTGCCTTTGAGCTATAAAAATAACAGATGATTTTTTTGATAGCTTATCAGTTAACAGACTGCTTGGTTAGGATAGCACATTTTTATGTTAATTTCCTGGTTGGGGAGGGGGGCCAGGCCGGGGAGATTTAATGTACTGTTGCATGTATTTTTAAGTGTCCTTTTTTCAAGATAAGAGTATCAAGCATTCCAGGGCACCTCTGCTGCTGCAGCATTAAGAGAGGTATGGCAATGGAAAAGCTTTATTGAAAAAAAAACCTTCCCTTTGCATGTATCCAATTAATATAATGTGTTTAGTAATGTGTAAGCACAGTAACATATTAAACATATAATAATATTAATTTCTTCAATGAATTACAGCCACCGGGACTCCGCTCCCCCTTGCTTCCATTGTCGTATCAGCATTTCAATAGATTTGGCACTGGCTGGCCAGATCACAGGAAGTTAAAGTTAAAGTGTAATTTGATCAAAAGCTTCAGGGGACAATCTCTAGATCACACTGCAGGCTTGTGTAAGGCAAAAGTGCCTCAGGGAGCCTTCCTCCTCTCCAGTTGCACAATTTGTCCCTCAGACATTGGGGGAATATTCCAGTGGGTGCCATTAACTTTGTCCAAAAAAAGAAAAAAACAGAAGGAAAGCGCCTCAAAGCAGGTACAAAATACAAAATTTTACCCTACAGAAAAACCTTTACTTCCATTTTAGGATTGCATTTTTTCTGACGGCAACATCCAGAATGCTTTCTCCTCCTATTTTCCTCCTTGACAAAATTTCCATGAGACTGAGAGAGAGTAGCTGGTCATCCCCCAGAGCCTTTCCATGGCTGAGGGTGGACTCTTGTGACCCCAAGAATAGCAGCTGACCAGTGCTGTGCGGGGAGGAACACAATTCCTAGAATTAATTGTTTATGGTATCAGTGAGGAGAGAGATAAGATTCTGGACAGGTTATCATCACTCCAAAGCCCTCACAGCAGCTTAAATATACTTCTTATGATTAGTATTTATAACTCAGACCATCAATGCTTATTTTGATCTAATTTAAACATTGAAAGAGGGCATGGCTAGCCTAGTGAAGAGAAGGACCAGGGGAGACACGATAGCAGTCTTCCAATATTTGAGGGGCTGCCACAGAGAGGAAGAGGTCAAACTATTTTCCAAAGCACCTGAAGGCCAGACAAGGAATAATCGATGGAAACTGATCAAGCAGAGATTCAACCTGGTAATAAGGAGAAATGTTCTGACAGTGAGATCAATAACCAATGGGAAACCTTGCCTTCAGAAGTTGTGGGAGCTTCATCACTAGAAGCTTTCAAGAAGAGACTGGACTGCCATCTGTCAACAATGGTGTAGGGTCTCCTGCTTGGGTGGGGGGTTGGACTAGATGACTTACAAGGTCGCTTCCAACTCTGTTAATCTGTAAGATCTGTAAGGATGCTGGCTTGATTCATCTTCATAGCCATTTTCATTTCCCTTGTGGTATTCAAATTGCTTTAGGCCACTTCTAAAGCAGAGAGATTTTGCCCTCTGGAAATTCCCAGCACAATGGAGAAGTCTGAAAAATCAATTCAGATTGTCTTCATTTAGCTATTCCAGTTGGGTTTGGCAACTTGTTTGCTGAGTGAAGCAAGCAGTCGCTAAGTGAAATTATGACTGTACTTACGATCTTACTTCAGCTTTCCTTCACTATGGAGACCTGCAAAGATCATAAAAGTGAGGACTGTTTGCAAAGATACTTTGTCATCACTGTCATAACTGCAAACAGTCACTGAATAAGGGAGTCGCTAAACAAGGATTACCTATACATCATTACAGTACAGGAAGACTCTGTATAGTGTTATTTCCAATGTATCTTCTGAAAACCATGAGAACAGAAGAACAAGAGAATGGACAAATTTACTGTCTCTCTTGATCTGATTATGGCAGGGGCATGGGACAAGAGAAAGTGAGAGATAGGACAATCTCTGCTCCCGAGGAAGCCAGGGTGGAATCATCACTGCAGCCATTCTGCCAATGGGTCAATCTGCCCTTTGGGTAAGGAAAGCATTTAGTGCACAGGAAGCAAAACTATTTACCGGGATATCTCTTGCTTCTGCCAGTTTTATTATTTTTATTAGAAATGTTCAAACAGTTTGTGGAAATAAGATGAGTCTGTTTTGCACTTCTTGGTTTTAACAGTGGCAAAACTTTTGAGTGACGTGTAAGTATTAGAAGGGTGGCATAGACCTTATAAATAAAAGAAGTAAGCATACAAGGACAAGCAATTTTTCATTATGAAGCCAACTAGAACTATTTTTGTAAGCTGGGCCCTGAGAAAACTCATCAAAATTCATCATTAATCCATCATACATTATAAAATAAGTATGAAAGGCATTACTATTTTTTAACCCACCCAAAACAAACATGCGAACAAAATATGGAACCAAACATACAAAAGCATTCATCCATAAATATTCTCACGCAGAAAACTCCCCCACGAAACCAACCAGTAGCTTGGTGTCAAAGTAATATCTTCATCCTTCCTTTCCTGAAAAAGCATGACCCCCTCCCCCGCCACCACCCCCAACCAGGAGATTACTTTATCTTCTGATCTAAGAAAGCACACACAACCCTCACTATTGAGATTTAGGTAACATCTCCACTTTTCTTTAGGGTTAAGTGCATCCTGGAGGAAGTATACGAAGAAAATACAACACAATAAATTTGGCATCAACCTGGGCGGCCACAGAGCTCTTCCTTGTGCAACTTCTAGCAGCAGTGTGCATACCTTGTGATTTGAGATGGGCTTGGCTTGAACTGATTATGCAAAGTTCCCGTAAACTCTCTGTAGTCGATCCAAACTGAAGTTTTTCTACTTGGCTGTGACTTCTTGGGATGTTGCAGTGTCTTCAGCAGGGTCACCCAAGGTATCCATGGGAGGACTATGTATCAGAAAGAATCCAGATGGTAATCACAATGTCATGATTGAAGCATCCATGACCATGTGATCAAAACAACACATGTAAAAAAGGAGCAAGGATTTGTTTTGCTGTGCAAAACATCTTGACTCTTTTGATCCCCCCTTGGACATCCCGGAAACTAAAGGTGAACTTGGTTAAAGAATGGCAGAGAAAAGAGCAGAAAGAGAAAAGTAGAAATAAATGGATCTGGAGGGCTTATTTGCATATGCCATGCAAAGCTGCATTTTATAAGGGAAGAGTCATGTCTGCAGTTAGTTGCCTAGATAATGAGGGAAATAATTCCAAAATGCTTAGAAGACACATTTTGGAAAATACATGTGGGGCAACTGGAATTTTTGCCATATATAGGGAAACTGACTCTCTATCAAGAGTTTATTTGCATATTTCACACTTTGGCATGACCTACTTTTTGCGTGACATAATCTTCTATTGCATGCTGCAAAAAATAAGAGGTTTGTAAGACAATTAATTCATCTGAAACTCAAGCCTCAACAATGTATTGTAAATGCATTCAGATTAGTTTTGGACAGACGGTACTTTGGCCCTTTCATGTTAGTGTTCAAAGTACTACATCCATCTATTAGCATTAGGGTGGAGTAAAAATGCTTGCTCAGCATGCCAGCAAATTGATATTTATTCATGTTATTTCAAACTAGCCAAAGAGCGTCTGCCTATCTGAGAATGCATTGGTCCTAAGCGGACAAAAATCTACACACTCTATCCATAAAAGGAAAGTAAACTAACATGAAATCCAGCTGTTTCTCTGTTGAAAACTGAACACAAACTCTTGGGAAGCTAGTTAATCAGGGATGTAAAAGCCCACTAAATTGCTTACAGGGTAGAAATGATATGATGGGGACTTATAGAAGGAAATAGAGAATCACACCACAAAAGAAATAAGTAGAATAACATATCCTAACATTAGGACATTTGCAGGGATAGGATGCAATACAAGAAAGTAATAGATTTTCCAGGGGTAAAATGTAAACAGAATTGCACCCTTCACCCTTCAAAATGTAATGATTTTAGTTCTAATCACAGCATTGTGAAAACTGTAGTATGGACAATCCCATTTTTGTATGGACAAAAACATTTCACTTTTCATCCAAGAAGCTTCTTCAGCTCTGACGGGATAGTGGAGAATGGAGTCAGTCAGAGCTGAAGTCAGACCTGAAGAAGCTTCTTGGATGAGAAGTGAAACCTGTTCGAAGAAAAAACAGAAAGGCCAGTTGCCTCTTGAAAAAGCACCTTTGGGACATGCCATGACCTGGATGACTGAGAATCTCCATAGACATTTAGTATGGACAATATTATGCAATTTTCTTCACTGCAACTATCCTCAAATGAGGGAGAATTATGGGAAAATTGACCAAAACTGTTTCCAGCTTTGGTCAATTTAAAAAAAAAGTAAAGGAGTTGCTGTGGATTTTAGTGGATTTTACTCCACTAGCCGTTGCTGACTATAGGTGGCAATGCTCGTCTCTGTTTTAAGGCCATTGAGCCAGCACTGTCTGAAAACATTTTCACGGTCATGTGACCAGCATCATGTCACCTTCCCACAGAAATAAGTGGTACTTATTTCTCTACTCACATTTGTATGCTTTCAAACTTCTAGGTTAGCAGGAGCTGGGGCGAGTATAGGAGCTCATCCTGTCGCATGGCGTTCAGGTCTCAAACCTTGGCTGATGGCTTTCCAGATGACAAACCATGCATCTTAACCACTGAGCCACTACGCCACCCAAAGGCGCAAATCAGAAACAATTTAGCAGCGCATCTTCTCTCCTGCTGTGCAATCCTCAACTTCAATGAAGCTTCGTTTCCTTCAAAAGAATGACCAGTTGTTGTAAGGATCAGCTGAGAAGCACCTTCATGGGTCTATTTAAGGTGGCTATGACAAGAGTATAGGGCTTTTCTATGGGAGTTTACCAGCAATGGAGAGCAGTAAACTTAAGGAGGAGTAAGCAGGATGAAGTGAGAATTCCAACCAATAGGAAATAATCCAGAATGCTGACAAAACAGTCAGTGAGAATGAAAGCCAATCTGAGTGTAGGGGAAATGACTGTTTAAAATTCAGAGTACTTAAAATATCCAAAGTCTACATAGACAGGCAATAATTTTCATTGTTTGGGGTTCTAAAATATCCGTACTATCAATAATAAATATGAATGCAATCTTAGGTCATATGAGGTGCTTGCTTTATTCAGCTGGTTTGAGATCTTGTGAAGGGATAAGAATATTTTTACAGATTTTTCTTATAAAAATGTTTAGATCAAGAATTATTATCCTCCAAATGTATTTCATGTAAGGATGTTTCTGAAATGTTTAAATTATCTAGAACTGTGGTGGCGCAATGGTTAGAATGCAGCATTGCAGGTACTTCTGCTGACCGCCAGCTGCCAGAGTTCGGCAGTTCAAATCTTACCAGGCTCAAGGTTGAACACAGCCTTCCATCCTTCCAAGGTGAGTAAAATGAGGACCTAGATCGTTGGAGGCAATATGCTGACTCTGTAAAATCACTTAGAGAGGGCTGGAAAGCACTGTGAAGCGGTATATAAGTCTAAGTGCTATTGCTATTATTCATATTTCCCTCTGTGGTTTGTAGTTCTAAATTAACTGGTATTGTTATTATAACTGAAAGTACACAGTAAGATGTTTCTTGATTCTGTAGCTATTTGATTTCTGAGTATTGTACATTCTTGTACGTTTCCCCCCGAAAGTCACTAAACTGTGGTAGTAATGCACACAGGTACATTGATGAAACACTGCAAAAATGCTACCCTCATTCATTATGGTGGAATTGAGGGATTTTTTAATTATTTTTTTTCAAAAGCAGAAATAGATAAGCTGATCCATGAGAAAAGGTAAGCCCAAATGTTCCAGACACAACACGTGTAAGGTTGTTTTGCCAATGTATAATATAACAGATTCAATAATATATTGCACAAAATGACTCCTGCTGCACTATAACTAAATGTGATAAATAATCACATGATTGAAAGTTAATAAAACAATTTCTGTACTACAAATTTGTCATACCGGACATGTATATAAATAAAAGAGAGATCATAATGCAGGAAAACATGGTGACATCTAAACTGCTTTATTGCAGAGTTTTATCAATGCATACTAAGGTTCTAGAACAGAAGAGAGACAAATCATTCAAAGAAATGAAAACATTTTTTTTAGTAAAGTTTTTTTTTTAAACAGACAGACAAACATACAATACATCTTTTCTAGACAGAACATTGACCCGGTCATAAATTTGTACAAATTTTTGTTCATCTTTAACACAATTTTGTATATTCAATTTTTGGCATAACATTTATTTCTCTCTAATTTTAAAAAATCTGATGTTACCCTTCCTCTTAACTTAATTCAAATTTTTCTTTTTCCTCCCTAAAATTTGATCCCCTTAATTTGCATTGACACAACTTAATACTATCTCCAATTATTTATCAAATATGCCAAATAATACCATTATTTCACATTTCTACATCATTCAACATATTAATAAAAACCAATTAAATTTAAATCTTAACAACTATTACAGGCTTATATGTTACACCTATTCATATTTCTAAATCTTATTACAATTTTTAAACTTCCATACAATTTTGCCCTTCTTCTTAACTTCTATTCCTAATATAATTCAATTTTTCTTTTTCTTCCCTAAAATTTGAACCCCTAAATTTGCATTTACACAACATAATATCATCTCCAGTTTATTTATCTAATATTCCAAATAATACAATTATTTCAGGTTTTTGTTATAGTTTCCCTAATTAATTAAGAGTGTTCAATAGAAAGTCAATTGAGTAAAAATCTTAATTCAAATAATACACCATAACGCAGCTCCCAACCATTTCCTTAAATTCTATTCCCAATAGTACAATTCAACAACTTTATAGAAACCAAATAAATATAATTTTTTTTTCTACTTAGTTCATTGTCTCATATCATTTCAACCTTCTTTTCTTTTTTGTTCAATTCCAAATATATAATTAAAAATATTCCAATTATTACCATTTCCCTGATTATTTAAGACTATCCCAATTATTACATTCATCATACATACATATGTTAAATTGTTTAGTTAATATCACAATTCTCCCTTTCCATTTTTGTATTTTTTTCTTTTTCTTTCCCTTTCTTTTCTTTTGTGCTTTAAGTTCCTGAACTCTCTCTTCCCTTTTTCTTATCTTTCCACTGTTAATCCCAGTGTAATCACTTTGTCTTTTAAAGTCATAAACTCTTCTGTTTTGCCCTGCAAAGGAAAATCTTTCAAAGAAATGAAAACTTAATACCAAACTTTTATGAAAATAGTATTTGACATTAACATAAATTGGAATCTAAGAAAAGTAGAACAGATGCTAAAGCAAGTTAGAAAAATAAATAAATGAAAAACTAAGAGAAACTAGGAAGAACTAAAATACTTGTATTCCTTGTTTTTTGTGGGTTAATATCTTCTAACTAGAAAATATAATAGGTAGCATCTTGAGCATGTGCCAAAACATTGATTATCCCTCCAGGATACAATAATAAATGCCTGTGCAGTGAAAATCTCCATATTAAGCATTAAGTTCAATAATAGAAAAAATTATATTACAAAATAATTTAATGTATTCTGCAATTGTAATAAAGAGGGATTATTTTGTAAAAAAAAAATTGCACTTTTATGGATAAATGCAATCCAGGAAAGACTTTTATACGCTAGGTGAAAAGAGTAGATGGCTGGGGAGTGAGATCATGGAATAAAAAAAAAAGTTATTGAGTCATTCAGAGAGCCAAGAATGAATGAACGTGTGACACTTTAGTGAATATTTTAGAAAAAGCTTTGTTTGTTTCCAGTCATGTAGTGTAAATATAAGTCTATTCATATGTACCTAAGACAGGAAAGTGAATAAATCTAAGAATATTTTCAATCAAATATTGAGAAAATTTGTGAAAAACACAAGAATGTTGAGAGGTTCTAAAAGGGATGTGGTACGGACACATTTTTAGAAATATCAAAAGTGGACTTTGTGGAGGGAAATGAGGGAAATAAAATGAAAGAAGTGAAAGAAATAGGAGTAAAAGAGGAAGAAGTGCAGGAAGGGAAAAAGTCCAATATGAAAAAGTATTAGAAGTTAGATCAATTTTTCAACAGAATGAATGAAACATAGATGTAAGGAAAAAGGATGTGGAATCTGCTTGAATGAAAGGAATTATTACATATTTTACAGAAATGGTCTAAGTTATACTAGATGGAAATATGGGAAAGAATGCTTGCTGCAAAAGAATAAGGATGAAAGAAAATACTGTATAATGTGTATCTGGAGAAAAAGGTAATTGCATAAAATGCAGTCAATGAGTGCAAGGAATAGTTAGGATTAAAGAGGCAGAAAAATGCAGAGCAATTTTAATGGAAATGACTTGTTTTGAAAGTGGGTAAAGGCTAAACAAAGAAGCCCAAGCAGAGTTAATAGAATTAAAATAATAGTAATAAAATTATTTGGAACAAAACTGAAGCAAGGGAATTCTGGAAGCAACAATACAGACTTCTTTTACAGAAAGAAAATGGTATATTGAAGAATCAAATTGAAATAAATACTAAACATGTCAATTTTAGAGAAATGATGTAAGAATATTGAAAAACAATAACACTGCATGTGTAGATGGTATAACTGGAGAAATGTTAAAATATAGATGAATGGTTCAATATAGAGCAGGGGTAGTCAACCTTTTTATACCCACCGCCCACTTTTGTATCTCTTAGTAGTAAAATTTTCTAACCGCCCACCGGTTCCACAGTAATGGTGATTTATAAAGTAGGGACAAAACCCCTACTGCCCACCATGAAAGCTGGAACACCCACTAGTGGGCGGTAGGGACCAGGTTGACTACCACTAATATAGAGCATGGAGTAAAATAAGTTATGTGATACTCCCTAATATCTTAAGGGGTTATGGTTAACAATATAAGTAATGCTTGAGGTGACAATGAAGTATCTTAGCTGGATACATGAATAATATGAATATACATATACTTTTGTGCCCAGCTAATGACATGTTGGCTGAGAACATGGATAATTTACAGCCGTGTTAGATTGTGTATTGCAACAGAAAAGATGGATCTGAAAAACAATGTCTCAAAGACTGGATTAGTTGTATCTGACAGGAATATGAGCAGTTGCAAATTATACATAATGGTAAAAAAAAAATAGAGCAAGCTTATGCATTTGCATACCTCATTAGGATGTTTACTAAAGACAGGAATTAGATGGAGAAATGTTAAGACTTATGGTGTGCTATGAGGAATTAATCTTGTTTGGAAAAAATGAAAATGGTTATGACTAAGAGCATGCCTATTTTGTTATATGGAAGTGAGTATTCAGTATGTCACTAAAAACTTAAAAATAAGTTGAATGTAGTGGGACTGAGATGCTTCAGAAGTGTGTATGATGAAAAAAAAAAGATAGAGTCAAGAATAGAGTGCTGAAAGTATGTTGCTTGAAGGAAAAAGAGAATAACCAGTATACAAGATGTACATTGAAAGTGATTGGTCACTTAAAGAAAATGAGTAGAAATCAAATTATAAAGAAAGACATGGAGGAAGATGGAAGGAGCTAGAGCAGGAGTGTCAAACTGGCGGCCCGCAGACCGGATGCGTCATGCGCTAGCCACGTACACCCCAGCTCCACGAAGGGAAAAAACATCATGAAATGTCATGTGACAGCAACATGATGCTGCGCGTTTGACACCTGTGAGCTGGAGGTATGTGCTCACCTTTTGTGATTTTCTGACAACCAAAGTGTCAGCATTCCAAGTAATGCACCCATAGAAAGCAGAACTCTGAGGCAGATACATTCAGTAACAGTAACAATAACAGAGTTGGAAGGGACCTTGGAGGTCATCTAGTCCAACCCCCTGCTTATGCAGGAGACCTGTACTAGGGATTCGAACCGCTGAACTGCCGCCCTTTCTGATTGACAAGCTCAGTGTCTTAGCCACTGAGCCACCTAGTCAGGCTCACTGTGAGTTACCTAGTCAGGCTCAAAGAACAATTTATTGGATACATCATATTGGCACAATTGGTGAAAATCGACTCTGAAAATTCCCACGGTTTTCACCTAATTAAAAAGTGAAAGTTCCCCCTTCCCCCAAGTCATCAGTCACATTGTCCAATAGAGGTGCTGGCCAGTTGCTTGGTTACTCCACTCCTCCTCTCCCCAGCCACCTGTTGGAATGTCCTCAGTTCTCACAGGAAAATGTTTTGTTTTGACTACAAAACCCCAGCTATCTATCTTCCCCTCCCCCATTCACTTAACAATTGTGGCAAGATAGGTTGTAAAATGGGGCAAAACTCACTTAACAAATGTGACTTAGCAACATAAATTTGGGGCGCAATTGTTGTCCTAAGTGGAGGACTATCTGCATATGCTTAGTATGTTCTTTGTGTGTTATAGAGTCCACTAGTATATTTTTTACAATTTGCAAGGTTTTCTGGTCCTTTAGTTAATAGAGATAGGGTAGCAGTAATTGCCTTTGTTGGCAATGAGCAATCTTCTTTTTATTAGTCAATCCATTGCTAGAAGGGGCCATGAAAGAAGCAATTGGGAATGAGACAAGCAAGAATGGAAGGAAAATGCAGAGGCAGAGGCTGGAATAAATGCTTCCAACAACTCTGTGTATGGTAAGAGCCTGTTGTAGATTCTCTGTGTCATGCATGTAAGAACCAAATCTAGAGAGTGGATTTGGTTGCTTCAGTTTCATAAACATTGCTATGACCTATCTCAGTGGGCTCCCCTCTACACAGTCCTTTCATAATAATACAATTTTATAGGTGCTTTTTCTGACTGGGGAGACACTTACTGTGCCTACTTAATGGCCTGATTAATGAGCGTAAACAATGCTTTTAAGGTACCTTTTACCTGTATATAATCAAGGCACCAGGAACTGCAAATGTCACAGATTTCAAGGGTCTCTTGGGGATTTTTAATCTATTTGCTTTATGAAAAGGAGGTGATTTTATTTTTACATTAAGGCAGCATTAACATCATTAAATGGGTTCCCACTTTATGATAACTGCAAATGTCACATTGATCCAAAAAGATAAGAAAATGTGCTCATCTTTGGAACAATATCCAAGGCAAAAGCAGGCAACCCACACTATTTGCATTAAAAAAACAAATTGTATAAATGTGGAAGATTGATACGCCATCTGTTCATGTCCTTCACTTTTCTGGCTCTTCTGTGTTCAGATATTTTTATGGAACACTTACGTTTATTATTTTTGAAAGTGAGCCACAGGTTAAAAAAGTTTACAGTGGGTAATATGAGTCAAATATATGAGTTTAGTATCACTCAGGCAGTTTTTTTAAAAAAAACCCTACTGTTAAAACTGAATTTTGAGCTGCCAAGTTACAATATTTTGTCACTGAGTGTAACCTGAGTCTTTGGATTCTAATGACTTAGCTATCACTGCCGGTAAAGAGGTAAGGAAAGAAATATTTCTAGAAAACTTCTGAATTATTCATTTGTTGGATTTGTATGTTCCACGTTTTATCTTGAAGCTTGGGGTCATTCACCTGGAAATCTTCCTTCACTGTATCCCTCTGCAACAGCCCTTGGCTGAGATAGAATGGCTAACTGGAATGGCTAGCTGGACTCGATTCTGGATCTCCCCACTTTTACTTTTACCACTTTTAGCCTGGCTAGGTGGCTCAATGGCTAAGACGCTGAGCTTGTCAATCAGAAAGGCCAGCAGTTTGGCAGTTTGAATCTCTAGTACAGGTCTCCTGCGTGAGCAGGGGGTTGGACTAGATGACCTCCAAGGTCCCTTCCAACTCTGTTACTGTTACTTAACCATCATTTCCCGTACTTGTAGGCTACTGTGATATAGAAGGAATTGGATAAAAATAATCCAGATTCAGCTGTTACTCAGACATGGAACTAACATGATCATTTTAGGCAAGTCCATTATCTCTTCTTGTTGATTATTTGGAATAGGTTACTCTGTTCTGTTACTCTGAATAGCGGACCCTCAGTAAAAAAAAGGGGGGGGGGCAAAAGTAAAATGATATTGCATATTCAGGGTTTCTATCTATTTTTACAAAATTCATTCTTTGCAAGACTTAGGTCTGTAAAATTCTGTTTCAATAATACACATGACTTTCCTTCCAACCAACATCTTGATTAGCATGTTCCATAGGGTAACTCTTCCCATTCTCTGCTCACTTTGAATGACTTGGTGAAGAATGCAATTTTATCATTGCTGAATAAATTTCACACACCAGATTGGCATTAGTCATGACAGATCACAACCACATCATATGCACCTATTTCAAGCTCATTTATTGAGTAGACCAGAGATCTTGATAGGTCAGGGAAATACAAAGCAATTTTTACTTGCCAATACCTTCTAATAATAGTCCACTGGTTTCAATGGGTGAGGAAGAAAAAAAAAGAATGTATTGTGATGATTTTTTATAACAATATTTCACCACAAATCTTATGACCAGTACAGTCTAATACCTCCACTACCATCTCTTCATTCTCCCCTTCCTTTTTTTTTTTTAAAAAAGAGGCATTTTATTGTTTTTAATAATAGCCAGTCTGTTGAATTTAAGGTGGGAGATCAGTGACTTGGGCAAAGATAAGGGAGTTTTCTGTCTTGGTTAATATATGGAATAAGATCAGGGAGTTTTCTCCCATTAAATCTAATTGCAGTTGCATGCATATTTAACTTATGATGGTCACACAAACATGTCATTCCCTCCATGACTTAAATTCTAATCTTACAGCCTGGAATAATGCTTTTCAAGGTGCCTATCTCCTCTGGCCTTAACCCTGGTATATCTGTTAGGTTCCTGGAGTTTTTCCTTCCAGGGTGAATGCCTTTATTGGTGACTAAAGGAAGACTTTCTTCTCTCTTACTCAAACCACACAAGAACTAGAGTTTGTCATGGTGAATAGAAGGAGACACACATGCACACCGTTCCCCCATCTTCTCAAGTATTTAAAAGTGGCAACAGTTATCATTACCCTATGAATATTTGTTTCTGGGAAGCCTTGCTTCTGCTACTAGAAAATGCTGGTGTGTGGTGATGTGATTTTTTATTTTTATTTTTTTTAGTAAGAGGCACCATATTTATATGGCAGAAAGACCACAGCATTGGCTTCTTTCATTAACAGAACTTAAGACCAAGTCCTAATTGAGGGAAATCAGAGCTATCTCATGCTTTGTTATGCAATCAGCAGCTACATTGTTTATTTGTTCAAAGATTTTTCCATGATACATTACATCTCAGATTCAAGAAGTTGGTACAGAATGCCTTGGAGTTAATTGTAGAAAGAGCTAAACATGGCCTCTGCCAATATTCCTTGATTCTTCCCTGACTTAAAAAAATTAAGAAATAAAAAAGCTAACCACCAACCCTCAAGCTTTATAAAAAGAAATATGGTGCAGAATGATGAGACACAAAAGAACTCAAGGAAGTTAGCAACATCAATTTTAAATCAAGAGGCAAATCAGCACGGAAGTGTCTTTCCCTTTTCCATCTACCACTTACCATGCTTCAGCTTTCTCTCCCTGCTTTTGCTGCCACCTGCCATCATTGCTGTCCACCTCCGCTTCTATGCCTGACTTCTCTTTCTATTGCATACCTTGAATGAAAGAAAGAGAGAGACTGGTTAATAACAAGTGTAGCACTTCAGGAGTTTTCCTTGTATGGAGAAATATTGTGTTATACCTTGATATCTGTTAGGCTCGTGGAGTTTTTCCTTCCAGGGTTAACGCCAGAGGAGATATGCGCTTTAGTCATAGCATCAGCTTTCCAGTTTGGAAAATGCTGGACAACACTGGTCAGAAGGGCAGATCAGGAGACCCAAAGTATCTTCTCTGCTGATTGGCTGGTGGCAATACTTACTTGTCACAGGTGACCAAGAAACTGGCAAGATTCTTTTGTACAGATTTTAAAAGCCAAAGAATGCAAGAACCTAATACCTTACAAGAGAATTTTAACAAGACAGAGAATTGTGGTGTGTAAAGGAAGTAAGTGAGACAGGACATTGCTGGTCTTCTATGGGTTTCGGCAACAGCAAGCCCCCTACTGAAAATAATCCCGCGACAGAGAACAATGTGACTAATTAGCATATATATGCTTCATGCTATTAACATAATTAGCATGCACAGTTCACAAACAGCATGAATGCTAAGCAACAGTTGGTGAATCTGCTGTTCTGATTCTACAATTACCTTCCAGAAGTTTTCATCCTCAGTTGCGAAAGATTGGAGCCAATGGTGATTATCAGAGTGCAGTAAGGAGACTGAATGACCTGGTGTGTATTTGTTGCCCAATCTCTAGAGATGAGGAATCTGTTCCAAGCAGTCGTCTAGACTGGGACATTGGCCACTTTCTGGGAGTACCATTTCCTTGATGAAGTGGGACTAGTGTGAATGCTGAGAGCGTTTGCTGGAACCAGGCCCAGTGCAGCATTGTGGAGCTATAATCTTATACAACAAAAATGAACTGCTGTATATCTCATATGTCTCAATTTGCACTTAGTGGAATCTTGGCAAAGGTTAACAGCTCAGATCCAAAATCTCCCCAGAAATTGTTTAAATGTGTAAAATGAAGTTTTGATTTATGGAGCGACAGAAATGTAAATTGGTAAGAACTTCAGATTGTACAAAAGAATTAACATACAGTTTGTACCCTCATATGTGGCATGTGACAATATATTTGAGCTTTGAAGAGCACTGAAGCAAAAGTAGCACATTTTGGCACACTGTTATGCAAGCTTTGAAGAACTAACAAACGTTTATGCCACAATAATATTCTGGGGAGAAAAAAAAAAACCCAAGGCATTTCAAAAGAGAAGGAGGTCTATGCAGTTTCATTCAGTTACACTCTTATTTCCTAAAATTCATTGACTTAAAAGGGAGAGCAAGCCATCCCCGCCCTCTTTGTGAAATGGCTGTGAGAAATCATCTGAGGATTTGGGATGCATTTAGACCAATCTGCGGATGACACACAGCTCTATGTCTTCTTTTCATCTATTACCAGGAAAGTTGTTGATGTTTTGAATTAGTGAGTGGAGACAGTACTGGAATGGATAGAGGGTAATAAACGGAGACTCAGACAATCTAGACAAGATGGAGGTGCCTCAATCAGAAGACAAATAGGCAAAGAATCAGTCATTCTTCCTTTGAAGCAGCAGATGTGGGTTTTAGAGATGGTTCTTCAACTGCATGCTCAGAGAATTGCTGTTGCCAGGGATATCTTAATCTAATCATTAACTGTGTCCATACCTGGAAAGTGCACCCTTGGCCATGACAACAGGTGCCACAGTTACATCAGGAGTGAATTATAGCAATAAGCTCTACTTGGGACTATGTCTATAGCATCTGTGGAAATGGTTATGGGTGCAGAAAGTGGCAACTGAAAGCTGGTAGGAAGTCACAGGAATGTTATATTTCCTACCAAGGCCTGCACTGCTTACCAATTTGTTTCTGGGCACAATTCAGAATGCTGGGTATTTGCTAAAGGACTTGAGCCAAGATTTGATACACCAACTTAATGAATCCTCAGAGATGGTGGAGAGGCTCTCCTCTATGGTCTTTACAATACTGGAGGCTGACATGATGAGAGGCATTCTTCTATGTGGGCTTTTATCCAGTCCAGGGAGCTATTTGGAACTCATTTTAAATTGGGGAAGACCATAGTACGGGGTCCTTGTTTTAAAGTTTATTTTAGCTTCTAGAATTACTTGTTTATTTGATGGCAGTTAAAAAAAAGTTTCTCCTTTGCCTTTTTTTCTTTGGGAATTGTTTGTTGAGAGTCAGGTGATATGTAAATTTAATAAATTATTTGTTCATAACAATTCATTAGCTGCATATGCATCAAGTTCTTCCTAACAACCTAGGAGGTTACAATGCATCAGCACAGTATACTTGTGGATCCGAGCAGTGTGATCTTTTGCAATTGACGGAAATGTTGTCAATGCATAGATATGTGTCCTCCAAGATTATTGGGTATGGCACCAAGTGTGCCAAGGACCATAAGGACCACCACAGCCAATTTATGCCAATTTATGCCATAATGTTTCAATTTTGATTTTCAGATCTGGATACTTTGTGATATTCTCCAATTTTTTGTCCTTTATTCTTTTATTCCCTGGTATTACACATCAATTACCGTACATTTCGGAGTATAAGACGCAGTTCCCCCCTGAAAGTGAGTGGAAATGTCTGTGTCTTATACACCGAATGTTGCTGAAGCCCCACCCACCTGGCAGCCCCCACCCTCCAGGCTGTGGGGATCGCCAGAGCACATCATTGCCAATCGCCACCTCCAGTGTCGGATTTTTGGCCTCCGCAAATCATAATTTCAGCCTCTGCACAACCCGTTTTTGGCCTCCACATGTCGCATTTTCGGCCAGTTCCAGGCAGGGGGGATCAGCAGCAGCAATCCCCCCTGCCTGGAACCAGCTGAAAATGTGACACGTGGAGGCCAAAAATGGGGCATGTGGAGGCCAAAAACGCGATGTGCGGAGGCCAAAAATGCAACGCATAGAGGCGGCGATCAGCAGCAATGTGCTGTGGCGATCCCCGCAGCCTGGAATGGGTCTAAAACAGAGCGTGCAGAGGCCAAAAACATGACACACAGAGGGCAGAAATGTGACTCATGGAGGCCAAAAACATGATGCACGGAAGCAGCGATGGGCTGTGGCGATCCCCGCAGCCTGAAACAGCTGATTGGCAGTATTGCAGTAGGCTGATTCAACCGCCAATCAGCTGCTCATGCTGAATCAGGCTGCGGTAATATGTGAAGCTGACCAGGCTATTTGCTGTTTGCTGCAAGGACGCTAGCCAGATGAATACCCATGGATGCTGGTAGGCAGAGGCAGAATTTTTTTTCTTGTTTTCCTCCCCAAAAACTAATGTGCGTACTATACGCCGGAGTGTCTTATACTCCAAAAAATATGGTATACACACTTTCTTCTTTTCAACCAGTTATATCTGGCATGTTATGAGTCAAGACTTCATCAGTCTGTATTCAGACATCCCACAATATGTCAACCTGCTTATTTTTCAACTCTGTATTCCTACCATTTTTTCATTAATTTACACGTTAATTTTTAAAGACATTCCAGTGAATCATTTTGACAACTGTGCTATGTCATGGTTTATAATCAGTTTGTATAATCAATATCACTTTGGGGATGTAGTGCATAGTGAATAGTCATCAGTTTTCTTGTTTTCCAGTCCAAATTGTCCAGTTCAGTTTATGAACAGTTAATAATTCCAGCAGTATAACGTATCATGGGGATGACCCACAAGTTGATGGCTTTTTTCCACCATTCCATTTTGTCTTTAACTTGTTCATGCTTGATGTTATTTAACTGTAAATACCTGTAGGGTTCATTCTAACGGCTTCTGATGGTTTGGCCATTTGATTCTTCGATTCTATTACTGTTCATGATTTTACACTGCTTTCTTGCAATTCTACTTTATGATCCCACCAACCCTTCCTTGTAGGTAAATGGTGTTTCTTGCAGATATTCCAAGGCACCATTGTTTCTACTTTGTTATGCCTTTGTTTGTAGTCAGTGTGCAATCTTCTTGCAGCAAGTGGCCCACTGTTTCTTCAGCCTTTTTGCAGAGGCAGTATTTGCTGTCTGTTGCTACCTTCGCAATTCTGGCTTTGTATGTGTTTGTTCTTAAGGCTTAGGGCTTAAGGCTAAGGTTCTTAGTCTTGTGCAGCCAGAATTAGCCTCTCTGTCTCATCCTTCAAGTTTCTTGCTTTAGCCATTGCTAGGTTTTATTGTTATTTGTTTTGCCTGCTATTTTTTAATGTACTGGCCACGTGATACTTTACCTTACCATGACTCTTTTCCATTCTTTATTTAGTTTTTCTAGTATGCCAGTTTAGTCTCTCTGATGTTCAGTAAGCCTTCAAGTATACTTGATTCAGTGCATCTTCTTCACTGTCCTTCAGATATTCTTCCAGTGTCCTTTTTTCTTTTTCAACTATCTGGTGCACTTGCAACATTCCACGCCCACCTATTTTCTTTAGTAAATACAGTCTGTCAACACTACTGCATGGATGAAGGGCATGATTCATTGTCATTATTAATTTTGTTATCTTTTTACCCAGGGCTTTTAGTTCTGCTTGAGTCTAGTCCACTATTCCAGCTGTGTAGCTAATGACTGTAATTGTCCAGGTGTTAATTATCTTGATAGTATTTCCTCCATTGACTTTGGACTTTAAGAACTTCTTTGATCTCAAGGTGTATTCACTTTCAACCTTCTTGACTTCAGTGTGCTTGATGTCAGCTTGAAGAATGCCCAAGTATTTGCAATGATCATCTTCCTCCAGACTAGATTTGACATTTTTGTGGTCTTATCAAGTCCTTCCCAAGGACTTGGGATAGTTATTATTATTACTATTTCAATTGCTATTGCTAAACCTGAGTGCACATATGAATTAAAAAGGGAGATATGGGGACTTATACATAATTACACAACTTTTGCTGTTTATTGAAATACAAGGGAAAAAAAGGAAAAAAAACTGATTTTATCTGCCCTCTTTGTATTATCTCAGTAGCTTTATAATATGTTTATGGGCTACTTTAAGGGGAAAAAAGACACTTCTTTCAGCTACTTACATTTCTTAGATGCCTGGAGATACTCAGAAAGTTGATTCTGTTTGATCACTTTTAGTCTGTAGGACTTGGAAGTATGAACAAGCTGTTTGGGCAGATTGTGTGACCATATATTACCCCCTTGGATGGAGCTATAATCTGGTGACAAAGATCTTGTTCCTGGGCAAGCTGCTTTACAGAGTGGTGGCCAACCCAGATTCAAAATTCAGGAGATCTCTGGTTTCTGAATTACTTTGAATTTGAGTTTAGGCACTTACCGTATTTTTCAGAGTATAAGACGCACCAGACTATAAGACGCACCTACCTTTTTTGGTGAGGAAAACAAGAAAAAGAAATCTGCCTCTGCCTCTGCCTCCCAGCAATTTTGTCTCGTTGCAGCAAACATTAAACATCCTGCTTTACTTTCATTTTTGTTTTCAGCATAACTTGATTGGCACAAGAAAAAAAATCTGCTCCAGCAATTTACCTCCTTGCAGCAAGCAGCAGAGGCTCGCGCAAAACAGCTAAGAGCAAAACAGCTGAGAGTTGGGAGGCCGAGCCAATCAACTGTGCTGTGCTGTGCTGTGCTGTGCTGTGCTGTGCTGTGCTGTGCT
>WNWU01000006.1:44773026-44789141 GCA_012654045.1 Ptyas mucosa | reverse complement strand
CTGTGCTGTGCTGTGCTGTGCTGTGCTGTGCTGTGCTGTGCTGTGCTGTGCTGTGCTGTGCTGTGCTGTGCTGTGCTGTGCTGTGCTGAAACGCACTGTTTCTTCTTGCTGCTTGCTACAAGGAGGTAACTGCTGGGAGGCAGAGGCCAAAGGGTGTGGGCCAGTGGGTGGACGGGGCTACATTTGGTGTATAAGATGCACCTAAATTTTCACCCCCTTTTGGGGGGGGGAAAGGTGTGTCTTATACTCCAAAAAATACGGTAAATAACTTTAATTATGCTCTTTCAGAAGAGAGGTAATAAGACAGACATCCTTCTGAAGCCACAGGTTGCTTAGGTAGGGATGGTCCCACAGAACCATTAATACAGTAATTCAGATGTAATTCTGGGAAGTTTCATGAATAGTTTTCTTGTATCCCCAAGGTGTAATATCTGGAATCATTGAATGAATGAATTGGAAGGTCTCTTTAAGGGCACTTATTTCAACCCTCATCTTGGTGCCAGATCTACAATGACTTCTCATAGATGAACCCATCGTGTGTCTCAGGATCTCTAGCAAAGTAGAACTTACCCCTTCATATGGCTGTCTCTTACCCCACTCATACAAAAAGCCACACAGTCTATTTCTAGATGAAACTATGGGATATAATCTTTTTGGGTTTTATACCATAATTATACTGGGGCTTCATAAGGGGGAGGTACCAGATGTTCTAATCAGAACACTTGGCAATCACAAATATTGTTGTCATCTTTGTTCTCTGTGTTAGCTGGAACTCTGTCCTCATTTACCTCATGCTCCTGGGCCACTCTTCAAGACTAACCCTATACAGAACATGTTGCTGGAGTCTCGTTGTGCTGCAGGCAAGGCATGGTTAATGGCAGCAAAATGAACACACTATAATAGTGTTCATATTTTTACAGTTATGGCAAAAGAATCCAGGAACACTCTCAAATTCCATAGCTGAAGTTTAAGAATCGTCTACAGGAAAAATAAGAGTTGCAAACTAAATATGCAGGACTACCACAATCATAGGTTCTTCTCATAATGGTGTTGGCTTTTTGTTTCTCTTCTGTTTCTCCTGGCTAAATGTGAGATTGGAAGCCTCTTGGGTGGTGGCCTGGTTGCAGTATATAGTCATAAAATATCAGATCTCTTCAATATCACAAATAAAGCCTCTGCAAACAGCTTTTCATCGAGGTTCTGGGGTGACAATTGTCACTCAGTGGAGAGCACTGGGCTAAGAGTGGCCACGGGCTACTTTGTGAAAGGAACGTTTGTGCCTGTGTTTCTTTTAACAATGCCTTTAAAACTCTCAGAAGCCTGTGACGAATAATTATTCACATGTCTGTGTGAGCACAATGAAACTCAACTTTAAAAGAAAAATTAGTAGGTTTTCTCTCTGTAGACTTGTTTTAATTATAAGGGCAGGGCATCCAAGTCCTGATATAGCTTTATTGTATAGCAGCTTTTAAGGAAAACAGTGTTTATTGCGAAGGATGATTGCAGTTTCAATAACGACTCCCTCTTATTACTTTTTAAAAAACATATATTTAGTTTGATAGCGGGAACACTAATTTTAGTACTCCTGGCAATGTTTCAGCCCACTCTTTATAATCTTTGTATTTAAATTCCCAGATAAGCCATAATTCACTGGACATGCTGAGCCATGTCTATACATATCCTGTGTTTTAGCATAAAAGTATAAAATTACAGAGATATCATCAATTATTTCATGTGTGTGTGTGTGTGTTTATATGTAGTATATATGTAATGTATATGTATGTATGCATATTAATGGTTTAGAAGAGAGCCACACTCTTTTGCTTTGCAAGTGAAAATTTAAACCGGTGGCTACCAACCAAGAAATACTGTGTTTTCCTATCATGGATGCCAAAATAATTTGACAGTTTTGGGATATTATGCACCTAGACCTGGGGGAGTACTGTGTTGTTTGCTCCTCAGTTGAATAGCAAAATGCCTTAAGCAGCTGATTTTGAGTAATTGATGCTGAATGCAACCCTTATGTTAAAATGCAGCTATGAATAATTTCTTTGTTCTGGGAACAATTTCATCTCTCTTTCTAAATCATTATCATTTTCCCAATGTATTTATTTAATACATTCACACCATTATGGCAGGTGGTAGCATTTAGTCAATGTTGGCTGAGCAAGATTGGACCTGGTTAGTACTTGGAAGGAGAACATCCGTGAAAGCCATGGGTGTGGAGTACACTGAAAAGTTTGAAAACAAAATTCTCTATAAGTCAGAGACAAAGTATGTCATTGCCAAGAAAACTACATAAATATGTCAATGTATCCTGAGGATGAGTTCCTTCTGGGAGCCTTTACTCTATGGTGATATCCTACCTGCCTGAGGGATGGGAGGATGAATTGTTCTCCCGTGTTTACCCTGGGTAAAAAGCATCCAAGTTAAACATTTTAATTCATGAACAAATTTCTGACAAATGGACACTTGAAGGCTCCTTCACATTTTAGATTGACTGCCTGCCAGTTGTGGTGATGAGTACAATTGGCAACCACAAGCAGAACTTTCTGATCATCTCTATCTCAGAAGCTGCATTTTCTGCCTGAAGAGTTTAGGCATGGGGGAAAATAGCTCTGAACCCCCAGTTTCCACTGTTTTGACTTGTGAAGTAGGGAGCACTATGTAGCTACAGAAGTTTCTCATGGGATCAGTGGAGGTGGTAAAACATGCAAGTGCTTCTAAGACCACAAGAGATCCCAGAGCTCTGAAAGTTATCCAAAATACAGAAGTTCTGGAGACAACCCAGAGTACAGGGTGAGTCTTGGGGAGAGAAACTTAGAGAACAATTGTTGAGAACCTACACCAACAGTTCTCAACCTTTTTTTGGCTATGTCCCACCTAAGCATCTCTAAAATCCTGATGCCTCCCCCCCCCCCCCCCGTGACATATAATTTTTACTTTACTCAAAAAGTGAACTCTACTCATGTGGAGGAAGCCTAAAAGGCCATTAACTTGGTTTAAACAAGGTTCAAATTGCCCCCATTAAAAATCAAATTGCCCCCTGTGGCACGTGGGCCCCACGTTGGGAACCACTGACCTACACTAAATAAGTTCTAAACTAAATAGGTTCTAAACTAAACACCCAGCTTCCCTCATTGGCCATTTGAAGTTCTTGGACTCCCCATCCCTGATTTAGAAAATTCTATTAAATCAGAGTTTAATCCATTGCTAAGTCTCTCTGAAATTTAGTATAGTTCCCTCTGTATTGACATAAAAATAGAGAAGCAGAGGAAAAAGATAGTATTTTCAGGAAAAGGGTTAATTTTTTTCTGTCTTTTCCTTCCTAAAAGTCAGATCAAAATAGTTCTATCAGTGCTCTTTAGGGAAGCTATTTCTCATTCTTATATCTGAATATATTTGAGTATTTCTTTATCCATATATCTTGGCTGGGTTGAAACTAGGTGCAGAGAGCCATGCTTAATTAAAATAATGGGATTTCATTAATCAGACTAATTTAAGCCCATTTATTTCAGTGGATTTATTCTGACCATACCTGTCTAGATTCCAATGCTTGTTAAAAGCAAGGCACCATTTTATAGCTAAGTAATTGAAGAGCAAAAACATTCAATGATTTAAATCTAAGTAAGCATAATTGCGGCTTTGAATGGAATTCAGCTCTTTATGACTAGGTGGATATGTCCAAATAGTTCTTTGATAATAATACAGAGGTAATTTGTATTACTGTGTTGCTTACTTCTTGAATCTGCACAAAAGGGTTTTAAGGGCATCCAGCAGCCTGTCACAGAGTATCAGTTCCCAACTGATGTGCTGAAGACTATGCACCATGCTCTTGTTCAAAGCACCATGCATACTTGCAGAAGTTACTTAAAGGGCTTTTGAATGGCCATTTTCATGTCAAAGAGCTTGTCTGCTGAAACCAGAACTCCCCATTCCTAATCAGAAGTAGAAAGAGTGGTTTAATGATTCACCAGGATCATAAATCAAGTTCAAGTTTTAGTTTAAGAATTTGATTATTAAACTGACATTAAATCACAGTCTCGCAGCTTGAGCAGGACCAAGAACTGTGGTGCATAAAGAAAGGAAGAGGAAGTGAGGCACAAGGAGAAAAATGCACACCTAGTGATCATCCATGGATTAATAAATGGCATTTTTATTATAATTTATTAAACCAGGGCTGTTAAAATGACCTAGATTCAAGCATGCAAGATTTCAGCTATGTTCACTGTTACTAGTGCAAAGAATCCTGTACAGCTAATGAAATTAGCTGTCTTTCACAGCTGATCATTCTCTTCTATGATTGTAAGATCATTAGAGCTTTTTGGTGTTCTCATCTTTCTGGTTTCTCTATGACTGGCATTGCTTTCATATCCTTCTTCACTCTTCTTCATAGTACTAGGTGGCTTTGACAGCTCGGTGACCTCCTTGACACGGTTTTCAGAAAGCTTTAAATCAAAGCCTTTTGTGGGAGGTGGGTGGAGAGGTGACAGCCAAGCCAAAAGAAATGTCTCCCTGGCTACTGAGGCTTTTCTGCTGCAAAAATAATGAAGTGAGACAAGGGTCAGCACCTTAAAGGAAACAGTTTCAAGCTGCCATTAGGAACCACCTTTACAGCAGGTGGATATTTTCTCTACTGCTTGTCAAACAGTAGGTTCATGGCTTAGTCAGGGACAAAGTTATTAAGGACATAAAATGCCATCTGGATGGTGCTAATAAACATAAAATGTAACCTTCAGATACTCTGCTGCAATGACCAGACTGTGCCAGACAACATTACCCTTTGTCTCTGTTAAAATCTGAATCCTTTCTAATCTTTTTTGAATAGATCAGCTTAACATATTTGTTCCAAAATGTTACAGATAGCAGATCTTACTGTGTCTGCCCTCTGAGTTGTGTCCTCAAACCTTTGGAGACCATTGCCTTGCAAATATCAGTCTAGTCATCAGCTTGGGGGTTTAAGCAGATAATAGAATTAACTTAAATATGTATTTGTATGCCACTATTGGTGTCAGTTTAACAGTGGGAGAAATAAAGAAATTTCACAAGGCTACAACTTTTTCTTCAAAATATGAATGTTTATTAAAGGAGAATATTTCCAGTAGAAGAATCTCGCAAAGTCTCAATGTAATTGTATAATATAAATAAAATACCATCCAGGAAACTTCATAATTAAATAATTACAAACCTAACATTTCATAGCTGATCTCTCGTGAGATTTGTTGTTTTGATTTGGGCAGCTTAAAACAATGGTTGTTTGTTGTTGTTTTTTACTTTGGTCATCAGAATGTAGAAAACAAAGAGCACTCTCATGGATCACCGTAATCCTCAAAGCCCATCTTGGAGCCTGAGTCTTTCAGACCTGCCTCAACTTGAGCCTCTAAGTAAGAATGACCCTTAACACCACTGGGTTGAGAAAGGTATAGTTTACTAGAAGCCAAGTGAAATACAATACTGCAAAGCCAGAACTGAAATTTGCAGGCCAAAACCCCAAGTGAAGACTTTTTCCTGCTTAGGCATTTCCCATTGCTGGTCCCCCATCATCCAATCAATTTTGAAGATGTTTTGGAAAAGTCCATTCTGATTGTAGGCTGGCTTGCAGCTGCATTCTTCTCATTGCAGAGCAATCTTAAACACCATCTTGGGCAGGCACCTTCACTTTCTTAACTTTCCCCCAAGTGCTCCCTCTCCCTCTCAAGGTGCATGGCAGATTGGTACGGAAACAATTGCAGAGCACAGGTGCAAGGTGGCAGTTTTGATACTTTCATTGAAAGATGGCAATGTAAACTCCTCCCCCCTTCCTATTGGCATTAGAGCTCATTTCACAACATCGCAATGTAAATATCAACACTTCAGATGCAGTATAGCTGCTTTTCTAGCTACACTATCTAAGAATCAGTTCTGGTTGATTAAGGTGGATGGCAGTGGATATTTTCCTCTCCTCCCATTGTTCCTTCATTCCTGACTCATGTGGGGCTTGGCCTTTCAGACTGAGCCCTGGCTTTCCCTTCATATGGCAGTGGATCCTCCAACCCCATCATCATTTCAAATGACTAACAAAGGGTAGCTTGTGGGTCTAAATTGAATTGGGAAGAAGGGAAGTATTTCCTTGGGCTGTTTGGGTGTTTTCTGACACTACACAGAAGATGGAAAGATGAAATAATATAAAAAAATAATTATATTTTTTTATTATAACTGAATTGTGGTTTAAGTCTGGATTGCTTTCTTGGAGTAATAAATGCCTCAATCACCCACCCTTTACCTTCCACTGCTACCGTTCTCTTTTTTAAAGCAACTCTTTCAAAATATATATTTTTATAAATTTCCAGCTGCTTTATCTACAGCACAGCTTTCTCACAAGGCTTTTTAAATCATAAAACCCAGCCTCTGAAGAACAAACTGCATAAAACCACCAAGGTTTGACTTTGACCCTTCTGCAGTTTGGCTCAAAGCTTGAGTAAAAGATCCCAAAAAACCTACCTAACTGCGCCCCCCCCCCCCCAAAAAAAAGACTGCCCTGACTTATTTGATAACAGGTTTGCCCTGGCAAAGTTTTGTTTTCAAGGTTTAAAAAAAATGCAGTCTATTCATAATCTGTTTAAGTGGAGTATATGCAGATATCCTGGGCTTCAGAAAGATGCCCCATAGTCCAACCTGGTAAGGCATGGGTGTCAAATTTGCATCATCACAGCATTCTCACATGACATCTTGTGACTTTTTTCTCCTTCGCTAAACCAGGTGTGGGCGTGGCCAGAGTGTGACGCATCTGGCCCACAGGCCGTGACTTTGGCACCCCTGTGATAAGGCATGCTAGGGAGGCCACATTTTTATCTCAAAAGAATGCTTTCTTTTTGCCTCAGGCTGAGTAGGTTTTTAGGTCCACCTGTAAGCTAAGGGCAGGTGACTGCCAGGTCCTACTGCCAGCAGAGACAAGAGGTGTATTTTTAAAATAGTCAAGAATGCCAGTAAGGACTGTGATGTTGATGCTATTATACATCTTGGCACAAATGATCTGCCCCAAAAGATGTACTTTCTGTGCAGAATGATTTCCAGAGCTTGGGGTATGAACTTAGTAGTATAGATTGTAGGCTTATCTTTTCAGAGGTTTTACCAGTATATAAGGAACAAAAAGAGAAAGGCCAGCATGTAGCAGAGTTTAATGTGTGGTTAAAGGAGTGGTGTAAAAGGGAAGGCTTTGGTTTTATTAGTCATGATGTCTGCAGCTGGTCCAATGAAAAACTGCACAAAAGAGATGGTTTGCATCCATCAAAGAAAGGGACGGAGTTATTTGGCATTAAATTCACAGATTTTCTGGATAAACATTTAAACTGAACAGCGTGGACAGAGAATTAATTGATACAGAACATTTCTGTCCCCAGCAATCTAAAATTAATAGGGTTATCAGTGCATATAACATAGATGTTTGTGCGGGTAAGATTATCAACTTTGCTGTCAAGCAAAACCAAGCATTTACTAGTCAGTACCATACCATGTGCACTAATCAAACAGGTGGCAAGAAAGTAGGGGCAGTCAGACACAACACAGGTTATGCAGACAGTAAACACAGGGTCAATCAAAATGGACTCAAATGTCTATATACCAATGCACAGAGTATGAGGAATAAACAGGGAGAATTAGAAATTCAAGTAAATGAGGGCAGATATGATATTGTTGCCATTATGGAAACTTGGTGGAATGAAACCCACAAATGGAACATACAGCTAGAGGGAATTAAATTATTTAAAAGAAATAGACCAAATAAAAGAGGAGATGGAGTTGCACTATATATAAGAAATAACTACATCTCTACAGAAATAGAGTACAACAATGACAAAAATTATCATGAATGCATTTGGGTCAATATTAAAGAGGGAGGGGCAATGACATTGCCATAGGTGTATACTATAGGCCACCCAACAAAACAGAGGAAATGGATGAACTTTTTGCTAGGCAGCTAATTAAGGTATATAGGAAGCACATCACAATAGTAATGGAGGATTTTAACTACGTTGACATCAACTGGGAGACAAACTCTGCACCAAGTGGAAGATGCAACAGGTTCCTAACAAACTAGACAATGTTGTTTCCCAAAAAGTAGAGAAGGGAACAAGGGGATCAGCCATATTGGACTTAATTCTCACTAACAGAGATGAATTGATAGAAGGTGTTGAAGCTGCAGGAACCTTGGGGGCAAGTGATCATGCAATATTGGAATTCAACATTATGCAAGCACAAGCAATAGAACAAAGTCAAACTAGAATCTTTAAGAGAGCTAAACTTAAAGCAAGCTTGGGAAAGATTCCATGGATGAAAATCCTCAAGGGGAAAAGAACTCAAGAAGCTTGGGAAATTTTGCAAAGTGAGATTATAAAAGCCCAGTCTAGCACAGTACCAATGAAGAAGAAAAATAGCAGCTCTCAAAAGAAACCAGCATGGCTGCATAAAGAACTCTATGACAAATTGAAAGACAAAAAGGATAAGTATAAAAAGTGGAAAGAGGAGCACATAACTAAGGCAGAATGTCAACAAATAGTCCAAGCCTGCAAAGATGAAGTGAGGAAATCTAAGGCTCACAATGAACAAAGGCTTACAACAAAAATAAAAATTAAAAAACTTCTTCCAGCATGTTAAAAACAAGAAAAAAGTTAAGGAAACAATTGGTCCATTGCTGGGAGAAAGTGGCAAGAAAGTGACAAGCAACAGGGAGAAAGCAGAACTACTTAACTTGTTTTTTGCAACTGTCTTACACAAAGGGAAAAAACAGTCCAACCTATCAAAAACAGCACCACAAAAAACAGATTAGGAACACAAGTTAAAATAGGGAAGAAAATGGTAAGTGAGCACTTTCTACCCTAGACGAGTTCAAATCACCAGGACCAGATGGATTACACCCCAAGATTCTGAAGGAACTGGCAGATGAAATCACAGAACTATATCTTTCAAAGATCCTGGAGCACTGGGGAACTGCCAGAGGACTGGAAAAGAGCTGATGTAATTCCCATCTTCAAAAAGGGGGAAAAAATAGATCCAGGAAACTACAGACCTATTAGCCTGACCTCAATACCAGGGAAGATTCTGGAAAAGATAATCAAGCAACGAATCAGTGAACACCTAGAAGCAAAGTAATAACAAAAGCCAACATGGGCTTGTCAAAAACAGATCATGCCAGACTAATCTTATTACATTCTTTGACAAAGTGACAAAATTAGTGGACCAGAGGAATGCTGTCGATATAATTTACTTGGACTTCAGTAAGGCATTTGAGGAAGTAGACCATAACCTACTACTAGATAAAAAAGAAAAATGTGGGTTAGACAGCATCACCACTGGATGGATTCGTAACTGGTGGACCAACCGACTCAATGTGTAGTTCTCAATGGAACTGCATCTAGATGGAGGGGAGTATGCAGTGGGATACCACAAAGTTCTTTTTAGGCCCAGTACTCTTCAACATCTTCATCAATGATTTGGACAAGAGGATAGATGGGGAACTCATCAAATTTGCAGACGACACCCAGCTGGCAGGAATAGCCAACACTTTGGAAGATAGGCTTAAGATACAGAAGGATCTTAACAGACTTGAACATTGGGCGCTATCTAACAAAATGAAATTCAATGGTGAAAAAAGTAAGGTTCTACATTTAGGCAAGAAAAACAAAATGCAGGTACAGTATATGTGGTACCTTGCTCAATAGTAGTAACTGTGAGAGGGATCTTGGAGTCCTAGTGGACAACCATTTAAATAGGAGCCAGTAGTGTGCAGCAGCTGCCAAAAAAGCCAACACAGTTCTAGGTTGCATAAACAGAGGGATAGAATCAAGATCACGCGAAGTGTTAATACCACTTTATAATGCCTTGGTATGGCCACACTTGGTATACTGCATCCAGTTTTGGTCACCATGATGTAAAAAAGATGTGGAGACTCTAGAAACAGTGCAGAGAAGAGTAACAAAGTTGATCAGGGGACTGGAGGCTAAAACATATGAAGAACGGCTGCAGGAACTGGGTATGTCTAGTTTAATGAAAAGAGGAACTAGGGGGTGACATGATAGCATGTTCCAATATCTCAGGGGTTGCCACAAAGAAGAGGGAATCAAGCTATTCTCCAAAGCACCTGACAACAGGACAAGAAGCAATGGGGGAAAACTAATCAAGGAGAGAAGCTACCTAGAACTAAGGAGAAATTTCCTGACAGTTAGAACAATTAATCAGTGGAACAACTTGCCTCCAGAAGTTGTGAATGCTCCAACACTGGAACTTTTAAAGAAGATATTGGATAACCATTTGTCTGAAGTGGTGTAAGGTTTCCTGCCTAAGCAGGGGCTTGGACTAGAAGACCTCCAAGGTCCCTTCCAACTCTGTTATTTGTTTGTTTGTTTGTTTGTTTGTTTGTTTGTTTGTTTGTTGATTGATTGATTGATTTAGGCTTATATGCCGCCCTATCTCCGGAAAGACTCAGAGCGGCTCACAACAATAAAACACACAAAGTTCAATTTTTTTAAAAAAAATACCCAATAAAACTATAAAACCATTAAAATCCCCTCTAAAACTGCTTCAGTCCAAACTGGCCAGGCGGAATAGCCATGTTTTAAGGTCACGGCGGAAAAAGCTAAGGTCAGGGGCACCCGGAGGCCCAGGGGGAGCTGATTCCACAGGATAGGTGTGCCCACAGAGAAGGCCCGCTCCCTAGGGGTTGCCAGCCGACATTGTCTGGCCGACGGCACCCCAAGGAGACCGTCCCTGTGGGAACGCACCGGGCAATGGGGAGCAGTTGCTGGCCTCAGATGGTCCACCAAATACCCTGGGCCTAAGCCATGTTATTGTGTTTTATCTTCTGTTTTCTAACACAACTCCAAATTAGCTAATAGGAATGGAATGGAACGGAATACTTCATTGGCCAAGTGTTTTTGGACACACAAGGGATTTGTTTCCAGTGCATACGCTGTCAGTGTACATAGAAACAACAAGGAAATATAATCAGTGTACATTCAAGCAACATGGACATACAAACAAGTGTACATACAAATATATTGGGCTTGTATGGGTTTCACGTAGGGTGGAAGCTGATGGAATTACACATCTTTCCTCCACAGGTGGATTTTCAAGCAGAGTATGTCAACTAAGCTATTCCAGACTGAACAGATCTGTTCCTGACCAGATCTTCAGGAACCAAGTTTAACTGCAGGCTAACTTAAATTTCTGTTAGTCAATGTGTAAATCAAACCAACAGGATTGTTTTCCTAACAGAATTCTATTGTGTGGTAATTATATATCCAAACTTTCCCCCCTAATCTTTAATTTTTAATTCAGGTTCTTTGGGTATTTCATATTGAGTCCACTTTAAGGAATTTATCTCAGAGTGCCATCCTAACCTGATGTTCCATTTGACCCTCAAGTCCTTAAAACAATCCTTTGTACAGAATTAAACCTTGGTTTTGATTTGACTGCTCCCAATTCACTTCTTTAGCATTGTTCTTCATAATTAGAGATTATGCATCTATGGTGCTTTTTTATTCTTGTGGACTTTATTAGATAGCTTATAGTAAATCCACAAGCCACTGAACACTATTTATATTGTTTGCTTTCCTTCTCTATCATTTGTGTAGAGCTATGTGGCAAGATTATATATCTTCACTACAAGGAAGAGTTTGTACTAAGATTCCATTGTGCATTCTTTTGCTTATTTTCTTCCACTGTGACAATTTTTAGATTTGCAACATACACTAACAATGATCAATGCTGTCTGAGCAGTTTTTACCTTCAGCAATGTTCTCTTGGTGCTCTTATGCTTGTCATCGTGAAACCAACCTTGCTATTGCAACCTTCTGATTTTGCTGACCCTTCCATTTTGATATTTATGAGTCTAATAAGATTAGTAATTTGTAGATTCTCTCTCCTTCTTCTCCTTTCTATGCACCCAAACATCTATCCAGAATCCAGAATCCAGAATCCTTAACATTAGACATAACTTTAGCAATCTCCAGGAGTTCATTCATGAACACATAAAAGCACTCTTGACAACATGCAGGACTAGCTCCTGATAGCAGCTGGAGGCCAATTAGGTAAAATTCTGGCAAAGTTTACTTGGTTCAGAAGTCAGCAGGTCCACTGTTTTTGAACTAGCCCTCAGAACATCTTGAAGGACCAAGACAACCAATGTGATATAGTATAGTTAAATTATTAACTAGAACTGGAAAGATCTAGGTTCAATTCACTTTTATCTGCACACAGGCTAAGCAATTTTCTTTATATTGCTATAATGAAAGCTACAGAATATTTATGACAGAATAAAGAAAATCACCAAATCTTCTTGGGAGATGCTGCCTATTAACAGTTTATAAGCAGCTGCCATGTGAAGTGACTAAAAGTGGCCGCCATGTGGCAGACATAATATGTAAACCAGCCTTCAATTTCCTATAAACATGTTTAAAATTTAACCGCAAGTATATTGCATTTCTCAAACAAAAAAAGAGAATCCCTTAGAATATCCAGTGTTTAAACATGTAGGCATTCTTACTAAGGGTAATTCAAACCACAGATTGCAGGATTCAGGTAGACTAACAGCACAGGGACCTTGTCATCCAATTGCCTATAAACTAAGTGTCATCTACCTTTTGGTGTAACAATTAGTTGACTTGTTATGACATCATGGAATATGCATCAATATATAAACTGATTATAAGAATATTAAAAATAATGATGGAACATAATCTGGATGTATTTTTCATCTCAGAAAAAAGATGCTATTATTTTTCTTTATGTTTTGATTTTCCTTTGCCTCAAAGCAAATAGATGGATCCCAACGATTCTTCAGATGAAGCTAAACAAAAATACACCAGTGGTATAAGGTGCTTAGAACTTGGATGAAAAACAGAAATACTTTCTGATGTGTATATAATCTACAGGCCTATTAGATGACTGTTTCTCCCCTGCTGAAATTACAAATCAAAATTGATGAAAATGTGAAATGGTTCATATTTTGAGAAGCAGAGCAACATCTGTGAAGGAAGGAAGGTTTCAAGGGAATTTAACAGAAGAGTCTGGATAAAATTTTGACAAAGAGAAGCTCAGGAAAGCAGGCAGGCATATTTTGCTCTGAAAAAGGAATGAGAGGGCTTTAACTCAAGAAGCCAAAAGAAAGAGGGGACAGGCAAGAGATTTCAAAGGAGGAGGAAGACCATAGAAGTCAACCATTAGGACTGGAAGAAAAAAATGGAGGCCAAAGCATTCATAATTGGCAGAGAAGAGCCAGAATTAATGAGAAACTAGGCAGAAAAGAAACAGGTGATGGGATCCAATAACCAAATGGTATTGATTTTTTTTGGTCAAGCTAGGTAATTAAAAGTTCATATTATTTACTAGCTTACCATGCACATTGGTAAATATCTGCATCACTGCCTTTTGTGACCTAAGTAATTGATAATTACTGTTAGATCCATATATCTAATAGTATATGGATAGAGAGGAGTAGACCAGGTTGGTTTATCAGAAATTCGCCAAGGAAGAATTCTTTGTTATCCCTAGAAAAGTCACAATTGAGCTTTAAAGTCAGTCTACTGATCAAAGGATCAATAACAATTATTATGAACAATTGATCATAATTGTTGCTTCAGTTTTATATCATGCCAAGTAGGAATTTCCCACTTCCGAACACAGAAGCACTGAGAGAGCTTCGCTTGATGTTGAAGGGTGAACAAGAGGGTTTTTCAGGACACAAAGTGACACACAAGAGAATGAGAGTCCAGCTCAGCTGCCACAAGGGAATCTACTGATGAAAGAAACTCTTCTATTTTCAGAGATTTTGTTCTACTCGTCTAATTAATTAGAACAAATCAGACAAATCTTTTGTGGAAGGTCCCTATACCTTCTTAATCGTCCCTTGAGCTTTTTTTTTCCTCCAGCAACTTTTTAAATTTCATAATGTAGCACTTAAGTAACAATTTCTTCATTTATTGTTAGTTATTTTGTATATTCTTACAGAATAAAAAGGCAGAATATTATCAAATTAAGAAATGAGAAGATACTATGGTTTGGAGAGAGGATGTATGTGTGTGAGACACAATGTTGTGGTAAAGAAAACTCATAATATCATATGAAATATCCATTTTATATGTGCAGGACACAGCATCAGTGGTGGGTTGCCCCTAGTTCGGACCGGTTCACAAGAACCGGTAGTTAAATTGGCAGGAGGCCCCGTCCACCACCCTGGATATCATCATCAACGATCTGCGTATGTGCAGAAGCAAGGTGTGCGTACGAGCGATCCCATTGCAAACCAGTGGTAAAGGTAAGTAGAACCCACCCCTGCACAGCATGATGATAAAAAACATATGTAGTTCTTATATTTTCAAACACTGCATTTAGGAATGTATATGTAATTCAAATAAATTGGCAAATAAATAGTAGCATGTGGCTCAAGAAAAACCATATAAACCAGTGACTCTCCTCAAAATCCATCAGCAAAGAAAGTCAAGAAAAAACTGATCAATTGCAATGTTAGTCCTTGTTGTGGGAAACAAAGGGAAAATTTTCATTGTTTGAAAGACTCCACAGTAAGGTTTATGTTTTCATTGGAAATCACCTTCTTTGCCTCTCTTGTTTATATGACTGATGCACAATTGTGCATGGGCAACAGTTCCAAAAATGAACCTGGAAACGAAGGTGTATTTTTCCTTTTTTCAGGATCATTACTGGTGGTAAATTGATTTTTTCATGAAAGAAAGGATATGGATAATGTACTCCTGCCAACTGTTGAAACATCTATCCTTTTGTGAATACACTAACAGTGTCTTTAATCCAATTTTTAGTTTGCAATTGATTTACATCTGTGATACAGTGTGACTTATTCATTCATTCATTCATTCATTCATTCATTCAGTTTATATGACCCCCACCTCAACAAATGGCTCTAAATGACTAAGGATGACACTTTTTTTAACATGTCACCATCCTAAGGCAAAAACAATAAACTAAGCCAAGATTTATTCATGAAAGATTAATAATAATAATAATAAACTTTTAGAAATCCTTTAGATTTCTAGAGCTTTAAGAATGTGGCCACATAGTAGAAATTGCCACCTTAGTCTTATTGTAGTTGTTTGTCCATCCCTTCCTTCTAATATAAGATCAGTTAGCAGTTAGTGGTATATAAATAAGCATCTTATTTATACATCACTAATATAGCAAGTTAATCAATAAAAACATATTTAGGCAATAATGATTATAGCTTAACAATACATGGAGAAATAGTTGCTAAATATATGCTGTCTGTCTATCTATCTACATCTATATATATAAATCTATCTATCTATCTATCATCTATCTATCTATCTATCTGAATACTCATATTTATTTACTAATTTACTAATTCTCTTCAAAAGTATTTTAAGATTTTAAAATTTAAGGTTACCTTCAATATCTGCATTTGGAAATCCTATATTTTAAAGTGATGAACGATGGTGTTCTTTTTAAGGCAACCATGACTTGAAACTGTGATCCCTATGTCCTAAAACAAAGACTCCTTATTCAAGTGATATTTTAATAATTATCTTCTCTTGTATGATACTGTAACACTGTGATACAAAAATTTAAAATTCTACTATGTAGAATGCAAAACCAACACAATTTTTAAAAATCCAGTATGATAACATTTAAAAAGAGGACAATAATGAAAGCATTAAGGCAGTGATAAGCCTTAATGAAAGAGAAACTTATTTAAAGTTTAATACAGAAACTGTATTTAAAGTTTTTACCCATATTTACATATGGATGCTTCTCCAATTCTAGGTTGGTATATATAAATATAACATTTATATAAATAGCATGCCACCAACTCTCTTGCCTTGTGGGATGTAAAATTAAGTGTGTTTGTTTGTTTCAATTCTATGCAATATGCAAAAGTAAAATTTAACACACTTTAACTTGCGTGACATCCTGAATGGTGGTTATCCTGTAATTTAAAAATGTAAGGTAAGCAGTTTATGGCATTTATATGTATCTAGTTTGATCCTGAATATATAATGTGTATATTGGAAGGCAGCCTTGCCCCTGCAATTTCCTTTCCTTTCCTTTCCTTTCCTTTCCTTTCCTTTCCTTTCCTTTCCTTTCCTTTCCTT
>WNWU01000006.1:44756240-44770635 GCA_012654045.1 Ptyas mucosa | reverse complement strand
TTCTATTCTATTCTATTCTATTCTATTCTATTCTATTCTATTCTATTCTATTCTATTCTATTCTATTCTATTCTATTCTATTCTAAATGATAGGAAAAAATAATTCCATCCTAATCTGCTTCAGTTAGACCTATCTCAAGCACTATGTCCAGCACTATATTTTAAAGAGCCACTGAGAAAAAACTGAACAGTTTCAGAGAAGGGCAACAAAAATGATAAGCAGATGAGAAATTAAGTCCAAAGCAGACATTGCAAGAGAAAAAAAGTACAGTATCCTTCAAATATCTGAAAGTATGCCATATGAAAGAAGATTGAGATCTATTGTCTTACATTTTAGAGTGCAATATGTCCAAGAATAAGTTAGGGGGAGTAATATTCCAAATCAGCATAGAAAAAAATTTTCTGAATATAAGAACGGTTTCAAAGTGAAACCAATTATCCAGAGAATTTGGGGGTTCTCTTTCACTGAATGAGTTCAAGCACAGACTAAGGAGCATTTGACTTGGACAGTTAATGTATACTTGCATGGGGTCATAGCAGGATCTTATAGCTTAAAAGTCCCCTTCCAACACTATGATTCTTGCTTGTTGGCTTTCTGTAAGCAGCCAATTGACTGCTAGGAAATTAATGTCGGGTTAAATTTGGTCTTATCTAAGACAACGCTTACTATGACATCACTGTATGGCATTAAAGTGGGGGGGGGGATTATTAGGAACATTGGTGAGAAGACGAAGAGATGGGAGAACATGTTCCAGAGTATTAGCAACTCCTCAGTGATATCAGTTACTGATTCTGACTCTGCTGTGAATATTATATGTAAACTAGTGTACAAACAAGTAGCAGGAAAATGCAACCATTGTTTTTAGAGATCCAATTTCCAGAGCCCCTGCAGAAAGTGATTAGCTTTGGGAATGACTGGCTTAATATAATTTTTGGCAAGTTAGTCAAAGAACAAGGACTTTCAAATAACGCTCCTGAGAATATCACAGACAGGCCAGAAAACGAACTAATGAATCATCAAACAAATCAACCAGGAGTTTTCACTCAAAGCACAAATGACCATGTCAAGTTATCAGGCTTTGGTACATATTACCTGAAGTCCTAGCTCTCTAGATAAGCCTGTAATGTTGGTGGAAGGAAAAAGAAGGAAAAGATGGCCATTAGCAAGGTGGATGGATTCAATTTCAGAAGCAACAGCTGCACTGTTGGAAGATCTTAAAGACCTGGCTAGGGACAGATAGTTATGGTTAAATTCTTTCTATGATTTATTTTATTTATTTTATTTATGTAGATTTATATACCGCCCTTCTCCCCGAGGGGACTCAGGGCGGTGAACAGCCAAAAGTAAAAAACATACATACAAAATTTAAAAGCCAAATAAAACCAAATTAAACAATGGCCCCGACTATTTAAAAGCCCAATTATAAAATATTAAAACCCCAAATATTAAAATATTTAAATATTTAAATTTTTAAATTATTTTTACAGAAAAAGGGGAAAAATTAGGCCAGGCCCGCCTGGTGGAACAGAAAAGTTTTTAGCTCACGGCGGAAGGCGCGAAGGTCTGGAATCATCCGTATCTGCGGGGGGAGTTCGTTCCAGATAGTGGGTGCCCCCACAGAGAAGGCTCTCCCCCTGGGGGCCACCAGTCGACATTGTTTGGCCGACGGCACCCGGAGGAGCCCCTCTCTATGGGAGCATACCGGTCGGTGGGAGGCTATTGGTGGTAGTAGGCGGTCCCGCAAGTACCCGGGTCCTAAGCCATGGAGCGCTTTAAAGGTGGTAACCAATACCTTGAAGTGCACCCGGAAGACCACTGGGAGTCAGTGCAGCTCGTGCAGGAGAGGAGTAACATGGGAGCGCCACGTCGCTCCCATCACCACCCGTGCGGCCGCCCTCTGCGCCAGTTGGAGCCTCCGGATGCTCCTCAAGGGGAGCCCCATGTAAAGAGCATGACAATAGTCTAGGCGAGAGGTGACGAGGACATGAGTGACCGTGTGTAAAGAGTCCCGATCCAGAAAGGGACGCAACTGTCGAATCAGGCGAACCTGATGAAAAATCCTCCCGGTCACGGCCGTCAAATGCTCTTCTAAAGACAGCCGTGAATCCAGGAGGATGCCCAAGTTGTGCGCCCTCTCTGCGGGGGCCAATGATTCGCCCCCGATAGTCAGTGATGGCACCAGCTGACTATATCGGGACGTCGGAAACCACAGCCACTTGGTCTTGGATGGGTTGAGTCTGAGCCTGTTCCTCTCCATCCAGATCCACACGGCCTCCAGGCACCGGGACATCACTTCAAGGGCATCGTTGGGGTGGTCTGGGGTGGAGATGTACAGCTGGGTGTCATCCGCGTACTGATTGTATCTCACCCCAAAACCACGGATGATCTCACCCAACGGCTTCACATAAATGTTGAACAGGAGGGGCGAGAGGACCGACCCTTGTGGCACCCCACATATGAGGGGCCTCGGAGTCGACCTCTGCCCCCCTGTCAACACCAACTGTGACCGGTCAGAGAAAAAGGAGGAGAACCACTGCAACACAGTGCCTCCCACCCCCAACTCTTCCAACCGGTGCAGCATGATACCATGGTCGATGGTATCAAAAGCCACTGAGAGATCTAACAGGACCAGGACAGAGGAGCACCCCCTGTCCCGAGCCCTCCAGAGATCATCAACAGTGACTTGATAACACAAAATCAATCAATCAGTCAAAAAAGTCCAGGATATGGACTTGGCTACAACAAGGAATGGTATATATTAGGCCCTGAAACCCAGCCTGGAAACCAGCCTATATTTTTTTCTGGAGCTTCTCCAAGAGGACCAAGAAAGGAAGTAAGAGATACATTTTACCTTTATCCGAAACTGCCACAGCTTAAGTGTTAAAATATTGCTTATCTTTTTTAGTAAGCATTAAAACAGAATTCTGTTTTAAACAACTCACACAGTGGTGGGTTGCCCCCAGTTTGGACTGGTTCGCAAGAACCGATAGTAAAACCGGCGGGAGGCCCCACCCACCACCTCAGAAGTTGTCATCGGCAATCTGTGCATGCACAGAAGCAAGGAGCGTGAGCAAGCAAAGTGAGCGTGCGTGCGTGATCCTGTTACGAACCGGTAGTAAAGGTAAGTAGAACCCACCCCTGAACTCACAGGTTGTGAAGAAGGCTAGAAGAGAATGAAAGAGTATCAAATATTCTCATCTAGTTCCATATCTGAAGGATCTCAAGGAGCTTCTGAACAGTTGTTGGTTTTTTAAAAAGCAAAATTACTGTTTACCTGAGCAAGGAAAGCCAAAAATCTATCTTGGTTCTTGGGATGTACCTTGCCAACCCAGGGATATCTTATTGCTTAATCCTCTACTTCCAACCCTAGAATCTTAAATGGCTGCTGTACATACCCACCTCTACAAATCTCCCAATCAACAGAAAACACAGTGCCACTCTGCAGCAGCAATGTCAGCAGCAGACTTGGGGGCTATAAGGTTGGAGAGTTGAGTTTGTACAGCACAGATGATGTGGGATGCTCCACTGACCAACATTGATCAGAGGATGTAATGGGGCATACTAGTAATAATATGTATCCAGTCATCCAGACTTAAACCAATAAATGTATTTGAAGTGTAGCTCAATGAATTCTTATTTGTATCAAACTGCTGTGAGACTGAAGTGGTCACAAATGATTTGTTTTGCTTTTACAAACATTCAAATTATTTTGAAATTATTGTTTACTATTGTACATTGTAACTGTTGATTGTTTCATTGGCTCATAATCCTGTGATTGTGTTTGTCACTTACAGTTGGAAAGCCACAGGATAATTTTTTTAAAAAAAAATATTTTATTTTTTTTAATCTAAAAATTAAACTTTTTTAAAATATAGAAAACAGCCAGCTATTCTAAAGACAAGTGCTGTTCATTAAATCACTTCTAGATGCTGTTGCTTCTGTACAGGTTGAATGCAAAAGGAGAAAAATATATCCCTGTTTTATCCTTTTGATTTCCAGTAAAGGCTATGCATAGCTGGAGTTTTTGCCAAAATAGTGAAAGATGCATTGTAATGTCAGGATGCAAAATCTACTCCTTACATGATAAGAGAAAAGGAGCAAAATTTGTAGATGTTGTCATTTCCCTCTTCCCTGCCAACTGCAGACATCCCACACATATTTTGTAAACCGCCCAGAGCCACTCTGTTGAGATGGCTGGTGTAAAAATAGGAAGGGAGGGAGGGAGGGAGGGCATATATGAGTAGAGGTGTGTTTGTCTGTTTCTCTATGGTAGTAACTTAGCAACCTTAGCAACATTAAGATGTGTGGCCTTCAATTCACAGAATTCTGACTGGAGAATTCTAGGAGTTGAAGTCCCCACATCTTAAAGATGCAAAAAGTTGAGAAACACTATGGGGTAGGTAAAAATAGTATGATATTTTCTTGACTCATGGAAGATTCCTTATCCTTCTTAAAAAAAAAGAAAGAAATGTGACATACCTCAAAGAACACCATTATTTGAATGATTCAGCATATAAACAGGTCCCATTGGCATAGTTAAAAATGTCTCTAATTTTGGGGAGGTAGGATGCTGACAACAGTAACCTCAGCTGGTATATTGTAGCTAGGGAAGAGGACTGGAAGAGGGGGGGAAGAATGATGCTGGCTTGTCTTACAGTTTACACTGCAGTACATCCAAGAATATCCAAGTGGGTGTTTGATGGTTGACCCCACCTACTACTATGGGCAGTGGTGGGATTCAGCCAGTTCGCACCACTTCGGGAGAACCGGTTGTTAACTTTCTGAGCAATTTGGTAAACTGGTTGTTGGAAGAAATCATTAGGGCAGAGAACCAGTTGTTAAATTACTTGAATCCCACCACTGACTACGGGCCTTTGTAGAACAGCCAAGCTCCCACAATGCCACCAATATTTTGAGATTTGTGACAATATACTTTCTGAATGTGAAACATGGCCGCTGTTGTTCTATTGAAAAGAAAATAGGGCCTGATGGCTCAGCAGACTAAAAGCATTGTGATTAACACCAGCTGTCTGCAATTACTGTAAATTTGAATCTCACCAGGCTCGAGGTTGACTCAGCCTTCCATCCTTTCTAAGGTAGGTAAAATGAGGACCCAGATTGTGGGGGCAATAAGCTGACTTTGTATAAATATACAAAAGTATGAAGGCTATTGCTTAACACATTGTAAGCCGCCCTGAGTCTCCGGAGAAGGGCGGCATATAAATCAATTTTTTAAAAAAAGAAAAAAAAATCCAACCCCCATTCCTCACCTTTAGAGAGCTCCAATACAGAGTCATTGCCTTTATAGTAAATAAAATAATAAAGATACTCACTAGTTTCTTCCACTAAAGCTCTCTTCTAGCAGCATTAAATCCTGATTTTAAAAACCTGACCTCCTATAAGAAACAGGCCATATACAAGAAGGGTTTTGCAAATATTTATAGGAATGTGCATTTTCTATTCACACTATTGAAGTTTTTTTCTAATAACAGTCTTTTGGGACAGAAATGATCACTATTCTATTATTATGATGGTGATCTTCATCATCACACAATAATTTTAACTTTGCATCAAGCCATCTGTCATTTTATAATCTTTTATCCATCTCCCAAAGAAGACAACTGTGCTTGAAAGTTAATCGTCTGTATTACTTTATAGAAAAGAACATTAACCTAACGTTGCTTCTGTCTTTTCATTTCATTCTCTATTCTTGAAAAAATACTTTCTGCAATTTTAATATTCATAGAAACTGTCATTAAATATAAATCAAGGGATTGGCCACTTCTATAGCTTATAATATTCTAAATTATACTTCCTATTCTAATTTCCCATTTGATGTTTTTCTATTTAGTTCATTTTATCATTTTCACCAATACAGATTTTATATCCTTTTTAACGTGAAATATAATAAACTAATTGTTTGAAATCAGTGTAAAATGTATATGTAAAGGAATGAAAGGGAGAAAGGAAAGGGAAAGGGAGAATGTGTGAGTGAACAACTGAATGAATAGCAGGCAACAGCTGGAATTTAATTTAATAAGTGAATGTACAGAATGGAGAACTGACTAGGGGAAGTGAATTACTGACTTTTCATCACTGCAGTAGTGTTTATATCCAACTCTCCTGATGAGGAGAAGTGAAAATCCTTCTGATTAAATAAATTTTAGGAGTCCTGGAGGGGAAACTATTTAAATCAGGTCTGCTCTATTTCTGGATATTATATGCAAAGTCTTCCAATTCTTTTGGCACTTCAGTGTGAGGTTAATTTAGTGAGGTAACTAAGTAGTGAGAAAAATAATATTGCTTTTCTTTTCAAAAGAAAATAAAGCACTTCTTACCTCCTGTGATGAAGGGCCTGGGTCTATTAATATATGAATAGTAATTACATATACTAGTAATTAGTATATCAAAGTAATCATTAGTATACAAATTTGTTACATAGTATGACTTTTATTCCTTAACAATAATGTCTATATTGAGAAGACTATGCACTCAATGGGGAAGAGGTATTAGATTCCCATAATATCCCTCATTGTGTGAAATTAAAATGGCAGTTTCTTAGGTGCCTCATGCTAAGCTATTATGAGAACTAAAGTAGACATTTGGTAGGTTCCTCCATCAATATAATCTGTAAGGGAAGATCAGTTTTCCTAACAATAGCTTGTCTTCCACAACTTAAACTGTCCTGGGAAGTTAAAATATTGTTATTACACTTTGTCTGCACAATGTTTTGGGTGCTGAAAGCTTGCCCTTTATTTTAAACAATTAAGATGAAATTAATTAAATACCATTTGTGCCCTTAGTTGCACATATTCAATAGTTTACACTTTCAATGATATCAATGTATTAGAAATTACAATTTGAAGGCAACTTTAGAGAATGCACAGTTCTTGAGGCCTTGCTGAAAACTTTTGGGATTTTAGACTTAGTGCCCTGAAGTCAAATCTCACACAGCTGGTCAAAATCAGAGAAGCAAAAACTGGACAGATTTTAGTGAGGTCCCTTTAATGGTAGTTCTGGAAATTGCAAGAGGAATGTCTCATCCTTATCTATAATGGGTTAATTAAGATGGAGTGGTTTGAAATGCTTCTAAAGTGGTTTGAAATGCTTCTTTCCATTTTCTTGCCACCTGGACTGAATTGCCTTTTGTAAAATCAGCTATTAGTTGAACTTGTCTTCTATCTCTTCTTCATGACTAACTTCCCTTCCATCACTTTCCCATCCTCACCAAAGATGAGTAATATCTCACTCATCCTAACTTAAATCAATACAACATCAATATATGAATGATGCTGCTCTTCAATGGTTAGATGACCTAGACATTGGCATTTGAACATAGATCTTTTTAACTTTTGTCTTTTATTGGTTCTACTAATCTAGATGAAATGTTGATATATATTGCTAATTCGTGTATAATATGCCATATTATATCTTCCACGCATGCCCAAGATGGCACTCCGGCGTTGAATCCCCGATCTTTGGGGGCGATGCCTCGGCTCAGGGGGGCCTCAAGGGGGTCATGCTGAACATCTACGACCACCCTGCCCGGGTAAAACAGCACCGGAGGAACCTTTTGAGTGCCGTGTTGGCTCTCCAGGTCATCCCAGCTCTGAGGAGGATGACGTCAGCGAAGATGGCAGGAGTTGGCGTTTGGGGAGAGGCGTGGCCTGAGGGGAGCTGCACTGAAGCCGGCGGCTGTGGGTGATCGTCGCGGCGGCGGCAACAACCCCCATTGTTGTGAGGCCCCTGCAGAGGTTCCCCACGCCCCCGGATGCCTCAAAATAGATCTGCAGAGGCTAGGGGCAGTTGGGGATATCCGTGGAGGGGCCGATAGCGATGACAGCAATGGTGGCTGCAGCAGCCGCAGCAGTGACCGCAATGATAGCGGCTGAAATCGGGGCGGCTCCTGGCGGCCTGCAGACTCTGTTCAAATGTCGCGGGATTCCTCAGCAGCAGCCATAGATTGGCTCCCGGGCGATCGGAGAGTGTTTGACCCTTGGGGGTAGGGTTACCTCCATGGGAACCCGGGGACCCCCCCAGGGTGAGCTGGACAGGGGGTCTGAAATGGGGGGTATTTTCCATTTAAACGGAAGACTGAGGGACTTATTGGGGTCGGAAAATAACTATAAACTTTGGCGGTTTGAAATTCTTCCCCTCTCCCTTCCTGGATCGAGCTTAGGCCTATTAGATCTTACTACGGCCATAGCTACCCCATCTATCCTGGCCTGCTGATTTATTCCTATTTTTCCCCCACTTCCATCTAACCTTGTCTGAACTCCCTGTCATGTAAGACCTTAATCTTCCTTATGAGCAGGACAATTGGACTCTTTGATGCTGCTATCCCATGAGGGATATTGGTTCTATGGACGCAAAGCTGGCTGGAGACGGAATATGGCCACCTTCACCCCCGGGTCCTCCATCAAATTTCTGTGGGTCAGCCAGGTGAGAGGATGACTGGCCCAGAAACTTCCGGGGTCAAATGGTATGCATCTCCTTGCCATTGTCATGAGAGGACAATGGAGCCTGGCGGCTGGACCATAGACTGGAACTTTCCCCTATATTGTAACATTGGCGGTCCCATAGCCTTGGACTTCTCTCCCGTAATGATTATATGTATTCGGTATATTCGGTGTTGGAACTCCTTGCCCTGCAAGATTCCCCCCTCTCGCTGGCTTGGCCCTCCACATTATCGAGGGCCTATCTCGATGACGGACTTTGGAGTCCGGAGAGATGGTATGGAGCAAGGAAGAGTTTGTAGGTTTTTTTGGGGAAATTCAAGATTTTAAGGGGTCCTGGGAGGGGGGTTTGTAATAATAATTTTTTAAGAGAAACAGGGAAGACGACCAAAGGGGATGGGGGGGGAAATCCACCAAGGTCAGAGCCGAGCCCGGCACGGGGTAACGGCCTGGGGGGTGCAAAATGAAGGATTGGGAAAGGGACGGGGGGGGCGATACCTATGAGGGTTGTATCATTAGCGCGGTAGTTGGGAGAAGCAGATATGGCGGGAGCAGGGGACAACATTGTGTGTTGGGGGGGTGCACTTGCTGTTTGAGAGCAATTGCCTGCCCCGGTCCCCAAGGCTCTGCTTGGATACTAGGTGGCTCAGATGCTCGGGATCTGGGCTTTCGGCTGATGCTATGCAATGCCAGGTCCATGGTAAATAAGACCCCCCTCATTCACGATCTTATACAGGAGGGAGGAGCAGACCTGGCGGGTATTACAGAGACCTGGTTGGGCCCGGAGGGTGGTGTCCCTCTGGTTGAAATGTGCCCACCAGGTTTCAGAGCATTCCATCAGCCGAGGGCCCAGAGGAGGGGCAGGGGGATGGTGGTTATTATCAATGAGGACCTGGGTCCAAGGGAGACCACTGTGCCTCAGATTGCTGGATGTGAGTCCCTCCTTGTGAGATGGGGTCGTGGGATTCAGATGGGTCTGTTGCTTACGTACCTGGCTCCCTGCCACATGGCAACAGCCCTACCTGAGTTACTCGACATGATAGCCACGGTGGCAGTTGATACACCCAGGCTTTTAGTCATGGGTGATTTCAACTTGCCATCCATTGGCGAAACGTCTGAGATGGCTCGGGAGTTCATGGCTTCCATGACGCCCATGGACCTGACCCAGTTAGTTCATGGCCCTACCCACAGGGGAGGTCACACTCTGGACTTGATTTTTGTTTCTGGCCAGTGGTTGAGTGGTTTGGTTATAGGGGATATAGACATGAAACCCTTATCATGGTCTGACCACTCACTCCTTTGCCAGATCTTCGAACCGCTACACCCCGCCGCAGGGAGGCGGACCCAATTAGATGGATCCGCCCCAGGCACCTGATGGATCCTGATAGGTTCCAGATGGAGCTTGGGCCATTTCCTGAGGATCTGGCACATAGCTCGGCCGAGGACCTAGTAGCCGCCTGGGATCAGGCGGCTGGTGGAGCCTTGGACCGAGTCATGCCTTTGCGGCCTCTGACCTGGTGCCGATCCCGCGCGGCCCCTTGGTTTACCGAGGAGCTGAGGGAAATGAAGCACCGGAAAAGATGCCTGGAGAGCGGTTGGAGGGCCAGTCTCGCTGAATCTGACTGAACACTGGTAAGGTCGCATATTAAGGCCTACCTAGTGGCGATAAAGGCTGCAAAGTTTAATTACTTTTCCACCTCTATTGCATCATCAGGGAATCATCCAGCCTCCCTGTTTAGGGTGACCCGGTCCCTGCTCCATCCAGGAGTGTGGGAGGATCCCTTGGAAGGCAGGGCAGAGGATTTTGGCAATACCTGTATGACAAAATCGCTCAGATCCGGGGGGATCTGGACTCCGACTGGGTAGATCAGGGCAAGGTGGCGAGAAATAGTCTTGAGAATGTTACCTGGGATGAGTTTGACTCTGTGACTCCCGATGATGTGGACAGGATTTTGGGGAGACTTAATGCGGCCACATGTTTACTGGACCCGTGTCCTTCCTGGTTGGTACTGGCTTCCCGGGAGGTTACACGAGGCTGGCTCCAGGGTGTTATCAACACTTTGTTGAGTGAAGGTCACTTCCCCGCTGCCTTGAAAGAGGCGGTGGTGAGGCCTCTCCTCAAGAAGCCGTCCCTGGCAGTATTGGCTAACTATCATCCTGTCTCCAACCTTCGCTTTATGGTGAAGGTTGTTGAGAGTGTGGTCACATGACAGTTTCCACAATTTCTGGAGGAAACATCTTATCTAGATCCGTTCCAGTCGGGTTTCAGGTCTGGGCACAGCACGGAAACGGCATTGGTCGCGTTGGTGGATGATCTCTGGAGGGCTCGAGACAGGGGCTGCTCCTCTGTTCTGGTCCTGTTAGATCTCTCAGCGGCTTTTGATACCATCGACCATGGTATCATGCTGCACTGGTTGGAAGAGTTGGGGGTGGGGGGCACTGTGTTGTGGTGGTTCTCCTCCTTTCTCTCCGACCAGTCGCAGTTTGTGTTGGCAGGGGGGCAGAGGTCGACCTCGAGGCCTCTTATTTGTGGAGTGCCGCAGGGATCAGTCCTCTCGCCCCTTTTGTTCAACATTTATGTGAAGCCGCTGGGCGAGATCATCCGTGGCTTTGGGGTGAGATACCACCAGTACGCTGATGACACCCAGCTGTACATTTCCACCCCAGGCCACCCCAACGATGCCTTGAAGTGATGTCCCAGTGCCTGGAAGTTGTGCAGATCTGGATGGGGAAGAACAGGCTCAAGCTCAGCCCATCCAAGACTGAGTGGCTGTGGCTCCCGGCATCCCAATATAGTCAGTTGACTCCATCACTGACTATTGGGGGTGAGTCTTTGGCCCCCACGGAAAGGGCTCGCAATCTGGGAGTCCTCCTGGATAGGCAGCTGTCCTTGGAGGAACATCTGACAGCTGTGACCAGGGGAACCTTTTGTCAGGTTCACCTGATCCACCAGTTGCGGCCCTTTCTTGATCGGGATTCCCTGTGCACAGTCACTCATGCCTTCATCACCTCTCGCCTTGACTACTCTCTCTACATGGGGCTCCCCTTGAGGAGCACCCGGAGCCTCCAACTGGTCCAGAATGCAGCCACGGGGGTAGTGATGGGAGCAACATGGTGCTCCCATGTAACACCACTCCTGCGCAAGCTGCACTGGCTTCCGGTGGTCTTCCGGGTATGCTTCAAGGTGTTGGTGATCACCTTTAAAGCGCTCCATGGCATAGGGCCTAGTTATCTGCAAGACCGCCTGCTGCTACCGATGACCTCCCATCGACCCGTGCACTCCCACAGAGAGGGCCTCCTCAGGGTGCCGTCAGCCAAACAATGTAGGCTGGTGACCCCCAGGGGGAGAGCCTTCTCTGTGGGGGCACCTACCCTCTGGAATCAGCTGCCCCCAGAAATAAGGAGAATTCATGACCTCAGTGCCTTCCGCCGTCCCTTAAAACACATTTTTTCCAACAAGCCAGGCTGGCTTAAGAAGAAATTTTAAATGTTTTAATTGGTTTGTTAGTTTTAAATTTTGGGGCCAAATTTATATATATTTTAATTGCTTTTAATATTTGTATTTCATGTTTTTAATTCTGGCTGTACACCGCCCTGAGTCCTCAGGGAGAAGGGCGGTATATAAATTGGAAATTAAATTAAATTAAATATACTAAATAAATAATAAACAACATCAATAAGGAAGAGAATTTATTTTATTCATGAGCTATTAGAACATTTAAACACTGGGTTCAACACCACCCAGTGAAGACTTGATAATGCAATATTTTTTCATGTTCAGTGTCAGCGAGTTATTTTGCATTTTTTCATCACTGCCATAATCAAAGAGAAAAAGGAAAAAAAAATGGAGCTAGAAGTACAGTTTGAAATTTAGTGCTTGGCATTTGAGATAATGTCCTTCTCCCCCTCCCTTAATAGATAGGGTTACCCAGGTGATGAAGGGAGGGGGACATTCCTGTGATCTGAAGTAGTGGGCAGAAGAGACTGACTTGGAAGATGGCCAATGGGCATTGAGATATTGTGAGGCAGAAGGGGAGGGGTTTGGTTTCGGAGAATCAGTTTTGGCTGCATATGAGTTTAGGTCGGATCGTAAATTCTTTAATAAATGAGAGATTCATCAAAGACTTTGTGTTTGAGAATGAAATTTATTTGAGATTACGCCGAAACCTGACATTCAGGTTGCTTTCTATAGACAGCAACTGAAAAGGTCAGCAGACTTAACCACCATGCCTGATGAAATGAGTGTGGGCCATCCCACAAGGTGAGCTATCTGTAACGTGCAGTGATTCTGTGGCTGTGGCAGGCACATCGATTTTTCTCAGCCAACAAATTCATGTCAAGAGTTCCTGATGGTGGAAACTTCTGAATGAATGCAGCAGAGTACATGTGTGTTATTCTACTAAAGAAACAGAAGTGCCAGTGAACATAAGAATAACATGGAAAGATTCATACATTTCCTTCATTAAGACATCAGCATGATTCTATAGTCTTATGTATACTTCTGTATGTCAGCAATCCTTACCATATACCGTATTCTGGATTTTGCTTTCCCAGATGTCTATGTTTTTTTAATGCAATTTTTCCAAATGCACACATTTTCTGGATAGAATTTCTAAACCAAAGAATATTGTGAGAAAAACATAAGTGGATGCCGTGAATTATGTACCCTATCCCTGCTGCAGAAGAATTAGTTTTGGCGAGCGCACCATTTGTTCATCCCTAGAGGGCACTCATTATTTCAGTATGATTACCATGAGATACAAGACTTCCAGGTTCAGGTAGAGACCATTTATGTGAATAAAAGTTGATCAAGTAAAAATAACCTATTATCCAATGCTCCCTGCTTGTAGGGGTATTGTGTATGGATGCAGCTTCCACATATTAGGGGATATAGGATGACTTCTCAGGTTACATTAGAAATGTCTGCAATTGTAGTTTCGAGATCCCTCTTATAAAGTCAAAGTGTTTTATTTCTTTTAAATTTTATAAAAAGACAAAAGATTCTTTTCTTTCTTCCATGCTTGTGAAGCCAGAATATATTCAGTATCGGTATTTTTTGTTATGATTTCATTTCACAGTAGTAAAGGAGTTGGAACTGTATTCAGTCAACAGTTAAGCTCCTTTGCTGGCATTTTGGTGTTTATATAAGCTGCATGTTCCCATGCAAATCCATCCGAGGGCACATTTAGACCTCACAACTGTAAACCAAGAGAATTCTACTGGGGCAAAACTAGAATTTATTACAGTATTACTGAGAGCACAGTTCATAAGTTAGTCCATCACAGAAACCTGCCTGGATTTAATTTAGAAAAATTAAAATATTTCGCGTACAACGATCCCAAAAGAGACTCTCATTGGGATGCGTTTGTTTGGAGCTGTGATGATGATGATTTGAATTTTAAACTAAGAAACAAGTTATTTTCAGCAATAAGCAGTCTTGAATCTGAAACCGGTACAATCTAGTCTTGGATGTTGGGGGTGGGGGAGTCTGGAATTCTGCGACTTTGTTTCTGACCATTTGAAATACCTAAAAAATCTCATTCGGTTTGTATTTCCCCAATCAACAGCATGATGCGGTAGCTAAGGAAAGCATATGGCCCTAATAGATATGCAATCCAGATGTTAGTTGCCTCTACTGTATCCTGAACAGCGTGCCTAGCAGTGCAGAGGGAAAGATGGTGAAATAGTTAAATAAAGAACATGCACATTGTATTATTCTCACCCATTTGCTGAACTTAAGAGTTCCAGATTGTGATACCTCCGGTTCTGTCATATTGAATTTCTGCAAAATAGTAGCAGCATGAAATGCAGTGCACATGGGGGGGAAACATAGAAAAACAGTCCTCAGAAGAGTTTAAAAAAAAAAACCCTGCAAACATAGCCATGAACTCTATCTATCTATCTATCTATCTATCTATCTATCTATCTATCTATCTAT
>WNWU01000006.1:44625311-44756230 GCA_012654045.1 Ptyas mucosa | reverse complement strand
TATAGGTACCGTACATGTCACTTGGTTACTTATTTATTAAGCAAATTTATATAGTTGCCAATTCTAGAGCCTTGGTAGTACAGTGGTATAAAGCAACCTGTTATTAACACCAGCTGCCTGCAATTATTGCAGGTTTGAATCTCATCAGGCTCAAGGTTGACTCAGCCTTCCATCCTTTCTAAGGTAGGTAAATTGAGGACCCAGTTTGTGGGGGCAATAAGCTGACTTTATATAAATATACAAAAGTATGAAGGCTATTGTTTAGCGCATTGTAAGCCGCCCTGAGTCTCCGGAGAAGGGCGGCATATAAATCAATTTTTTTAAAAAAAATTCACACAGGATAACTTGGGTGGTTTACAACATTAAACTCTAAAATTCCTATCCCCCCAATGCCCTAATGTACAATGTAATGCGTGGAACATGCTCCTTGAATCAGTGTGAAGATCGTTTTAGAATGCTGAGATTATGTTGCCAGTTGTGTTACAGAAAGAGTTAAATAAATAAAACCTTGTGAAACAAGGAAAGGATTATTTTAATGCTGACATTAAAATGTGGACATCAATTTTTAATGGGGAGCATGCAAGGAGATTTACCTCATGGGACCATTGTAACAATGAGCAACCTTTGGAAAGTGTGAGACTTCCTTTGAGTACTGATCAGTACTCAAACTGGCCTTTAGGCAAACTCAGCTTTGAATCAGAAAGTAACATCTCATCAAGCATAACTAAAATGATATCTACCACTTGTCCAAAACAATCATGTTAGCATGTTAGCACACTTGTTACTCATCAGGCTTAACATGGTCATTCATGCTAAGTGAGATGTAACTTCTTCTAGGCAACTGTATCCATGGAGATGTTCTATATGAAAGTATTAGAACAACTGAGTTTGTAATTGAAGTGAATGTCATCACACAAAACCTAAGAATTCTGACCAAGGCTAAGTTATGTCACAAATCTATAGGTATTGAAGTTTTTTTTTAAAAAAAGTTTGAGTGGCTCCTCGTCAACCTCTATTGCAAATCTAAATATCTGAATGTTACAGAATCATGTGAAATGACCAGAGCAAAATTTATTAAAATTTATTAATTTTAAAGAACATGGTTTTCAGTCATTAGAAAAACCATGAGTTTTTGATTGGTAAAATTGAAATTCTCAGTTTTTCCCTTCCTGTGAAAAAAAGGTAAATATGAAATATGATGTAAGACAAAATTTTGAGTTTCTTGTGCATGTGTGTATATATAGTGTACATATATTTATATGAAGGCAGGATAAGAAGCAATAGATGGAAAACACCAAGGAGAAAACCAACCTAGAATTAAGGAGAAATTTCACGATAGTGAAAACAAGTAATCAATTGAACCACTTGCTTTCAAAAATCATGGCTGCTCCATCACTGGGGTTTTTTTAAAGAGGAGATTGGACAGCCATTTGTCTGAAATGATATAGGGCAGGGGTGTCAAACTGGTGACCTGCAGGCCATACCCACCCTGGCTGCACAAAGGCAAAAAACAACGCAATACATCACATGACATCACGTGAGACTATTGAGTTTGACACCCGTAGTATAGGGTCTCCTGCTTGACTGGAAGAACTCCAAGGTCCTTTCCAACTCTGTTATTCTGTTATAACACATACAAACACATAAACCCATATCGTGTAAAAATTCCAGTTAAAACTGAAATCTCCTTGCATAAAAGTTTTGGAGTAGAACTGGACAATCACAAGACAAAATATGAAACAATGCATAAATCTCTAGCAAACCTACAGGAGAGTCGCCAAACAGAATCATTTGTCTGTTTCCTCTGAGTTTGATGTGTTTCTCTGTTACACACCAAGATGCATCTTAGTAACAGTTTTTGATGTATAGAAAACTTGTTCAAGTGTACATTTCAAAAATGTGATCTTTATAGGGATCCCAAAAGAGCTTTATGGGAATTTTGCTATTGAACTGGACGTTAGAAGACTTACAACATTAACATTAAAAAGCTGTTGCTGGGAAGAAAAATGACTGTGATTCAGTAAGGGTGAATGCAAATATTTACCCATCTGAGACAATTGTGAAGGTCACCTTTGGTCAAGGTGAAATTGGCTCACTAAAACCTCCTGGTCAACCAAACAGAATGCTTAATTCATTTAAGCCTCCAGGATTAACCCCTTTCACACATAAAAATAAAATCCAACTAGAGCAAGTTACCTTCTCAGGGCAGCTCTTCAAATAAACAAGCCCCTTTGTTGCATTGGCAATAAAAACTGAGAGGTGCATTCCAGGCAAGGAATGTGTAGAATTTACTATCATTCAATTTGCAGCTGGGTAACAAAAGGAATGGCAAGATGGGCACCAGGAGGTAGGGCAAATAATTAGAAGCTCCAGAGATTGACTTCCTGCGCTTTTACAAAAATCTTTTATCCATATTATTTTTCAGTATGATTGGAAATGATTCTCCTATTACCTTTGTTTGGTGGAATAAAATGATTTGAATTTCTTTTGCTTCCATTTTAACAAAGGCTCCCAAGAAGCCATGTATTGACTGGGTCAAATCTTTTTTAAACAATGCTAACAGTAATAATACAAATAAGTATGCATAATCCTGATCTTCCAACTTCAACAGTACCATTCTCTCTTTATAATTCTTTATCTTTGGTTCCATTAATTCATTTAAACATAAATAATATTTCTTTGCACCTTGTATTTCTTATCCCCTACTAAATTACTCGTATTTAATATTTTGAAAATGACTCATTATTCCATCATAATTTCAATGTCCCAAATGTCTAGGACTACTAAAAAGGCCAAATATTAACAAAATTTAATCAATCCCAGGAATATATCTTAAAATCCCCACAATTTCTAATCCTTAAAAGTTTAAGTTCACAATATACTTTAACACAATATTAATATTAATAATACAATTAGATTACCTAACCCTAAAATTCCACCTACTAAGCTTAGCTTATTTTTCATTATAATAGATTCTATTATCTGCTAATATGTATGCTACTATTTTCCCTATTTGTATTTTCTTGTATTTTTCTTTTTATTAATATATTTTATCATTATCCATCATCTCTTAACCTTTTTGGAGTTCCATCATTTATTGACCTTTTAATCACTCTTTTATTTCTCTCTCTTAGAGTCTTATAAGTCTTTTTGATATTTTTATACCTACTGAACATTCCCTTCGGGTTGCCCTTTGTCTCTTTCTGCTGTGTTATTTGAACACCCATCAATAAGACTTTCTCTTTTTTTAAAGAATTTTTTCTTTTTTTTCTCTAAACCTTTTTTTTTTGAAGATATTTTTCTTTTTTTTCTTCTCTATTCTATTATAAGCTTTTAAGGAATTACCTGATTGATTCTACTTATTAATCATTTCTCTTCATTATCTTTATCTTCTTGCATCTGATTTTTTCCTTCCACTGCTTCTTCTAATTTCTCATCTATTTCCTGAATATCATGTTCATCTTTTCCCCCCAATTGTTGAGTGGCTTCTACACTCATTTCTTTATCTCTAAACAATCCCCTTGTCTCCTTATTGTTCTTTACAGTTTCATGCATGTTTTTGAGCATCAAAATTATTTCTTCATTTGCCTCTATTATCCTCTGTAGATCCATTTTGTAACAAATTAATAAAGATAATAATATACCTCTTTAGTTCCAATGTCTCAATATTTAAAAACTCCAACTTAATAAAATTCAATCAATCCCATAGTTATACCTCCAAATCCCCTAAATTTATAATCTTTAAAATTCTTTAGTAGTTTATAGCCTTGTGATTTTCCAATTACATATCTTCCCAATTGTCCAAATTTTAAAGTCTTATTTAACTTTTCTTCTTTTCTCTTTTCTTCTATCACCTTTCTTCTTTTGCCTTGTAGAATGTTCTGTCAAATAGTCTTAATAATCCAAATCCAAATTAAGCCACTAGGTTCCTCCAATCTTTGAAATCCATAATCCAATAGCTAGTTTCAATAAAGTTTAGTTATTTGTAATTTAGTTCATCTTAGAAATATTCAAGAGGAAAAAGAAACTCATTAAGTATTTTCAAAATATCCAAATTATCTTCTAGAATAGAATCAAGATTAGGCCGTCTTCCAGATGGTATTTACTTTTTTCTATTTTGTGAATTAGACTTTATGAGTATTGGACTTCACTTTCACTAAAAGTACTGAAGCTGTAGTGCTGTAGTGCTCCTCTTCTTTCAGTAGATGGCTCTCCTGCTCCCAAGTCCAACATTAAACAGTATATCAAAAATAGCTGATTATCCAATAAGTCCAGGGGGGTTTAAAAATACAAATAAGCAAGACAGTTTCCCCCAAAAATCACCTTTCATATTGTTGAGCTTTTTTCTAGGCTTTCTGTGTTTTAAAGCTTCCCTTGGGTATTTCTTCCTCCTCTTAATTTTCAGTCTTTAATCATCTCAGTGTGTCTAATCGCCACTTCCTTAACACTTGGAGATTATCTTTTAAAATTGTTGTACTTAAATTAAATCTTTGGAGTAAGAGTTGGAAGTTATCTCACCCAGTTTCAATGCTCTATCCATGGACTGCTCCAGCACAAATCTGGAGTCCCAATTTATGAGTGCCAAAAATGGCCGTCGTCCCTGCTGCCATTCGGGAGAGCTTGCTTCAGACCTAATGAGGAAATTGCGAGTTCCTCATGGTCCATGAAGTGCCTTTCTTCACCACCACTGCAAGACGGCTTTGACCCCGTATGGTCTCCTGACAGAGACTGGATTTCGCAGGGCTCAGTGGAGTCCACTATTTTCCAAGCCATTCTTGCAACGATGTCAACCGGAAGTTGAAGCCATAAATATAGATATCCTCCGATCCCTACCTTCCTCCAACACTTTAGTAACAATCCATGTGGTTCTGATATCCTCAATTCAGTGCAAACAATCTCCTCTATTAACAAACATGCTTTTTTATCTGCTTTGAGGCAGATAAAGAAAAATTGGTAGGGCACTTTGCCAGTTAAAACTATAATCCAGATCATCACAGGGGCACTTGTTTCATTCTGTGCTTTCTTTTATTTGACCCTATGATCTAAAAATCCATTTCTGCCCACATGGCAGCTATTTGTTTATACTTTTGGTTGATTTTTGTTCTGATCTTAATTATCCATTTAGCTGGTAAGGCACCCAAGCTGTTGCATATAGTGCTTAAAATGCCATGTTGTCCAGGATTCTTTGCCCCCTTTTAAATTGGAAAGTGTAACTTTGAAGCAACAGACAATCAAACATTCACTATGGCCTAAGAATCTGTTAGCTCTTTGAGATAGTCTAGACCAGCGGTGTCAAACTCACGTCATCATGGTGGCATCACGTGACTTATCGGGACTTTTTTACCCTTTGCTAAACCGGGCATGGGTGTGGCCATGACGTGATGAACTGGCCCACAGGCCGGGATTTTGACAGCCCTGGTCTAGACAAAAAGTGCCACAATGAATGCCAGCTCCTTCTTTATTTTAAGGTTATATTAACAGAGTCTGAAAGCATTGTCCCCTTCTCTCTCTCTCTCTCTCTCTCTCTCTCCTTTTTCCTCTCTGGAAAACTAGGGAGGGTCCCTTCTGATAGATTTCCCACGCTCGGCCTCCTTAGGTGGGTGAAGACATCTTTTGCTTGATGTTATGCCATCTGTGGCTTTCCCTCCTGTCTCCTAGGTTCATCCCCACATGTTATTAGAGAATCAGAGACAAATTGACACTATGAGTCAATTGTATCCCCATGAATTCAGTGTTTCTTATTTTGCATACTGTCCCTGGCCAAAGGACAATTTCCCCTTCTCACACAGACATTGAACATTGCTATCTAAGTAACTGAATATTTTTGGCCTCACGTTCCCCCTTCAGGTACAAATATTGCATACACGGGAGGTGCAGGTGGCATTAACCATGTCTCATTATCAGTTTTCAAACATTCTCTGCCTAGGTAAGGACCATTGGTATAGATGATTACAAAGAAGTGCTAAATTCTTGTGTTGATTAAATTATGTCTTGGCTCTCTAAACCTCACTAAGCAAGAAGCAATCAGCATTGGCTTCACAACTGATTTAGAGGATTCATATGACCACCCATCTCATATGTGTGACTCTGGGCAGGTCATTATAAATTTTATAACAGTACAACAGTGATGTTTTATAGACTTTGTCTGAAAGTTATTTATACACACAGCTATCACACATATAATGGCATTTCTCTAGTTGCGTTGCTTCCATTGTGCAGTTTCAGTCTAAGCTTTTCATATCTTTACTAGAGTGTGGCTAAATTTTTGTAGAACCAGCTTTTTTTTTCCTGGTGTCTCGCCATGAATAGCATGAAGACTCTTCATGTAAAAATGTGTCTAATTTTCATATCAATTGTCTTAGTATAATATGTGGAAGAAGATATGGGCTTGGCCTACCACAGAGCCCTGCTTTTTTAGGCCTGTGTTCCATTTATTTACTAATCTGAACGAAATAATGAATTAATTCAGCAAAAACAACCCTGATATTTCTCAAAAAATGTTTTTTTTCCTTTTGCATTTTTTTTGCCATTTCCAAATGGTTGAAGAATTTATCTTCATTTTCATCTTCCTTTTTATTTGTTTGTTTGTATTCTACTTTTATTACTTTTACAAATAACTCAAGGCAAAGAACATGTCCAACACACCTTCCTCCTTCTATTTTTCCCAACACAACCACCCTGTGAGGTGCATTGAGCTGAGAGAGAATTGCATGGTAAATTCCCCCCACCACTACCACTACCACTACCAACACACACCTGGACGCACACATTTTGTCATCTGCAAATAATAGTGTAAGAGACTGTTGGGCATTGGACTGTCCAAAATAACAATCTTCTGTACAATTAAAAAGTTAAGGTCAATGGATGGTGAACGTGTCTTCATTAAGATGATTTCGCAGACATGCAATGATGTTCCAAACTCATTAATGTTAATGCAAATGTTAAAATGTTAAAAACGAAAGCAAGAATGATTAATGTGGAACAAACATGTGTCAGAGACAGAAAGATTTATACAGCTTTTTTCCAAGTGACTATCCACTACTAAAACCTTCCAAATCCTATAGAAACCACTAAAAAATAGAGAGAAAATTAGCAAAGGACATTGAATTTATAGCATAATATTACTATAAATCTGTTTTTCCTAAGTTTTGTAATAAGAAAACCTTGGTTCATGCATTGACTATTGGTAAAATCTAATCTTAACAGTCATCAAATCCTTCTTCTCCTTTATCCTTGTTTTTTTTTATATGAAAAGTGTTGGAAAAAGTGAAGCGTTTTTAAAAGCACATGATCTGGATCTCTGTGCTGAAATCCCTGACACACTTTCAGAAGGTTCAGATTTGCTTTGGTCTGCTCTGAAAAAGCCTCAATTCATTTCAGACATCTCCCAAATCAGTGTAATTGGGTTGGGAATTTAGCTGAATCAAACCATATTCTCAGTTTTATTATTCCAATTCTGCCTCTAGCAGTTTGACATGACTATAATATACGAAAGCCCTGAGAGCGTTTTCTTTTCTATCTTTCGTTCTTTGTCAGGAGGGAACCTGTAGTTCTAATCATTATTTTATGATACTTACATCGCTTCATGTTGCCTGGCTTTTTCTTCCCAATTACAAAGGGCATGTAGATCACAATAACTCACTTCAAAAGTGTGATTTAAAAGCTGCTAAAAACAAGTGAGAGGCTGATTCACACAATCATCCAGGCGTTATTGTCATCTTTCTCCCATCAAAGAACTGCAAATTCTATGGTAATGAAATTGAAGATAAGCTACATTTCCAATTCCTGCCAATACTCCTTCATCCAAGAAAATGGAAAACTTTCCAGAGATTAGCTTCTCTTAAAACTTCTGAAATAAATAATAAATCACTCTTATGATTTATTATTTGTGTGTCCCTTTTAGCTATTAAAATATCAACTGGTTCCACTTGTAAGTCCTGTACTGCATTAACAACTTTGTCAGTATTATTCTTGTAGCCTGTCAGTTTTAAATCCATATCCAAACAGCCTGATTCTCAATTGTAACTTCTTCTTTTCAACCTATTTTTATGGTAATAAACAATCTGAAAAGAAAGTTCTGAGTACATTGTTATCAATTATCCTTGAATTCTTCCACAGTTAAAAACACTTTCTTCTATTCTGTATCAGTGGTTTTCTCCTTTCATTATAATATTTGATTCTTTCTGTTTGTCTTTAGTAACCAGCCTGCAAGGACTCCTCTTACTCTGTTTTTCTCTAATCCACAACATTTTCCTAGCGGAAGATTTATTACACTTACATTCAAAATCTTCATATATATTTTAATAGGATTTTAAACAAACCACAGGAAGTGTTCTTATAATTATTTCATAATCTTATTTCCAGTCAATCTTGCCTCCTAGTCCATTTTGAAACTTTCCAAAATCAACATTCTCATCACCCTTTTGCTGCTTATTTCCAAATAACAATTTTTTTTCTTTCAGTTCTTAAACTTACATGCAACTTCCTTCACTGAGAGTTGAAGGAAAATCACCCAGTGTAATAAAATGTGTGGTCCCAAAACTTCTTAATATCTAAAAAGCAATTTACAAGCCATTTCCAGTGAAAGTGATTAAGAAAGGAAATGAACAGATCCAGGGTCTCTTTGAGGGCTCTGAACCAAGGCTTGTACAAAGCTGATTCTCCTAGCTCCCAAAGCTCTAAAAGCTGCCAGAGGCTGCTGTTTTACAGTCTTGTCCCTGGGAGCATCTGTATGAAGTACTATGGGCAATTCCAGATTCTCTCCTTAATCCAGAGAGGAGTTCAGATAGCCAATTCATTTGCCAGCTCCTCTTTCTGCCATGATCGTTGGTCCTAGTCATAACATGGAGCCATATTCAATTCTCTGGAAGTCCAGCAATAATGTATTTGAATGAGATGTCAAATAAGAGCAAACTAATATTTGCTCTTAATAATGAAAAGGTGTTTTTTCATTAAAAGGCATGTTGTATTAGATTCATTGCTTCTCTTTCATTCTCCTTGTGTAAAGAAAGTAAGACAAACATTTGTGTCTCAGAACACTCATTGTTTCCCATTCAACAGTGAGAAAGTGAGATATTTGAAATGTCTTGCAAATGAACTGGTGTTTTTTTTTTTTACAGTCAAATTTGTGAAGAAGAGTTAGCATCAGTATAGAGAACGCTGTACATTTACAAGGCAAGGAATAACAATGATTCAGAAGTGTACTGTACAGCATTTCTGATTCCAAACGGAAAACGTAATGCTCAAAGAGCAAAGTTAATAATGCATATGCTTCAGTCCAACACGCCTAGCATTAAGTTGGGAATGATTTCCTTAGACTGTAATAGAGACTACAAATATAGATTTCAGTTCTTCTGCCATGTGAGTACTAATTTGTGAGCTGAAGGAAGAAAATGCAGAAGGCTAAGAAATCGAGGTTTTGTCTAGTTCATTAATACAGGCAATTGAATTATAACTAAACCAAAATTCACTTTGCTCCTGCTGTGTTCGGACAAGTTGACTTTTCCAGAGAAAGGAGAGAGAAAAAAGAGCAGAATCTGTCAGACAGAGACCAGGCTTGGCATGCCAAGTCAAACCCACAGTCCTTCCTGAACCATTTTCTCAGTCATCTTCTCCATGCAAAATGGGAAAAAATGTGAATATATAACTTGGCTGCAGTAATATTGGAAATAGTGGGACGTAAGCAATAATGAAAAATTTAACTTTGATGCTTTTTAATGATTCAGATCGTCTTCGCTTACTGCCTGCTTTGTGCAGTGACTGTTCAAAAAAACCCACCACCATCTTACCAACAGTTCCAACAGCTCTTCCTCTAACTTTTTATAGTATTGGAGTGTTGGTCCATCTGAGCCTAGTGTTTGTCAATTTTATTTTTTAAAATTGGGTGTGTGTGTGTGTTTGGTTTCTTGAATTTGCTTAGTACTTGTCTATATTGTTCATTAAATGCTTTGTGAACTGAGTCAACAAACTATATGTTTAAAAACCTCCTTTTTGAGGCTCTGCTTATATATATATATATATATATATATATATATATATATATATATATATATATATATATATATTTGAAACCTTCCATAAATTTTCCTATGATTTCCAATCTCATATATAATAATTTCTTTCCTTTCTTAATTGCTATTATTGTCCATCTTTTCTAATTTGATATACCACATTTCTCCTGGTTACTTTGCATCTTCAGAATGATTTTGTTTGAAATATTTTAAACTCTTTTGGAGTTCTTCCATTTATAATAAATCTAATTGTTTAACTTTATTCAGTTCTTTCAATACCTGTCATTTTGGATTAATTTTATGGATTTGTTTTAGTTCTTTTATTTTTTTCTTCTAATTGTGAATTCCATCTGCCGTATTCTTTCTTCAGAATTGTTGCAAATCTCATAAGAATTCCTCTCATACAAGCTTTACTTGTTTCCCATATGGTGGTTTTCTGACATACCTGAAGTTATAATTTTTTAAAAAAATATATATTCTTTATATTTCTGTAATATAACTTCTTGGAGCAACAACCTGTCATTCATCCTTAATTTAAAGATGGATTTTTCTCCTTGGAATCATGTTATTGGAATTGGATTATGATCCACATCTATCTCTTATTTATGTCTCCCCCTTATCCTCTATTATAGGAAGGGAGGAGATCTTTTTCCTCATGCTTTATGTGGTACAGTAGGTGTATGAAAGAAAACAGTTAAAAAGGATTGTCTTGATAACGTAAATTCAATATTTTGCTCTAAATAATAATTTAATTAACATTACACTGAAATCATTGTGAAGTATAAGAATTTTGGAATGTAAGACTGATGGGAAAATATTTCCACTACACCAGGAATCAAAAATGGAGTCAAGGCACAAGAAACCAAATCTCATTTACTGTACATATATGCAATCTTCACATGCTTTTCAGTCCCTGATTCTGCTGATTTGTAAAAACATGTTTTATTTTCAGTCTGGAGCACATCAAACAGCTCAGACTTCCTGTCACAGAAAAGAAGCATCCATTATTACACTCTGCTACCTTTTTCAGTCTAGAACGTGAATGATGGCTTAGATCAGGAGCACATGGTCCAATCATAATTAAAATTTTATAGCAGTAGCTGCATGCATGTGACTTACACATATATGTTTAACCATATATGTGATTGCTGGCGTCCCGATATAGCCAGCTGGTGCCATTGCTGGCTATTGGGGGCGAGTCATTGACCCCCACGGAGAGGGCTCATAACTTGGGCGTTCTCCTGGATGCACGGCTGTCTTTAGAAGAGCATATGACGACTGTGGCCAGGAGGGGCTTTTTATCAGGTGCACCTGATACGCCAGTTGCGCCCCTTTCTGGATTGGGACTCCTTATGCACAGTCACTCATGCCCTTGTTACTTCCCGCCTGGACTACTGTAATGCTCTCTACATGGGGCTCCCCTTGAGGAGCACCCGGAGGCTCCAACTGGTCCAGAATGCAGCCGCACAGGTGATTATGGGGGCGACATGGCGCTCCCATGTAACACCTCTCCTGCATGAGCTGCACTGGCTTCCGGTGGTCTTCCGGGTGCGTTTCAAGGTATTGGTTCTCATCTTTAAAGCGCTCCATAGCTTAGGGCCTGGGTACTTATGAGACCACCTTCTGCCACCCATAACCTCCCACCAACCAATACGCTCCCACAGAGAGGGTCTCCTCAGGGTGCCGTCGGTCAGGCAGTGTCGACTGGCAACCCCCAGGGGGAGAGCCTTCTCTGTGGGGCACCCGCCCTCTGGACCGAGCTGCCCCCAGGGATACAATTGATCCCGGACCTCTGTACTTTCCGCTGGGCTCTGAAGACTTTCTTCTTCCAGCAAGCCGGGCTGGCTTAAAAAAATTTTTGTATCTGTTTTATGGGGAAGGGATTTTAAATTGGGGTAGCCAATATAAATTTAATTATGTTTTAAATTATTTTAATTTTCATACTGTATGTATTTTAATTCTGGCTGTTCACTGCCCTGAGTCCTCCTGGGAGAAGGGCGGTATACAAATTTAATAAATTGAATTGAATTGAATGTTTATACCACCACAGGCTCCATTGGTTTTATTGAGACTAAATTCCAAATAAGTTATTATCACAGGAGAGATTGATCCTGTGTCATTAAAATCTCAGCATACTTGAATTTGGTGGTGGGGGAGGCTTGATGCCATTTTTTGAGATAATGAACAATGAATAAGAGGTAGGAAAGCTGGTTCTTGTCCTTTCAAGCCTAAATGAGAGTTATTATAGTTATTATAGCAGCTGTGAGAGTTATTATAATGATTCTTAAATTCTAATTCATCAATACCCAGTAATAACATTGAAATTGAAAGATGGAAGAGGTGGGGAAAAAAGAGGGAATATGGAGTGGTGTCAGTCTAGGAGAAGTTTATATCCTGATCAGAGCTTAAAACAAATAAACTTGTTTTGGAATTAAATTTCCAATCTTTTCAGTACTGGATATGATAATAATTCTTTACCAAAGCATTTTAATGTATCGATTTATGATATGTTTTTGTTTTCTGTGCATTTATTTTACTATATACCTCCCAGATTCCCAAAAAGATAAAAGGTGATGTTAAAAAAAATGTTTTACAAAAATACCCAGTCCCTTCTGTGTGTTTGCTGTTTGTTTTATTTCACTGCGTAAAAAATATTAAAAGAACTGAAGAGATATCTTGAGCCTGGAATTTTATCTTGAGGGTGAAGTGAACAGCCTACAAACAGCATGTGAGAACAGGCTTTTCAAATCCCAAATGGTCACCATTTGTCCCCCAAATACAAGATGCCACTTAATATGCATTGATTCCATATTGATCCTGATTAAGGAACTGGCCTTATGTGCTCATTTACAGGCTTGCAAGCTGGCTAAGATCAAAAACGGTTCCAGCGAGTATGAAGCAATGCATCTCCCAACGAGAAAGACATATTAAGAAAATGATTTCTGCAACTATACTGTAAGTATTTACAGTAGACAGAGATGGAGGTTATCCATCTCCTGTAATACTTGTAGTTGCATTGGACTATATATAATTGCATTGCATGTAATACTTATAGTTGCATAAATTGTCTGCATTGGATTTCTCCCTTCCCAATCTTTCTCATGTTTTGGTACTGAAATGGGAATTTCCAACACCTCCAACACCATTGGCATGGTCAAGAGAGCTACTCTGCATGAAGTCTCTCTGGTATCCCAGCATCATTGGCGGGATCTGGAGAATCTCCCACCAAGAAATAATTCAGCTCCAGTCTCAATGTGCCTTGAGGAGCACCTCCTTATGTCAACTGAAACACAAGCTATTGCCAAGTAAAAATTTATTCACAGAGACCTACGAACTATGAGTCACCACAAAAAGTCTAAACGAAACTCACCACTCTTCTGACAATTTCAAGAAAGAAATGTCAAGATAAAATCAGTTGGCATTTCAGATTTCAAAGAGACACTCACCCAAACAAAGTTGCCTTGTGGACTTTCTGATATGCCACTACAGATCAAACTACAATAACAGCTTAGGTTTAAATTAAAGTCTGTGGTTTATTTGTAAAATGTCGATTTGAAAATTGTGTTTTAGTTCAGAAATGCTCAGACATTTTAAGATGGACTTTGCATTAAACTGTACTTTAAAATAGAGATAGAGAATTGAATTGTCCTAATTAACTAAATTATTAATTTACACCTACTCATATCTTCATGATAAAATGTGTTTTTACCTAAGCCTACTAGTGTAAACCTAAAGACCAATTTAAACATAAAGGATAGCCTTAAGATAAAGATAAAAGAGCTCTCATTGGAAGACTTTACCACTATGAATTTGTTTAAATGCTCTTCAAGTCTCACAAATTGCTGGAAGCAATTCTCATAGCTTCACTTTGTGCTGTGGAAAAGCACAATTTTTTAATCTGCATGGGTCTTCCACATTCAGCTCCATTAATCATAATCAAGATCATAAGTTTATTTGTCAAGCATATATAAGATAACAGATAAAAGTATAAACATAATTTGAATACATGAAAAGAGTAAGTAAAAAGGAATATTAGGACAGGGACGATAGGCACGCTGGTTCACTTATGCACCTGCAATTGGATAATTGCAGGCTCTATCAATGCTGTACGGGCATGAGGGGAAGAATCTCTCTGTCCGTTTTTTTATCTGTATAACATGCATACATTTATAAATCTCTCCTCTTCCTTACTCTTTTTCTGAGCAAAAGCGTTCTAGACAGCTTGCTTCAGGCACTTGTGTCATCCTGCTGATCATTTTTATTCCACTTTCTATGTTTTTGGTAGCAAGAGAATATATTCTTTTGGGGGGGTGTTGTTTGGTTGTAGGTTGTTGTTGTTTTGCTATGGTGACCGAATCAGTCCATAACACTCAAATGCAATAAAATGAATGTCTACCGTTTCATTTTTTATTCTTTCCTAATGATTCCCAGCATAGAACTAGCCCTTCTTATGGCACCCAGAGAGAGGGGCTGACATGTTCACCATTTTGTTCTTCACTATGTGGTGAATAGAAAAATATCTGTGTGTGGAAGCTCCTCATCCAACTCCTATAAGATGAACACAGATATAGAGGGCTGTAACATGGAAGTCCATTTCCTCTAAGTTAAAAAGGGCCACTTACCCCATTACCTTCAAAACACAAACAGAAAATCTACCCCAAATAAGAAGACAATGCAGATCTCCTTCCTTTCTTTTTAGAAATTCACCTTCAATAATCATGAAAAGACTACAGTATGTGCCATCTGAGTGTCACTAAGGGCCAATTGGACCAATGTCTATGGGCAACTTTAAGGACTTCTTCTGCTTCCCCCTTCCCCCCGCCCCCCTTGAATTTCCACATCTTTAATATTTGGATTAGTCAACCCTTCGGAGCTCTTTTATGGAACCATCCAAATTTATGTCAAAATTGGCTACAAAGATCCAAAAATCAGTGATGTAGTTTTCCACCGATTTTTAGGATGAAACTAAACAAAAAAAATGTCTTCAGTCTATACTAACCATAATGCACCAATAAAAGTAAACATTCTCAACTTCTCTAAAATAGAAAATAGGGAAACAAAAGCCAAATTTCCTTCTCCACCATACCTCATAGGTTTTAACAGCATTGACTCTTTCTGGTATGCAATTCAGTGAAATTCAGCACATCTGAGCTTAAAGTTGTTGGTCAAGCAGTAGCAAGACGTTTCTGAGGTGGCCTTGCTGGGAGGTATTAATGTCAGGAAACCATATGGCAAACAGGAATGGATGTTATTCCTCAAGATATGTGGGTCCTTGACCCACGTTTCTGTGTTCCGAAGTGCTGAGGCTGCTCTCCTCAGTCAGGCTTGTGAAGTCTCTCCAGTGAAGAGAGTGAATAGAGAACTTCTCCTCAGCCTCTGTCTAAGCCTGAGAAACCACTGTTCTGTGCATAAGCTGTTGGGCTGTGGGGAACTATCTGAACAAGATTTTTGAAACCCTTGTTCAGAGAGTGGTAGACATAGGGAACTAGCACATGTGATCCTTGCCTCAAACGAAGCGATACGCCTCTGCCATCTCTGAAAGCTGAGCTAATCAGAACTTTCCAGGAAGTTCACAACTGGAGGCAAAAAATAGTGGAAAGGAATGCTTCATTTTTGCCAGGAGCAGCCCTGCTAACAAACTCTCTTAGCATCACTGCTGGCCACTGCTGTCACTGCCAAAAGAAAGCAAGTTCCTTTAAGCAGCAACCCAAAGACTATAGCACAATTTTGAAGGGTTGTGGTGGCATCCTTATTTTGGATTCAAGCCACTCAGCCAAGGAAGATGGACAGCCCAGAGGCATGCAGTAAGGCCCACATCTCTGAATATATGGAAGAATTATTCAGTCACTCTCGGTAGTAACTGAATACTCAAACCCAGGGATGGCAGAATTTGAACAGAGTTGCTCAGAAAGTCTGGGAGGTGGGGAGTAGGCAATGATGCAAGATTCAAAATGTTTTGCTTGGTTTCAAAACAAGGTTGTGGAAGAGATACAGAATTTTCTTTAATTATCGTGTTCCCAAAACAAAACAGAGTAATCAAGTCTGCTCTGTGTTGGATATTGCCGCAGGCCAGGTATGAAAACAATGCCAAATATGATGCAGTACATTTCTTGTTATTAAAGAATTGGTAGGAAAATTGATTGCTTAACAGTCTTCTCTCTTTCAAACAGGATCTACAATTCAAGACATTATGTTCTCTACTTACATTTGTTGATACTTCTAGCATCTGATGGTTTTCCATTCATTCCCAGATTCCTCAGAAATCTGGTGTTTGGTGGAGGCCTTATATCCCATTTTTCTAAAAGTTTATATAATTCTTGAACTCCCTGTTTAGTCCTGTCCATGGACTGGAAGCAGGTTATTGTTGATTTATTCATTTATTTACAACATTTCTAGACCATTGCCTAACTTGAATAGACTGATGCTAGTTTAGCCACATAAACATTCCCCTCAACACCATTAAGATAATCCCCCTCAAGACAATCATCATAGTAGTATCATCATGCATCAAATAAAGCTGGGATATTTAAGGTCACTCTCGACTGCCCTCCAAAAGTCAGGGAAGGTGCCAATTCTCTAGAGCTAGGTACTCCATTAAGGTTTGGGCAGGAGGCATAACACAAGAAAGCATGATGAGAGAGACAGACAGACAATCTATTTTATGTTTTCATCATTTTCCTAACAGCACTGTATCCTTAGAATTTTCCATTCATTGCTCCTGCTTCAATGATTTTTTGTAAATCCAGGCCTCTTACCATAGCTGGCATACATGCATTGCATACATTGTAGGCATGCAATGCATATATGCATATATAAGTGGCCTCATATTCCAAACAGTTGGATCTTGAACATAGGAATGTCTCCAAACGAGAGCAGCCCTGCCCACTATTCAGCTGTTCCATCTTCCAGCCAATCTCCCCTGCTGTCTCCAATAAAGGAGGTAATAAATCTGATTTTGGGAGAAGTAGAAGATGGCACAACAGGCACACTGTTCCAACAGAAGGCCTCCCTTGAGTTGGGTGGGGTATTAAGAAAATAGCAGAATTCCCCAATTTCAGTTGTTTTCCAGCATTGAGAGAGCCATGGTGGTGCAGTGGTTAGAATGCAGTACTGCAAGCTACTTCTGCTGACTGCCAGCTGACTACAATTTGGCAGTTCGAATCTCACCAGGCTCAAGGTTGACTCAACCTTCCATCCTTCCGAGGTCGGTAAAATGAGGACCCAAATTGTTGGGGGCAATATGCTGACTCTGAAAACCGCTTAGAGAGTTTAGAGAGTAAAGCACTGTGAAGCAGTTTATAAGTCTCAGTGCTATTGCTATTGCTGATGCACTCAGGTTGAAAATCTCAAAAGATTATTTGGGTAAAGAAGTGAGAGATTTCTCAAGGCTTTCAATACTGGGACACTAATTGATGTTCCAATGGACAAGGGGCCAGTAGGTTAGGTGAACCCATCATTGTGGGGGGGTTTTCTGATGTGACTGGGATTGTGTGTTTTGAATTTGACTGCCCTTGGAGGCCTTTATGCTATCATAGTGTCATTGTTTGTTATTATTTGTTCTTGTTCTGTGAGTTTTTAATCTTGTGTATGCTGTCTAGAGCCATAATTGGGGATGGATGGCTACATAAATTCATTAAATAAACAAATAAGCACACACCTCATTAAATACTTCATTCAAGATTGCAACAACTTTCTTTTATGCCTGGCATAGTCATTTCTGCTGGCCCAAAGCCCCTCCCAAGCCATATATAACACTCAGCTTAGGTAGCAAATCTTTGCCTTGGGGTCAAAAAAGACCTTTTGCTCCAAATCTATAGGTATGTGCATATTTTTTATTTATTTAGTATATGGCATACCATACTAGCAATATAAATTAACATTTCAACTAGATTAAGAGAGCCCAATAAAATATAAATGTTAAAAAGATCTATGTTTGAAAAACAATGTCTGTTAGCAGTGATGGCTAACCTTTTCTGGACTGAGTGCCCAAAGTGTGCACGCCTGAACCCCCAAAATGCAATATGTGTGCAGCCCCCATGCATGCGCCCTGCCCCCCCCTGTGCATGTGTGCATCCTGCCGCATGCATGTACGGCCTTCCCACATGCACCCCGCCTCCTACATGCCCCCTGCCCCCACATGCATGCATGTATCACCGCCTGCGCCACACCCCCACACATGCACGACAGAGACCCGAAGACCAGTTAGCCAGCAGGAGGCACAGCGGAGCTGAACTGGGTGATGGCTTGCATGCCCACAGAGAGGGCACTGCATGCCACCTCTGGCACAAGTGCCATAGGTTCACCATCACGGGTCTAGACGATTTAAACATTGAAGCGCAGCATAGGTACATAGGTGTGCAAAGGTCCATGCAGACATAGATGCACTGTGTGCCATTTCTCCCAATGAACTAATACGTTGGGAGGAATTTTTCCCTCACTAACCCAAAGGAAACACAGGAATTGGAGGCAACTATGCAACATCTAAAGAAAAACATAGATGGGAGTCCTCAGAGACACAATACAGCTACAACAAATATAGTGTCTATCTTCACAAGTCTACTTTTGCATCCTCATAATTTTGCTCTCAAAAAATTAAAAACTGCCTTTCTGGATATTAGATACAAAGCTCTTCAAAATAGGTTCTAGCTTTAAATTTGGCTTTATTAACCCAAGGTCATTTTTCCAAGTGGTTTGGAGGGGCTAGCACCAATGTGGTCAGCCAGATATTTTCCAAAGAATGAAGGTATGTGTGGTTGGGATATACCTGAGCCTTCCCCAAGCTTTTTGGAGAAATGTTGAATCTCTAGTCAGATGTAGTGGCTCTTATCTTTCAGTTGTAGAGATGAAAGCATGTTATTATTCCCCAAAGAATCCCTCACCTGTGGTGTGTGTGTGTTACCATCTGGGTCAGGGTTTCAAACCCACGTCATCACGGCAGCATCATGTGATGTATCTGGACTTTTCCCCCCTTCGCTAAACCATGCATGGGCGTGGCCAGTGTGTGATGCATCCGGCCCATGGACTGGGAGTTTGACAGTCCTGATCTAGGTGAATGGCCTTATCCAAACTGTAATACAGACCTTGTTTGCCTCTTCAGAGTCCTTTTTCCTGTATCTCCCCATTTTGCACTGCAGTCTCTTGTGGAAGTGAGTGAGAGGAAGGGAGGGAGGGAGGGAGGGAGCTGGACTGAAACACAGCCTGAAAGTTCAGAAGTTACATCAAACACAGTCTTGCAAGTCTAATTCTAGCAGTAAAGAAACTTTAATATTCCACTGCAGTCCCAGGGATCCCATTGAAGGATTATTGGAAGCAACAACCAAAAAATGAGCTTTTTGCATCTCAGTCAATAAAGTAGCATCAGATTCATAAGGACTAAATATATAATTCTCTGCAGGATAAAGCTTGCAATAGAGTCAGTCAGGTCTTGGTTTGGGTTAGTACCTTATTAATCTCTTGGGCTATTCATCATTCCTCTCTGCAAACCCACATGCTTCCATTTTCTGTTTGCCTCTCAATTGTCTGCCTTGTTTGACACATTTGCAGAATACCTGTCATACAGCTTGTCTAGTCACCTCTTACATATTGCAACTTTCACACCTCAAGGAATTGTAATGCTATCAATAAACAAATCTGTTCTGTCTGTAAAGTCTGGTAAAATATAAGTATTTTGGGTTGCTGTTTTGATTGTACAGTGCTTAGTAAATTGAAAGGCACTTGGGCACCTGTTAATTCTTCGCTGATCCTCCAAAACTGTTACTAAAGAACACAGGTTTCTGTAATAAATATATACTTTATTCCAAGAGGGTTATTATTCTGCACACCAGATCTGCAATAACTGTGTTTCCTAGCAATGAAATTAATCTTCTTGTGCTCCCAGCCATGTAACGCTAAAGATTTTCAAACAATTCACCTGCGATAGTCATTCATAATTTTCTATGAGAAAGCAGAACAAAAAAAGAACTAGAGTTTTTCTAGTCAGGAAATCTGCCAACATCTTATAAAGGACACTGCTATTTATTTGTTTATTTATTTGTTTGTTTATTATTTATTTATTTATTGGATTTGTTACGGTTGACACTATAAGGCATGCAGTAAATCCAATACATATATACAATATTAAAAACACAATTAAAACTCACACGATTATCCAGATCAAAACAACACTCCCCAACATGCAAAAAAAAAATAAAAAATTGGCATACAAATGATTCCAAAATAGTTTTCAAATCACATTGTTTAGAGAGAAAATACAAGGATAGTGCACTTTGGTGCATAGGTACTCCAAAATAAATATTCCTGTCAATGGAGATTACATCTAGATTTATAGTAGCTGGATATAGCTTTATAAATTCATTTTTTGGAAGGCGATACCTTTAATTTGCATTCAAGGACATATGTGCTTTTTTAACCATTTAATTTGGAAAAGGGAGAGAAAGGAATAGAAGAAGTGACCAGCTTCCAAAAGTGAAACGAATAGACAACAGAGCCTGTAGTACAGTGGTTTAAAGCACCCTGTTATTAACATCTATTAACATCTGCTGCTTGCAATTACTGCAAGTTCGAATCCCACCAGGCTCAAGGTTGACTCAGCCTTCCATCCTTTCTAAGGTGGGTAAAATGAGGACCCAGATTGTGGGGGCAATAAGCTGACTTTGTATAAATATACAAAAGTATGAAGGCGATTGCTTAACGCACTGTAAGCCGCCCTGAGTCTCCAGAGAAGGCGGCATATAAATCAAATAAAAATTAAAAAATAAAAAGATTGTCCCATTGCTTGCTAGAGTAAATAACCAGGTCTACCTCCTAAACAATGATTTGTATGTGGCTTCCAGATCACTACCACCACCACTCTTATTTTGAACCTGATTTCATTTCTTGACCCAGCTAAGTCTTTTACAACAAAATCCTAGTTTCTGAAAGTTTGAAGTTTGATTTCTCCTCCACTAGCAAGATAGCCCTTTTATATCTAATATTTTTGAGAAAGAGGGAAATGGGGAGGGGGTTGCAAAATGGTGCTGTAACGATGACTTGCCACATCCCAAAATGATCTGGACATCTTCCAGCTCAAGGATAAATGAAATTCTTCATTTTTGCATCCAACCATATTCTGTACTTAAGATTTGCCAGACTAGCCAATTTCTGAGATAAGGAATCTATGAAGAGAGAAAACAATATGAATCTGGGTTCAGCTGACACAGATCTATAAAGTCCTCAGTTAAGTCCTTGAAAGTAATTAAATGTGAATTATTTGACTCCATGACAAAAGCATTTTTGGTAGCATCTCAGGTTGAGCTAACTAAAGGGAAAAATTTTCATTGAAGGCAACTTCTCTTGCACAAAGAGGAGGAAAGACCGTTAATGCCCCTTCGGTGCTGTGCTTATAATTATACAAGTGTCTTGCCTTTATATATAAGAAGTAAAAAACTCATCTGGGTTGATAACTGCCTGCATTTAATTATAAATCCATTTTGTTTTTAAAGGAAGAAGAAATACATTTCATCTGACTAACATATCCATTTTATATACACCTTTTCCTAAGACATCAGTGAGAGCCAGTTTGGTGTAAGGGTGCAGGCCTGTCAAACTGGCAGCCCACAGGCTGGATGCATCACACACAGGCCACGCCCACCCCATCTCCGCAAAGGGGAAAAACATCACGATATGTCACAATACATCATGTGACGCATTCGAGTTTGACACCCGTGGGTTAAGGCATCAGGCTAGAAACGGGGACATGTAAATTCTAGTCCTACCTTAGGCACAAAGCCAGCTGGGTGACCCTGGAACCAGTCACACACTCTCAGTCCTAGGAAGCAGGCAAGGTCAAACTACTTCCAAACACTTGCCAAAAAACCCTGCAGGGACTTATCCAGGCAATCAACAGAAGTCAATGCTGACTTGAGAAAGCTCTTAATTTTTTGCTGCCATTTAGTGATTGCATGTTTACTGATGAATAGTCCTATCCAACATGCAAATCATGGCTACATAACACCTCCAAATACAGAAACCATCTCTAAGTCTGTTTATTATCCAGAGAGTGTAAATTAAGCAATTTCCCTTAAAAATGTGGACTCAGTTATATTTTCTGGTATCTCTGCTTTAGCTATTAAAGGATTTAAAAAACTAACCACCTTTTCAGAGACTGCAACCTGCACATCAAGACGGTGCACCCCTCATTATCCCTTCCAAAACACACTAAAGAAGAAATGATACCTTATTTGAAAGTTACTGCCATTCTAGGGCCCATCAGTGTCTCCTCGACGTGCAGTGAATTCAGCACCAAGTCCCATCTGGGAATTTACAAAACTTGGGAAGAAAAATCTCATTGACTCCATTTTGGTGACTTGTTTTGAAATGCCAGTGGCATCTTGCACAAAGAACTACACATTGTCATTCATTTCTCATCTCTAGGGGTACATGTAAGGATACAGTTTTGCGTGTTTCTGTAAACAAGCAAATAAAATTAGCAACTACATGGGAAAGGGCAAAACAGAGGGAGTGATATCTGATTTTCTATGAACATCATGTTGGCTGGGGAATTCTGGGAATTGGAGTCCACACATCTTAAAGTTGTGGAGGTTGAGAAACACTGCTCTAGTAGTTTCAGCACAGAAGATATGGATATATGGTGTCCATGGATCTTCTGCCCACACTTCACTAAAAACCAATCAGATGATTGGAATAATCCCTTTCTGAAATTCTAAAAATCTCAATTGAAGGGGATAAGATTTTAGCAATGAATAAACTAAAATATTTATTACTTGTTGAGTGCAAGAAATAGCAGGAAAATTCTACAATTTGATCAGTGACCTCAGAAATATCTCCTACTTTCACATCATTTCCAAATGTATGTAATTTGTCAGCTCTTCTGGAAGCATTTTGCTAAAGCTACTGTGTTTACACAAATTTAATCAGTTGTGTGTTTATATTTACTGGGGCACAGCAAAACCAGCAATGTGACTGGCTCGGGTCTAGCACCAGATTGTGGTTTACAATCAAACCAAACCGAGTCACTAATTAATCAACCCAAAGATAGTTCCATAAAAGATAAAGCTCTTAGCAGAGCGCCCATAAATATGAAGGGCATATATGTTGCTTTTTTCAAGTAGAAAAGGTGACCTACAAATATATTCTCATGATATTTTGCTAGCATATTTTCCCCCTCACCCCTTTTCATTCAATGAAAACATTTTAGGCCATAGCTATTATTTCCATTATAAATATGCATACATTTATTTAAAAATGTATCTTATTGTGAAAAACACTTTTTAAAACATAAAGGTCCAAAGGGAAATCAGATACTTTATTACTTTCAGTATTTTAAATGCCCAATCTTAGTTTTGTCCTTGTTTATTTACCATTTTCATGCGATGCAAAAACAAAGCTTGCTCCATGGAGGGTCCTAATGATGAAACCAAAACAATCTCGGTTTCCTGAGAAATGTTAGAATTAATTCATTTAAAAATGAACTTAAAAAGCAGACATGGAAGCTACTATTTACATCATTTCCCAGAAAGCAAGAGAAGGGATTGGTTGTCATGGCCCTGTTGGAACCTGGTTCGGAGGAGGAGGAGTTGGAACCAGAACCATCCAACTGGGATGGCACATCTCCCCTGTAACGTCCAGAGAGTTTAGGGCAGTGATGGCTAACCTTTTTTGGACCAAGTGCCCAAAGCACATGTGAGTGTGAATGCATGTGTGGCTGAACCCCCAAAATGCAATGCGTGCATGGCCCCCATGCATGTGCTGTGGTCCAGGGGTGGGTTCCACTTATAATGGAATGCAATGGGTGCGTGCATGTTCGCTCGGTTCACTCACACACACGTGTGTGCTTCTGCGCATGTGCAGATCATCAGTGATGATGTCAGGGCGGGTGGGCGGAGCCTCCTGACGCCATTACTACTGGTTCGCAAGAACCAGACCGGACCAGGAGCAACCGACCACTGCCGTGGCCCCCTTGCATGTCCAAAGACAAGCTGGCCAGCAGGAGGCACACGCACATGCAAGGTGGAACTGAACTGGGGTGACAGCTCACATGCCCCCAGAGAGGTTGCTGCGTGCCATAGGTTTGCCATCATGGGTCTAGGGTCTGAGGGTGATGCTGTCCCAGACCACTCTGGTATTGGGGGAAGTGGTCAACTGAATGGGGAGCTGCCTGCCTTCACGAATGCAGGAGAGAATCAGGGCAGCAAGGATGAGAGACAACAGATTCCTGCTGATGAGGAACAGGTGCCTCCCCCACCCAATCCGAAGGCATAGAGAGTGGAGCAAAGGGAAGCTCAGAGGAGGTCTGTGAGCCTGCTTGTGAGGAGGCTATCCAACTCCCTCCTCATAAGGAACACCTGGCTCAGGGTGATTTAACCAGAGGCTGGGGGAGGGCGTGTTCATCAGAAACAACCGTTTGTCTTAACACTCAATCCACTGACTTTTGGAAACCTTGACTTCTGGACTTTGACTAGTGTTTCTGCATTTGGATTTGCATACCTTGCAGACTCTGACTCTGGATTGTGACTTACAGACATTGTTTTTCAACCTCCACACTGGGGTTTGGGACTTCTTTCTTCCTGTTTGGGGGGCTTGGTTCTGGTGAGTAATGGACCTAGCTGGTGGGACTGGGTTACATTGACTGTTGGTGGTTGTTTTGTGGAGAAAAGTGGGGTGAAGTTTTACCAACCCCCATGGAGGCCCATCTGCCGTGGTTTAGCAATGCAATAAAAGACTTTATTGGTGCCTGCATCTGCCTACGTGACTTGAGTCAGAACATCAGTTTTTGCCTTTCTTTTGATCTAAACCAGTTTTCTTTTTTTGTCTAATGCAATCATTTAATTATATTTCTATTCGTAGCAAGTCTTAATATGTTCAACACTTTTATCAGCACACAGGATATCTAAGAAGAAAAGAAAAGAAACAAAAGAAATGAAAAGAAAAAAGGAAGGAAGGAAGGAAATATGTACATTATAGCCTTTAGGGTTTTTTTCTTTCTATCTTTTTAAAGAGCAGTAGTATTTTAAAAAACCTCATATATGCCTCACTTAAAAGTCTTGATTTCCTGGAAGACGGTACTATTTCACAGCTTATTTTCTGGCTTAGAAATCACAAACTACTATATTTTGAAGCCGCTAAGGTATTATTTTTGAGCTGGCTACTAAAAAGTCTGCCTCTAAGAAATATCTTAACAAGGAGCAACATCAAGGAAGACAGCAGTAAGATTTTATATTTCATGTTTTGTGAACTATGAAGAGTATTACAGTAGCCAACAACTTACCACTGTAACTGGAACTGAAATTTTGATCATAAATTGTGTCAGTGATAAGTCAAGGCATCCATGTGATGTCTTGGTTCACAGTCATTAAGTGAATCATGTGGTTGTAAGTCCAAATCATGAAATTAAGCGAATTACATATTCATAAATATGAATCCATTCTCTAGAAAGAACATTTTTAACTAGGGAAACCCCCCCCCCCGCAAATCAGTCATGTGACCCCAGACCACTGCAACCAGTCATAAACATGGGCCAGTTGTCAAGCAGTAAAAATGCAGTCATGTGACTGGAGAGTGTCACGACATTTTATGATAGCTGGAAGTGCTTTACAGGCTATACAATAAACGACAGGTTGAGGACTACCTGTAGTGTCTCTGTAGATATACATCCATTAAGATATAAAATTGATTGCTATTTCTCTGTTATGAAAATAATAACAATCACAATAGAGTGGAAATTTGCCCTATTAAAGGGTTTGATTTATTCTAATCTACAGATTCCCAGCCATTTGTTGTCACAAAAGCCACTGGGTGTCTTTATTCTAATAAGAATCCTAAACCTGGTGTAAGATGCCAATGTGGACTTTCCATAATCTTTTGTGACTTGAATGCATCTCCAAGTTCAGTTTTTAAGATAAGGTAAAATGAAGTAGATATCAAGTACACAGCAGGGTCTATAGCAAATGCATAGACTAGTGACACTCAAATGACAAAATATATGTGATGTTGAAATCCCGGAAACACCTCAATTGCATTCTTACAGTATGTCAGGATATGGCATTTGCACAACAATATCATTACATGCGCAGTTTTTCCTTGCTCATACCTGCAAATGCCCCTGATTCTAAGAAATGTTGAAGAGGACTTAAGAGGCTTTGTTTTATTTTCAGCAAAATAAGGCTCAGTATTTTTATTTGCTTTATTCTTTCTCCACATATTAGGTGTCTTTACTGTGAGTTGTGCTAGGCGTGTGAAATACTAAAGAATTCTTCAACCCAATTAATTTGTAGCTTGTGTTCTTTTTTCACCTCTCTTTAATATCTCAACAGATTCTCGGGAGTGAAATGAAAGCAAGACAGAAAAAATTAGAAAATGAAATACAAATGAAAGCAGAACAAAAAATTGAGTACCAAAGGCAAATTTTGCTCAGGTTTTGATTTGACAGTTACTAAATTTCATTTGCTAAATCTGGATAATATTTTTGCTGGCATCAGTCGAACCAGAGATGCTTGCAGACAGAACCTAACAATGATGGTGTTTAGAGAAAAAAAGGTTCTAAATTTGTATCATTTTTCAAAGAGCTCAGAATGGCTTACCTCTCACCTTTATATGACATCATCATAATTGATACTATATTTCTCTAAAGTACTTGGTAAAGGGTGAAGGTAAAGAATCCCAGTAGATTTAACTCCACTAGTCATTGCTGATTTTAAAGGGTAGTGTTCATCTCTGTTTCAAGGGCCGTTGAGCCCATGCTATCTGAAGAGGTTTTCATGATCATGTGGCCAGCATGATATCATGGAGCACTATTCTGAGGCAGCAGATCCCAACCTTTCCAGCTCTGTGGACTGGCAGTGGCGGTGGTGAGGGGAGAGGGGATGGTTTTGCATGTACACACATCACTTGCACAAATGCAGTTTTGCGTGCGTGTATGGTCACCCACTGCTTGCATTCCCACTGAGTCTTGGACCAGGGTGGGGACCCCTGTTCTAAGGTACTTGGGACACTGTAGTAATACTTCGCTGCTTCATTTTACTTTCACAAAATCGTTGGAAAATGCATGAGTCTGTTCCACACATACCCAGCTTCAAATTTCCTAGTGAATTTCAAGATCAAGTGACAACTTGAACTCAGTTCTGTCTAAGCTCATCGATCCTCTAACCACCATGGTATTTGAACCACATTAGCTTGTATCCTTCCAAGTGACCATGATGAGGGCTAACTTCTCTTTCTTTAAAGACTCGTTGTTTGGACTAATAAATGAGCCAGCTCTTATGACTTGATATCCATTTGTATATCTGTTTTCCTCCAAAAACACAAAACTCTCAGAACTCTGATATGGCCTTGATATAGAGGCAGATCTATTTATTTAGTAGCACCACAGCAGGGGTGGGGTCTACTTACCTTTACTACCAGTTCGCAATGGGGCCACACGTGCGCTCTTCTGCGCAAGCGCAGAAGCATTTTGATGATGTCGGGCTCGGTGGGCGGAGCCTCCCGCCAGTTTTACTACTGGTTCTATAGAACCGGTGCAAACCGGGGGCAACCACCACTGCACCACAGTTTCCATACCCTGAACAATTATTTCTTTTTGTAATTCTCCAATGAAACGGTGGGTATAGAAGAATACAATTTAGAAATGTCTTACACTAATGTATTGCTAATGTACAGAACAATCATGGTGCTAAGAACGTGTCTATGTAAACATTTATTTTCTGCAACTCTTCAATTGAAGCGGACAAAATCCTGTTTACCTGTTTGAGTATCCGCACAATAATTGCAAAAGGAGTACAACTAATCCGTATTTTGAACCATACGCAAGTGAAGCTCCAGTCCCCATATGGCTAAGAGCCACCCAGTTTTGGCAAAGATGCAGGATGTTTATTACAAAAAGTAGAAAAATACAGAATGCGCACTTATTGTAAAGGTCACTTGGAAGCCAAACTCCGAGCTGTTTTCATCAGTTTTCAACCTGTTGCAAAAGCAAACACAGCCAGCCAGTGTACATTGATGGCACTCCATTTCCTTCTGTGGAGCTCCATATGATTATTGTGCCAAAGTAAATTTTAATCAAGGCTCTCAGCATGTCTTAATGTGACATATTGCATCAGCAGTAGGATGTGTCATGTTGGACCAGCGCCTCCCTCCCACTCTATGGGTAGAAGCGTATACAGTGAAACTTTATTCAGGGGAGACATCTACTGCTAAGTGTTCTTTCTTGTGCTGTAAGGAAAAGCCAACCAAATCAACAGATCTAATTCAGCAAAGATCTTCTTCGAGAGAACTTAATAAAAACATCACTTCAGTAATAGCAAAAAACCTTTTCTTACTGGCTGATGAATTCAAGTTGTTAAACAAGAACTTGCCTTATACAAGAGACTCCTATGTTGTGGCAGAAGGTTAGTTTAAAAATAAACATACAGAATTTTGGGGAGGATTGTTTTACCATTAATATTATCCTCGTCTTTCATAAACTAATTAAACATATTGTATGTAAATTGTAGACAAATTGAAATGCCACTCACAATGTGACCATAAGAATTTATTTATGGATCCTATTTGTTACTGGTTTGAGATGTTTGCTTCCACTGAATGAATAGCAGAACATCAACAGGAAGAAAGTCTGACTAGCTTTTTAAAATGCACAAGGTAATTTGATTATTGACTTTGTCTTCCTTTTCAAAGCAAAATAGATGTCCTGAATATTCTCTGCAGGATGTAATAACATTTCCTGGATTGTCCATGTTATCACTGCTTAGGAGTATGTGGACCATTTTTCTTGGGAAAAGAAAGGTGTGAGTCTACGAGACCTTATCCCATTTCAGAAGTAAGCCCCCAACCCCCTTCTGCCCTTAATAGGGAACAGGAAAGGTTTCTCCTATCCAATCATGTATAACTCTAGGGAGTGGTGCTCATCTCCGTTTCCTAGCCAAGGGAGCCAGCATTATCTGAAGATGCTTCTATGGCCACATGGCCAGCATAACTATATGCTAAGGTGCATGGAAAGCTGTTACCTTCCCAACAAAGTGGAACTTATTTATCTACTTGCATTTGCATCCTTTCGAACTGCTAGATTTGCAGGAATTGGGGCAGGAACAGGAGATCACCCAGTCGACAAGCCCAATGTCTTAACTGCTGGGCCACTGCGCCCCCTTCCTGAATATGCTAGTCTTAATGTGCTATATATTTGGACATCAACTTGCCAAAATTGACAATCTGCAGGGTAACATATGATTGTTACATATTTATAATACAACAGAGACCCAGTTTGGTGCAGTGGCATCAGGCTGGAAATCAGGAGATCCCACCTGAGGCACAAAACTGGGGAGCAGATCTTAGCTCTCTCTCAGCTCCAGGAAGCAGGCAAGGGCAAACCACTTTCAAAAAACCTTGCCAAGAAAACTGCAGGGACTTATCCAGGCAGATACCAGGAGTCAACACTGATACAAAGACACACACACACAAAAGTTATATAACAAAATAACAGAAGAGTTAGAAGGGACCTAGGAGGTCTTCTAGTCCAACCCCCTGCTCAGGCAGGAAACTCTATACCATTTCAGACAACCAAGAGATTGGTTGTCCAATCTCTTCTTTGGATATCAATTTGCCAGGGTGGCAATCTGCATGGTAACATATGTTTATTACATATAAAAAATAATATAATACTCTTTATAATACATTACGATACATACATTATATTTAGCCCATATCAAATCACTGCAGGATGATGATGATTATAGTCCATAATTCACCTAGCTTAAGTCAGTGCGGGTTGACAGGTAGACACATTTCAACTTCCCAGTTTAGGTCTGAAAGAATGATTGTCACTCACTCAATGTTGGTGCCTAAGGGAGCCCTAGAACCTCAGTTTCCCTGCTCCATTAACCCCTATGCCAACTGGTGCACACAGGCTCTCTCTTGCTTTCTTTCTAAATAAAATTTTTAATGATCATGTCAGTGATCAGTGATAGGATCAGGGGTGGGTTCTACTTACCTTTACTATTGGTTCACAACTGGGCCCCACGTGTGTGCTTGCTTCACTTGTGCATGCGCGCGCACTTCTGCGCTTACACAGAAGCTGCCTGATGACATTGGGGTCGGTGGGCAGAGCCTCCCACTGGTTTTTACTATTGGTTCTATAGAACCAGTCTGAACCGGGGACAACCCACCACTGGATAGGATGATATGCCCTCCAACCAGTGGTGGGATTCAAGTAATTTAACAACCGGTTCTCTGCCCTAATGATTTCTTCCAACAACCAGTTCGCCAAACTGCCCAGAAAGTTAACAACCGGTTCTCCCAAAGTGGTGCAAACTGGCTGAATCCCACCACTGCCTCCAACCCTAATAATCTTGTGCAATCGGGATATATAACTATGTCCTACAGTATAAAGTTGAGCTATAAGCAAAATGTAAGACCTACAGAGTTCCAAGCAGTAGGCTTTTTCTCTGCCAATACCATCAGGATAAGACAATCCTTCCCTGCCTCTTGGCCTTTGATGGCAATCCTCCCCTTACTGATCCTGTGCATAAAGCTCATTGAATTCATTTTAATTTAGGGGTCATATTTAAAAGTCTTTGACAGGATGGTAAATTTCTAAAAGCCATTAGCTTTTATTTCTACCATTCTCTAATTATCTGGAATACAGCTGTTGTATCTTTGGCAAATGTTTTAAATATGTCACGTCATTGGGAACTGGTTTGTGGTTGAAATAGGCGCCTTATAAAAGAGAAATCAAGTTCTCTGGATAATTCACTTTCCTTTTAAAAAATAAAATAAAAATAATATGATGGTTTAAACCTTTAATGATCTATTTTTATAGCCAGCTTGGTTCCAGTTTACACATATGGTTCAGACTAGAATCCCACAGTATTAAATATAAAAATAAAACGTTCCCTTAGGGGAATCCACAATATATCATTGGGAAAGGAAAAAATATATAAAACCACTACGTAGCTAAAATACATTAAATGGCTATGAATAGCCAATTACTATTTTTGCAGTCTTCTATCTGCATATTTTTAGAAGGGAATACACACAAACACGTGTATGCATATTTGTGCTTTTGTAGGCAGCCCTATAGGTATTCGTGTAAGCACATTTGCTTTTTGATAGCTACAAATATTTGGACAGGCATTTTTAAAAAGCTGCAGGGTCCAAGACAATGCCTCATGTTGTTGGGGGAAAAGAAAATGCCTCTCCCTTTCCCAGCACTTGGCAAGAAAAGAAAGAACAGGGGTGCACATCTGTAAATAAATGCATCATTAGATTCTCATCAATTTGTAAGCTTCACTTGATGTATGGCTAAAATACATCCCAGAAGGAGAAGGAAGCTTCGAAGTGCATGCAGGCATACAAGATGACACGTCAGGGGGTGAAGAGGAATCTGGCTTAATGGAGCTTTTTTTTTTTTTTTTTTTTTTGCAGATGGGGGAAAATATCATTGTTACAACTGTCCACAATGAAGAAGTATTTAAAGTACATAGTCACCAATATACTCATTAGCCAAGGAGCTCTGGACATATTAAAAGAACATAGTAAAACAACTAATGAGGCACTTGAGTAGTAACAGGTTGTCATTAGAGCAGCATCTGCTCTCATCAGAGTTAATTATTCAGTTGCTTTGTTTTCCAAGTAGGTGTCTGATAAAATTTAGCAGAATCTTAATTAAAACACATTTTCAAACTCCTTAGATGCTCATCTCATCTAAAGAAATCGAGACAATATCCACCATAAACATCAAGCTTCAGTTGAGCCATCAAACGGAAGAAGGAACTCAGCCAATGTAAGTTTTTTTTTAGACTTTAACCATCAATGTGCTAAAAGAATGCAGATAGCAGTTTAGCTCGGCAACAGCAAAGTAACTTGTCTCTGAGAAATTATGTTGTGAAAAGATGCCCATGTGCTGGAAATTCAGGCCGGAAACCTGCAGCCTGATGGATAGATTTGCATGAAGCATATGTACAAAAGGCATGACAGTTCCCTAAGTCATGACCTCCTTCTCCTGTATTATTAATCCCAGGGCTGCTGAACCAAATCTGCTTCTTGGCATATTGCTCATGTTATATACTGTATTTGTTCTGTTACAATTAATATGATGACTTTCTGCTCCAAGTGATATAGAATAAAACAGTAATGAATAAAAGCAAATAATATAGAAAAAAAGAGGGGAGGGGGAAGGGGAGGGGAGGGGAGGGGAGGAGACGTTATTTGGCCAAGTGTGATTAAACACACAAGGGATTTGTCTCCAGTGCAGAAGCTCTCAGTGTACATTTAAAATAACAGAATAATAATCATAATAATGATACCAATAAGAGAAGATAATAGAAAAGATGAGAATGATAATAATAATAATAATAATAATAATAATAATAATAATAATAATACAGACATACCACATGGGTAAATATACTTAGATACAAGACAGTACTATGGGAATTAGGTGTTTGGCAGAGTGATGTCATAAGGGAAAATCTAGTTGTTTTGACATGCAAAAGGAGGAGAAGGAGGACTCTGTAGATATTTTTTCAGCCCTCCTGATCTGTGCACTATACAGGTCCTCAATAGAAGACAGGCTGGTTGCAATTGTGGTGTTGTTTTTTCTGCAGTCCTAACTATCCATTGAAGTCTGTACCTGTGTGGTTTGATTGTTGTATCATACCAGACAGTTATGGAAGTACAAATGATAGATTCAATAGTTCCTCTACTGAACTGTATCAATAGCTCCTAGGGCAGTCTGAATTTTCTGAGTTGATGCAGGAAGAGCATTCTTTGTTGTGCCTTTTTAATGATGGTTCTAATGTTAGATGTCCATTTCAAATCCCAGGAGATTATAGAACTTAAAAACTTGAAGTTAGAAGCAGTTTTGTCATGCTGATACCACAACACTCCCACTCCTTATTATCTTCATGATACTTCTTGAGTTTTGTCACTCTCACAAAAGACCATCACACTGATACCAATTGTTCTCTTTTTTATTTGCAGAAGTGAAAGGTAGCCATTAATCTGGGAGGAGGCATAAGGTTACACCAGGTCTGACCAGGAGCTAATCCATGTTCTCATTTATCTTAGATTATCAGGAAGATTCAGGTCTTGCCACGCCTCATCTGTGGCACTCTACCAAAGCCTGACTTCAGTTGGTTCTATTTAAAGGCAGTCACAGAAACCAAGTCACAATTAAATGTGTTCTTCTCTCTATAGATCCTTCCTTTCATCATCTCAGATCCTTCTGTCCCACTCCATGTCAAACTCCTTTCATTGCATGTCCTATTCTATTAGCAGTATAGCCTCACCTTGGATTTATTTCTAGCACAGTGCGTGTGTGTGTGTGTGTGTGTGTGTGTGTGTGTGTGCAATATATTTCTCTCATGAAGAATGTGTTGTTCACCAGACCCATGTCACAGTTCCAATGTGATTTTCTATATATTAGTTATTAAATGTAAAAAAGGAGCAGGAAACAATTCAGAGATATGGTATGAAGGGTCTTCCTTCATGAACATGGGAATGGCAGAGTCTCTGGCTACAGTCTTGGCACTTATGAGTCAACAGAAATGCCAGTGATATGTACTCTCCCTTCAGAAAAGATAGAAGCAAGCATTTGCAGCAACAGAAGCAACTTCAGTTCTCACAAACCCCATCAGTACATGAATCATAATTAGTATAACTATGCTTGGTATAACTAGCTAGACCAGGGGTCTCCAACCTTGGCAACTTTAAGACTTGTGGACTTCAACTCCCAGAATTCCTCTGGGAGGAACTCAGCCAGCAAAGCTGAAGAATTCTGGGAGTTGAAGTCCACAAGTCTTAAAGTTGCCAAGGTTGGAGACCCCTGCGCTAGACTATATTACCTACAAATCGTCACATAATCCTTATATTATCTGGCTTCTGACATAATTCCAAGTTGTTCATCAGATGAGAATTGTGTCCAGAATAAATTCAGTCTCCACCTTCTATTCAGGCTTCAGAATCTAATTTTCCCCCAGAGTCCCCTTTTATCACATTCTAATTGTTAACAGGACAAAAGGAGGAATTTACAGAATACCCAGAGAAGAATGTGTTTCATGAAATTAAATAAATTTCAAATGGCCCCAATTTCTTACTAGCTGCCAATATGTTTCTCAGAGGTCAAGTGCAGTGCTTGCTATATAGAAAGCTATGTGTTCTTGGTCTTCGGCATTTTGGTCTAAGATGCACCCCATGCAATGCCATCATTACAGACATCTCTCATGCTTATATCCAAATATTTATTGATCATAAATTTCAGATGCAAACTGAAATTTGAGTCCCCTCCCCCGTTCCATCAAGCCAGCAAAAAGCTCATGTGAGAAACAATCATTCATTCTCTTCCCAGATCTTTGTACAAATGGTCAGATGCTTTGCTCCAGAAAAACAAAAGCAAAAAGAAAGTGGTTGAAGTTTACCCTGTTATTTTTCCTAGGAAACTGAGCTGGCAATCTTTCTGAGAGATGTAAATGCTCCTCTTTCTCTTTTGTCCTAGAGCAACACACTTGATTATTACAGCATCCATAAATATGTATTTGATCATATAAAAGGCAGCTTTAAAAGCAGCAAGAGCTGTTTTCCTAAGAAGAAGCCAAATCCAAAATGGCACCAACCATCTGTTAAAGCTAGACTCCCAGGCTTCCTTCATGCTAAAATCCACAATTTTCAAGTGACAGGAGTGAAAGCCACTCTCGAGCAATGCAGGCAATGTAATTAATGAGGACGACATGTATTTCATCCCATCGCTTTCTCCGTCTGGCCTCCCGTTTTATCCATCACACAGAGGGAACATATGATGGCGTTGCTTGGAGTACTCGTTATCGCTAGGATGAGCCAACTGTTTTTGCAAACCACCACGAAGTGAGTGTAGCGTGAGGGAGCTTCAATGAATGAATGTGTTGCGGGTAGAGGGAGACACACATCACATCTCCAAGCCAAGTAGCTTAGTGATCAGGCTCCAAATATTATGATCGCTGCCCAGAGATGCAGACAAGGAAAGTGGTTTCCATAAGCCCATTTGAATCAGCACTCAGAGTTTTGGAGGAAAAGTTTTACTGTGGCACTTTGCATTGCTGAGAAACAAACTTTAAGGGTAGAATACAAATAGTTTCACTAATACTGGTAGTCCTTGACTTACGATCACAATTGAGCCCAAAATTTCTGTTGCTAAGTGAGACATTTGTTACGTGAGTTTGGTCCCATTTTACGACCTTTTTTGCCACAGTTGTTAAGTGAATCACTGCAGTTGTTAAATTAGTAACATGGTTTTAAGTGAATCTGGCTTCCCCATTGACTTTGCTTGTCAGAAGGTCACAAAAGGTGATCATCGGGATACTGCGACTGTCATTAATATGAGTCAGTTGCCAAGTGTCTGAATTTTGATCACGTAACCATGGGGATGCTGCAATGGTCATAAGTGTGAAAAATGTTCATAGGTCACCTTTTTCAGTGCCATTATAACTTTGAACCATCACTGAATGAACTGTTGTAAGTCAAGGACAGTAAGCTGCATAGGCAGCTTCATCTACACAATGGTTTTAGTAATAGCAGAGGAGAAGAGGAAGCTAAAATTTGCAAAGCAATTTCCTCCCACTTCCCCCACAAAAGTGCCCCTTTTTTGACGATTCTTTTCATGGTAACCCCCAGAAGGTGTTTGTGCAAGAGGTAGAATTATCACATCATGGCATAATCTAACCAGTTGAGTTTGACAATGAGATGGTGGAGCTGAGAACAAGAAGCCCTCATGCTGTCTCATTTTGAATGGAGACAAGGAAGAAGAACTATGTGGCTTCCTTATTAAGACAACCAGGTTGTTGCTCCCTGTACTTGCTACTCTGATCGACCATATGCTGTTGCAGGGATGGGCAACCTTAAGAAATAAAGGACTACACCTCATATTTGGGAGAGTTAAGGCTGCAAAGTGGGAGGGCAGCAGTTTGGAGAGTGACAATGGGTTCACTTAACAGGTACCATGTTTACTTAACAACCTTTGCAAAAAAGGGGGGGTAAAATCAGGCACAGTCATGTGGTGACCCACTTAATGTCCTTCACAACTTACTATTGTAATTCCAGGCTCAGTTATGATTGTAAGTCAAGGACTGCCTGTAAATATTGGAGAGAAATTTCTGCTGTGAAAACAAAAAAGGGCTGTGTGTATGCCACTGCAGTGAGCAATACCTTAAATATTGCTATTATATAAAAGTAGCATATCTTAACACATTTATAATACTGTTATTATATCTAGAAATTTGTTTAACGATATGGTGTGTTTATATCACCTGATAAACACTGATTGTTTCATATAGCCAACAAGAAGAAAAAATTGCTTTAGAAAATGATATCAGAGTGAAGAACAGAAAGGGGTTGTAAACGGGTATAAATAACCTTAGCTTTTGAAGGGAGATTTGGGGAACATTAAAATGTTTGCTTCTCCTCCCAACTGTTTGGCACTATTATTAATTATTTACAATATTAATGTGTCTTTTAAGTAATGAACTACAAAATAACTATGTGCACCTGAATAGATGGATCTACTAGTCCATGGATATCAACCTTTTCCAATTTGGTATCTTTGAGATAAATTAAGAATATCTCTATCTGGCTATGGTGGCTGAGAAATTTCAGGAAATGTAGATTTAGCACATCTAGAAGATAGCTGATAGGGGAAGAAGGATTCCATACTTATTGTAAGGAATCTAAGGAATGCATTTCATTAAAATAATAATTACAGATTGATGAAAGGGTGGAGTAGAGGTGGAATGGACATAGAGATATTATCTCAGAAAATGCTTTTTTTCTCCCACTATGGGCTGAGAATCTGGTGCAAAACTTTAAATGATACTCATAAGAATCTACAAGGGTGGGATGGTGGCTCAGTGGTTAAGACAATAGGCCTGTCTGTTGGAAAGCTGACATGTTCAAGGTGCAAACACCACACGATGGGGTGAGCTCCCATCCTTGCTCCAGCTCCTGTCAACCTAGCAGTTTGAAAACATGCAAATGTGAGTAGATAAATAGGTACCATTTCAGTGGGAAGGTAATAGTGCTCCCTGACATCATGCTGACCACATGGCTGTGGAAATGTCTTTGGACAGCTCTAGCTCAATGGCCTTGAAACAGAGATGAGCACCGCACCCTATAGTTGGCAATGACTAGTAGAGTAAAATCCATAGGGACTCCTTTACTTTAAGAATCTATATGAATTTTTAAAAATGTTGTTATCCAATCATTTTCATATATTTCTCTAAAGGACGTCAAATATATACAGAACCCACCCTTCCATCTTCTGTTGCTAACAGTATAGCCGCGCAAATAATCTCTACAGCCTGTGATATGCAGAACAGAATTTTTAAAAATCTCCTTGATGACATTTTATTGTGTGGGAAAGCTTGCATTTTTGGAAGCCAGTTTGATCGTACAATATGGAAAGCATGCTATCTTAGCTGTTTCCTACACAGAGTTGGAATGAATATCGTTTTGGAGAAAATCCACTGGCAAAAGTTCCAAGCCTTGAGCAGTTAGTTTTAATGTAGCAAAAAAAAAATGTATTCTCTGCGCATATACTGAGCAGTTATTTTGAGATGCTGCCTTCTGGGATGATTACTGTCTGATAGCAGATAGGAGGAGGAATGTCATCCTTCATAAACGTGGGCGTGTAGTTTTGGGAAGTCGCAAATCGGGCCAATTTGGGTTTGTTGTAAACTACTGGCTTTACTTTTCTGAAAAAGCACTTCTAGATGTGTAAATAGATCTTTGAACTGTCAGCTGTCAGGCAACTAAAAACATCTGAACATGAATTTCACTGATGTTAATTTGACAAATGTTGCATTTTAAAAGATCTGGAGGAGAAAACGGCAACTTGATCTCACCTGCCCAGAGCCCCAACTTCCTCTTCTCCAAAGCAGACAGATTGTTTCCCATTTTTTTTTTCAAGAGCAGACTTTGCGATTGCAACATGTGATTCTCTTTTCAGATCTCTGTATAAGTGAGGAGCCCATCCTGGAACACTTTGCAAAACTCCATCGGACATATAATTCACTTGAGATCCCACCCCACCATTCCCATAACATCTTGCAAAGGGCTCTAAACTTTGAGATCTCAGTTTTTAAGACTGAGAAAGGAAAATACAAGCTTTCTGTTAGTCTCCTCAACCTAAGAGAGCAAAAAAGATCTTTTTACTTAAGGTGCTCTTTTCAAGAGTAGCATTGGCAGAAAAGCAAGATGGTAATTAATGCAGCAGGCATGCAACTCTTTCATTCTAAAGAAAAATCTTGCTTCAGATTGCCATTTTTAAGGTGACAGAAATCATGTCTGGAGTAATAATATCAAATGGTTTTGTTCAACTTTTTTCTTTAAAGTAAATTTTGTTTAAATTGTAGAGGGAAATTGAGTGCAACAATAATTTTGGTTCACCCACTTCTTTCTTTTGTCCCTATCTGTTTTGGAACTAGACCCCTGGGCCTGTGCCATTTAAAGGTGAAGGACAATCTTTGTGATGGAGACGGTTATAAAGGAAGGAAGGCACAAGTCTCTGAGGAGCTTAAAACAGTAAGAGCTCGAATGGTCCTCACTCCTCTTAAACTGAAAACAAGAATCAAATGGGGTTGGCTTCAGATTTGTTCCTCTGGGCGGTGTGCCATTTCTGACTTCATGCTTTAGTATTTCCTCTGAAGGTCCTCTTGGAAACTGTATGGAAAATACTGTTTGTTGGCTCTATGGTACCCTTGTCTCAATTCTGCTAAATCTATCAAGGGGGCTCAATTAGGTTTCCTGATTCTCAATTCAGAGGCAGTTCCTGCCTGCGTACAGACCAACTAACTATATTCTCCAATTCACTTCTATGAAATCTCAGATATAATAGCTTCCTCTCTCAGCCTGATTAATCCCAATATGAAGCGAGCAGAGCTTTTAGATTTGTGATGGCGAACCTATGGTACTCATGCCAGAGGTGGCACACAGCGCCCTCTCTGATGGCATGTGACCCGTCACCCCAGTTCAGCTCCACTGCACATGTGCACACATCTCCCCCCAGCCTTTGAGTCTCTGCCATGCATGCGCGGGGGTGGGGCATGTGCGGGGGATGAGTGCATGTGCGTGGGGGTGGGGCGCATGCAGGGACACATGCTCATGCAGGGGACAGAGTGTATGCGAATGCATGGGGGCTGTGTGTGCATGCACGGGGGCGGGGCATTGCAGGGGTGTGAGTGCATGCATGAGGCAGGCGTGTGGGGGGGCACATGTACATGTGTGGGGGCTACACGCGCATGCATGGGGGCAGGGTGCATACAGGGGCACATGTGCAGGGGCGAGGCATGTGCACACATTGCATTTTTGGGGTTCACACACACACCTGCGCATGCGTGCACACATGCAAGCGCTTTGGACACTCGGTCCAGAAAAGCTTAGCCATCACTGTTTTAGATGACTGTCTCAAAGGGAATGGCACTCCTCCTTCCTCTAATCTGTCATTCTGCCATTCCTCATTGGTGTTGACTATATTACTTGCATACATACAAACTAGATAATGTCACTTTCACTTACAATATAGCTTCTCTTTGTTTTGTATATTGGGTAAACAAAGGCAGGTAGATTCATAGCAAGTATTTTACCTTTCGAAAACATATTTCTCTCTGTTGAAGATCAATTTGTTTTCACCCAAGAAGTGCAGGATATGTAAAGTAAAGGGAATGTGGATGTCTGTTTGTAACCATATCAAAACGAAAATGTCAAAATATTATTAGGGTCCAAGTATTCTCTGAGCTTTTTTAAGAAAACAACCATGTTCAGAGGATACCAAGAATCCAACTTTTCATCCTTGAGCTACACATATTATTTTTTATATTATCTTTTATTGACAGTATATTTATGGGATGTTGTCCAGACATAAGCTCCATCATTTTTACTTATATTGTGACATTATGTCAGCTTTGTGAAGTAGTCCGGACAAGAAGCATATCCAGGAGTATTAGCTCTATTTTTACTGTAAAGTTACATTAACAGAATCTTGTAAATCTGGAAGTATATCCCCTCCCCTCCCCCTCTGATATATACACACACCATTTTTTATAATGAAAGAAACCATGGAGGATCGCTTAGCAATAGCAATAACACAAAGTGATAATGCTTTACAGCACTCTGCACAATTTACAACGTCAGCATATTGCCCCCAACCATCTGGGTCCTCATTTTACCAAACTTGGAAGGATGGAAGGTTGAGCCTGTAACCTTGAGCTGGTGAGAATTGAACTGCTGGCAGTCAGCAGAATTAATTTACAATATTGCATTCTAGCCACTTTTTGGGTGTGTCATTTCCACACACCATTCCACATTACTTGCAATACATAAGAAGTAGATGCATGTTGTGATGCATATTTCATCACTTGCCTCCCCCGCTACAAGGTCTTGAGGCAGCAAAGTTCTACCAAATGTTTCTACTACTGTTGAATCCAATTTGCCATACCTCATCTCTTCCCAGTTATGAACTCATCAGCAAAAATGCAGACCAGCTCTTCTTGAAAGAGATAATCTGGCCTTCAGTTGCCAATATATGGTGGTTCTGCGCATCTTGAAAACAAATTGAAATACCATATTTGGATTTCATGCAAGTACATCAACTCCCTGCTATTCATTGATTACAGTTAGGCTGAAGTTTTTCAGGCTTCCACATGGGTCTGATTAAAAAAAAAGAAACTTTTAGGGAATAGTAGAGAGTTTCTACCCTTGGGGGGTAAAAGGCTGAAGTTTTTCTTCCAAAATAGTTTGGAAGCATGTACTGTCCTAATATATGGCTTTTATTTGGTTTTTCAGCACATACTTCACATCTTTTGTTTCACAGAGTTCATTAAAACACTAAATGTTTGATAATAAAACAGAATTGTAAACAAATTGATTCTTGGAGTTCCACTTTCTTTAAAGGCCATCAGATGTGGGCTGCTGAAATCCAGATGGCTGCAAAGCAATATAGAAAACTCTTCCTCTTTGCTCCCACCTAGAGAATATCTGTGTATCTGCTGCCCACATCAGATGATGATGATAGATAACAGATAGATAGATGATAGATAGATAGATAGATAGATAGATAGATAGATAGATGGATGATGAAATTGAAGGGATCACCTTCACCAGATTCTTTAGAAACAAAAATTATTCTCCATCATTTGCTATGGCAATGGCACTGCAAGAAGTAACTATATGCAGTAGACCACCATTTTGCATCCCCCATGATGCCCTACAAGGACTGGGGAGGCATGGATGGGAAATAGTCCATGGAAACAATCAGAGAAAATTCTGCAAAGTTGTCTGTGAAAAAAAGAAAAAGGAAAAAAACCCAGAAATTTTCTCAGAAACATATCTGCTGCAAAATATCAGCTCAACTCTCGATGACATACTCATTTATAGATTAGAGACATAAGGCTGAAAAATAATGAGTTACTCAAGGGCAGCCAAGAAGACTACATTCTCTAATTATACTTGTCTAACAGATATAACACCCATTTTTCTCAAATGGTCATGATCCAAAGAAAGAAGCTTATGCAGAAAACTGAGACTTTATTTCCCAATTTCACTTCTGCAAATCTCAAATTGCTGCAAAATTTCAAAAGGGATGAGTTTCTTTGTTCATGAAACTTGCTGTACTAAGATGAAGATGAAAGAGCTGCTTGCTAATTCTACACAACATTCCTCAGGTTGAAGAAATTATTATAGTCTTGCACATGTAATCCTGAATTTGCATTTCACCCTAATATTTACCTGGCAAATTCTACTATAGACTTCTTCACTGAGGAGCTATATCTTAGCCTCTATGCTCATTGGTGAACGTAATACTTTCAAAATACATCAGTTCAAGGAAGAGGATGATGGGCAGAATAATCTTGGATGGCATCACTACTAAAGGCAGATCTTCATCATCAGGTATCACTTAATGCCATGCAAAATGTTCTCCTGCACTGTTTGCTATTTGCTCTCCCACACCCCCACCTCCAAAGCTCCTCGGTTTCAAAATTATTGTCAAAGAAGAAGAAATTTCAATGAAATTCTCATGGAAACAGGACTAGCAATAACAGGCTTAACTAACAATAAAATACACTCAAAATCACAACCAAGAGAAATTTGAAAGAAGTTCTGAAGAACACTTGGAGACTAAGATAGAAAAACAGAAGCTTGATTTGTTAGGGAAAAACCACTTTTTAAAAGTAATTTCAAGTCTAAATTTCATTCTTTTTTTTTTCAGCCTGATTAAGCCATAGATTTTACATTCTAGTCTTGTGGATGGCCATTAAATGCAAATTGCCTAAAAAAGAAATACTTCACCTAGGCTAGGGAAATGGAGTGGCACTGGATCCAATTCTCCCCTTCTCATGCTTGTCAGGAAGGCTCTGGTTGGGCCTTCAACTTTCTTTTTCAACAGGAAGAAGCATATGAGTGAGCAGCCATCCTTCTCTTCTAGTAAACTGCCAGTTTCTTCTGGTGGTTCCCCTGCTCCTTTCAGAGATTGGGACAAAAGAAATAGTAAATGTAACTTTAGTTGCCTGCTCTGTATAAAAACTATTTCAAGATTATGGGAGACCATACATTTCTGAATGTAAGACTTCTGGGGCAAAGCAAAAGCTCATTCTCTACTACTTTATGGGCACCATGTTAAGGTTAAGGATATTTATTTTTCTCCATCGGTTGATGTTGGTAAGCAGGAGTAAAACAACAACAAATCCAAACACACTTCTCCCAATCCCAACTCCACTTGGACATACTAACCAAGCTGTAGTTGTAGTAATTAAAAATGAAAGCCACTGAAAAAAGAACACCTCATCAACCCTCATTTCAATAAGCTTCTATTTACCTATGTCTATAATCATCTTTCTTGACCAGATTAGGGTTGGATTCACTGCCAGGCTAATCAAGTTATCGAGCAAGGGTTTTTGGTCACTCTGACTGTTCTTGTCTTTTGCTTTACTTGTAACCTTTCACAATTATGAACAGTATAATTGCTTTATCATGCCCTCTATGGTGCATTAAGCCTACTGAAGCTGGCTGGGTATTGACAATTCCTATCAATTTTCTTTTCATTTTACCTCAGAACATATCCACTTTCATTACACTCACTGTGGCAAAACAAATAATACATTTTTGAATGTCCTGATCTTACAAAAGCACATACAGGAGGCTTTATGAATGGAAATATTACTTCCCATATAAAACATGACTAAAGGATATGGCATACTGACTAAAATTGACACTAGGCATGAAAACCACATTGTTGAAATACTTGTAGTATTATCAAATTCTATTTGTTTTTTTTTCCAACCACAGAACCAATAATTTGGCAGGAAGGAAAATCAATTCCTTTTTATAGAAGGAGGAAATAGCTATTTCAGATGGATGGACAGAGAGACAGACAAATAGATGGATATAACCAGCCCATCCAATATTCCCCAGGTATGTTTTTTTTTTTAATTTGATTTACATGCCGCCCTTCTCCGGAGACTCAGGGCAGCTTACAATGCGCTAAGCAATAGCCTTCATACTTTTGTATATTTACAAAGTCAACTTATTGCCCCCACAAACTGGGTCCTCAATTTACCTACCTTAGAAAGGATGGAAGGCTGAGTCAACCTTGAGCCTTGGTGAGATTCAAACCTGCAATAATTGCAGGCAGCTGATGTTAATAACAGGGCTTTAGACCACTGTACTATCCAAGGCTCTTATTTTGAAATTCAGCTCCTATTATACCAGCCAGCAAGGGGTATGATGGAAGTTGGAATCCAAGACTTCTGGAGGGCACCAGTTTTTTTTACTTTAAAATGGAATGTTTTGTCACAGGTTTTTACACACACACACACACATGCACGCAAGCATGCACACACACACACTGTATCTGGCATTCTTTTATTTTGTTTCCTAAAATGTATTTTCAGTAATTTAATGCATATGTTCAGAGGTTTACTGTACAAACAAATGGTTTAATTCCATAATATAATGTGTTATGCAATTGTTGGAAAATAAAATGATTTGTTTCGACCCTGTTCTATTATTGATGTTTCCTGGATGTTTTTTCACTATATAAGACAGGCATAGAAATAATTTTGTTTAATATATTAAAAGCTCTTTTATGCTCATGTTTTTTTTTCTACGGGACTGGATGTTGACTTGAGAGATATTCTACCACGAGGTTTATTTCATGATTTGGAGCCTGAATCATCTTGCAGCTTAACTTTTATTTTGAGGTTATTGTGAGGAAAAAAATGATGTTAAATCTCATGCACATATTGCTTATAGCACTGTGAACGATATTCTGAAGCATTCTGATAAATAATTAGGCTGAAAGCTGCTTATCTTTAAAAATATTTGCTTTATTCAAAATGGCAAATACCTATCTCACCTGGACTGATTTTAAAAGTTAAAGCAGGATCATCTCTAGGTAAAGTTTGGATGGGGAACAAAGGGAATTCCAGTGGCATGGACCAAGTGAAAAAAATTGTCCTAGAAGAAGGGAATGGCAAGCCATTTCTATATAGTGGTGGGATTCAGCCAGTTCGCACCAGTGTGGGAGAACCGGTAGCTAATTTTTGTGCAGTTCAACAAACCAGCTGAACCTGGCCACACCCCTCCCTCCCAGCCCCCCTCACCTCGTGCACACACGAGTGGCTAATTCATGGCTTGGACAGTTCCTCCCCAAGCCAAACCTCCACTTTGTCTGGAACATGATTGTCTCCCCCTCCTTGCTCACTCCATCCTCCCAATATTGTAAGCCACCTCGTCCACTCCAAGGTGAAGATTCAACTGAGCGACTCCAGATTGAATTCTTGGCAAGTTGTGAGGTCAGGAAGAGGAGGAGGGGTGTTGGTAGTAGTGGCAGTGTTGCAGTTTTAGGGAAGCAGTACAAGCAGCCAGGTAGGCGACGGCACCACTTCCTCCATCGACGGCAGCGTCTCCCCCTTGCCTCCCCCCTGTGCCTGAGAGTCTGAATGGTCCATTCCAGCTGAGGAGGGAAAGCGAATGTGCCATCTGAGGAGCAGCGCTGCGCTCCTCAACCCTCAGCTCCAGCCACGGAGCTTGCGACGCAAGGCTGTAGGGTCCAGCTGCTACCGGAGAAGAAATGCACACTTGGGCTTCCTGCCTCCTTTCTTTTTCTTCCCACTTCTCCTGTGATTCTGTCCCTGCAGCCAACACTCACCTGAGCTCACAGCCACTCTTGAGGAAACCCACACTGCAGTAATGCCAGAGCATGCCTGCACAGGGAGCCCTCCTGAGTCCCAAGTGGCTTCTGGCTCCAGGTTGCTGCATGCTCGTTAATTGAAGCTTTCCAGTCTTTTGCGCGCACTCCTTTCTCTACACACACACACACACACACACACACACACACACCAGTGGCTTCAGCCTGAGGAGGATTGTGGTAGCCTGGCAAGTGTGGCACAGGCTGGTCCCATTCCCGTGGGTGGTTTTTCACTGCCCACTTTGCCTCCAAGTCACTCGCCCCTTAGGCTTTTCTCGTGCTGGGGAAGGTGGCTTGTGTCATGTAACAGCAACTCAGGGAAGGGGCTCTCCTCCTTCAGGGCCAGTCATCAAAGGAAGTGCCATTTCCCTCCCCCCTCAGGAGGCCAGGCAAGGTTAAAATGCCAGGTATCTCCAGATATTTTGCTGGTAAACTGATTCACACACAGAGTCCCTCCCTGTTCATTTTGTAACTTTAGCATTTCCCAACCTTGACAACTTTAAGCTGTGTTGATTTTAATTCCCAGAGTCCCCCAGCCAGCATAGTAGGGTGAATTCTGAGAGTTGAAGTCCACATAGTTTAAGGTGGACAAGCTTGAGAAAAGCTGCTCAAAAAATGATCAACTCTATCTGTCTCTCTGGATTGGGGCTAACAAGCCATCTCAGCTCAATTACATGACCACCCACTCATGCTTACTCAGCCAGTGTTGAATTCCACCACTGTTTCTATACCATTGCTAAGAAATGTCCATAGTTACCTCTGCATACTCATCAGGCATCAAAACAAATCATTAGCATTTTTATCTATTTATCTATTTATCTATTTATCTATTTTTCTTTTTTAACAAACATTTCCATGCAAACTCAAAGATTTGGTATGGATTTTTTTTAAAAAATAATTGGAAAATATTACCAAATAGTCTTCTAGTTTAAAGCAAGGTTCACATCATAAAGCCATTCCACAAATATTCTCTGCTTGTTTAAAAAAATTGGGCTTAAGTTTTGTGGCAAGTCATTCAACGCAATGCAATTCTGAGCACCAGCAAGCAGCCAGAAAAGAAGAGACCAATTCCTAGCCAAGAAATAAGGAACTTCATGTTTCTTAATAATCTCAAGAGTTCTGAGATGGTCCTGGAATAAAAATCTAATCAATAAATATATACATATATGCAATTATAAAAAAGTATTATTTACAGTAAACAATAACAAAATGGTTCAAAACAACCATTTTAACAAATCATCCAGAAGAATAAATTCTTAGACTTTTTTTTAATAAAGAAAAGGAATACTACATAAAGACCAGAGGGAATTTGGAAAAAGAGATCACTGATCCCTAGTTATTGCCTCCAACAACTTAGGTTTTTCCTTTCTCTTCTTAATACTTTAATTAAATGTATGTGTATCAGAAAACTTCATAAAGTCTCTCCCGTCCAATAATCAAGTTCCCATATGTTGGAAAGAAATGGCTCTTTAGGACAAATCAAAGTTGTGTGGGAATAACTCATGGGGAATTGGCCAGAATGCGAATCAAACACATAACATACATCTGGCAAGATATCTTGAGAGATGGCATCAGAATCATGCTAGTAGGGCAGTTTGGGAGTAGCAACTGAATTTCTTCAAAAATATGATAGATCACAACATTAAACAACCTTTTAAAAGTTGGATCTTACCTTTCCCCTCCCTTCAAGATCTCTTTTATTACCACAAGACAAAGCTGTGCCTTGGTTGTGCTTTCCAAATGTCAAATCAGTTCTGAGAGGGTTTCTAAAGATCAATCATATCTCATTTCAGCCATGGGTCTCCAACTTTGAAGGTATACTAAACCTGATTATCAGGTCTTTTTTTAAAAAAAACAGATCCCAAGAAATTGTATTATATTTACACATATAACATATATTTTGAATATATCTGCCATGTATTTCCAACATACCTAAAGACAGAAATCATAAAGACTCACCAATGACATTAAAAGATAATGAAATCAGTACTAAATCTAAGAGTGCCCAGCTTGTATAATTTGATGGCAGAAAGAATCTGGAAATCTTGCCCACTGCTTCACGCTATAAAGGTAAGAGAGAAATAGAGAATATGCAAAGGTGTGTATCTTTCCATTGTTTTCTTCCTACAACTCACCTAATGTCCTTGGGGAATGCTTTAGAAAAGATTGTACAAGCTTGCTTCACCCCTGCAAATCATATTTTCCTATAAAACTAAAAAACAATTATCCCAGCATATACATTTCAGTAACCATATTTTTAGAAACTCCAGAGGAAAAAAATCAAAAGATTTGCTGAGGGCCCCTAGGAGCCTCGTGAGGACCCCAAATTGAACTCTCCGCATTGCAAATCTTGCTAAATATCTTAACCACAAGCAGTTTTCATATGTGCAGATCCTCAATATCCCCTTTTTTAAAAAGTACATTGGAGAAAGAGAATGCACAGCACAGAGCAGCTTATCAATGAAAATGAGATAATATTACCAAATACTAGTCTGCACATATGTTATATATTCTAGAGGCAAAACTTCTTTTCTCCGGAATGTACAAAATAATCATAAACATGCACCAAAACAAGTGGGGAAAAAAGGTTAACAAAAAGTCAACATAGAGCATGCAACTAAATAGAAAAAGTGGGGAGGGAGGGGAGGGAGGGAGAGAGAGAGAGAGAGAGAGAGAGAGAGAGAGAGACTGTGAAATATCTGAGAAATTAATATTTGTAGTCAACACTGATATAGAGAAATTGGTATGATCACTTGTGCACTGATCTAAAGAAAGTCTTGGGTTTTTTTATTGTGACAGTAGCCCCAAATCTGTAACATTCACTTCTGTCCCAACAAAAGAAACATGGGAGGATGCCAAAATGCAAAACAAAGCATGAATCCAAAACAAGCCAACACTCTGCTGCCCTTCCCCATTTTTAAAATTAAATCACAGAAAAAGAGAATAAAAACAGTAACAGTGTTAAATTATATTTTATTAATACATTCAGATAGACCGAGTCCTTTGCTGTAACATACAAGTACGTACATTTTGCATTTTGTAATGCAAAAATACATGAAGATGCAAGGGAGAGGCTTCCACACAAGCATTCTCCAGTTTCATGTTGGGTTCTGCTCTTAATCCAGATTGTATCGAGCAGCTCATTCTGTGACTGTGGGCAGAGGAAAGAAAGATTGGCTTGAATGTAGAGTCAAAACTGTCAAAGATTCAGAGCAAGAGAAAGATATGTCTATCCTCAAACTGTGATTGCCTTGGGCAGTTCTGAGAGCAAAATGAGCCAATGAGTCTTAAGTGATCAGCGTGGAAGTTTAGAGGGAATAAGTTTCATTTCTTAATTAACTAAGTAAAGCTGGACAACAATGTTGCTTTTCTCCTGAGAAGTCCTAAAAAGACCCTCCCTCTCTGGAGGCTCTAGAAGGCAAATTTAGTTTGACACATGATGGGCCCACCCTGAAGAAGCAAATAATAAACTGTTTCTGGCTGCATCAGAACCCAAGTGGTAAACACAAATCCTAGCATTGGAGAAGAAATAATACGAGATGTTAGAGAAGAAGCAGAGCTGTGCGTATTGCAAGGGCAGAAAGAAGCATCATCTTGTTTTTTCCTTCAGCAGCAACTTATTTTGTAGCCGCTTTGCATCAGACAGAGCATAAATATATTCAAAGACCCATAAATTGCACCTTGTTTTCATACAATATTGCAGAGTGAAAAATGAGGTTTTAAAAAGATTTTTAAAATCCACAACTTTTCTCTTTGCTTAGTACTTCATATTACTATTTGCAACCTGTTTGCCATTCGACATCTTCAGTACCATTTAAAGATGGGATCCTTCTTTCTCACCTGATTAACACTGGCCTCATTCTAAAATGGTTCCTGGAAAAGAGAAGTCTTCATTATATAATGACTTTACAAACCAGTTCCTCTCCTAAATTCTGAATTTTTCAAATCCTGATTGTTTACTGCAGTGATGGATTTCAAAAATTTTTACTACCAATTCTGTGGGTGTGGCTTAGTAGGCGTGGCATGGTTTGGTGGGGGTGGCTTGGTGGGCATGGCAGGGGAAGGATACTGTAAAATCCCCATTCCTACCCCACTCCAGGGAAAGGATACTGCAAAATCCCCATTTCTTCCCAATCAGCTGGGACTTGGGAGGCAGAAAATAGATGGGGGTGGGGCCAGTCAGAATTTTTACTACCGGTTCTCTGAACTACTCAAAATTTCTGCTACCAGTTCTCCAGAATTGGTCAGAACCTGCTGAAACCCACTTCTGGTTTACTGGCAGAAATGGAAAAACACATTTGTAGGGCTGGCAATGCTACCCTCCTGCCTTTAGCTTTACCTTCTTCCCTAATATATAAACTCAATTTTCAGGAATGTTTAAATGGGAAACCAGATTGTCACAACTGTCACATCTACTCAGGTAAAGTGAACAAACTAACCAGCTTGGGCTGGGGAAATTGATATCTGCCTCTCTATTCAAATTTAAAATCCAGGGCTAAGCTAAGGAGACTTACTCTTGGTTTAACATTTTTCTGCAAATTATTGGCCCAAATAGGAAAAACCTGAAGTGTGTGTACATTTTACTGAATAGGATGACAGATCAATTTCCAAGTGCAATACAGGTAGGCCTTAACTTACTGGGATCACAGTTTCTGTCATAAGTCAGTGTGGCCGTAGAGTAGGGCTGTCAAATTCACGGCCTATGGACCAGATGCATCACATGCTGGCCACATCCCATTTAACAAAGTGGGAAAAGTCACGATACGTCACGTGACAATGCCATGACAACGTACATTTGACACCCCTGCTGTACAGTAAACCATCGTGTGATGGGGCCCAATTTTACAACCATTTTTTATCACAGCTGTTAAGCAAATCACCATGGTTACACGAATCATGAGGTCATTAAACAAATCACATGGTTGTTAAGCAAATCCACCTTTCCTAATTGACTTTTTTTGTCAGAAGCCAGCTGGGAAGGTTGCAAATTGTGATCACTTGACCACAGGACACTGCAACTGGTCATAAATGGGAACTGGTTGCCAAGTGCTCCATTTGTGATCATATGACTGTGGAGGTGATGTAATGGTCCTAAGTGCAAGGTCAGGTCATAAATCACTTTTCTTGAGTCCATCACAACTTTGAGCCACCATTAAACAAATGGTCATAAGTCAAAGACCACCTGTAATGAATTGGAGGATAAAAAAGTGGAGAACAACTGCCATTCCAATGACAATTATTCACATCTCCCACCAGGGCCCTAAATAGCTGTGTGATAAGCTGGCTCAGCTAGGTTCTTTCCATCGCATTCATTGTCCCAAGGGTGCTTTTTCAAGAGGCAACTGGACTTTCTGGTTTTTCTTTGAAGACGTTTCACTTCTCATCTCATAAAATCTTGGATGAGAAGCGAAACATCTTCAAAGAAAAACCAGAAAGTCCAGTTGCCTCTTGAAAAAGCACCTTTGGGACAACCATGACCTGGATGACTGAGAATCTCCACAGACACTGCATTCACACTTGCTTTGGAGACTATAAAAGCAATCACCGGTACTATTGAGCAGCAGTAAACACTGAACTAATTGACAACTTAAGAGCAGCTCTCCTTTTCTGTGTCTGGTGCTACTGATCGGCACTAGCAGCAAGTGAGATTTCTGTGGCTCTGCATTCCCATCCTGTGTTTCTAGAGAAAGTAGTAAAAGTCTCTTGGGAAGCAGATGCTCAAGCACCCTATGCACAGCATTATCCCTTAGGCCAAAATATGTTTGCTAGTAAGTAACAGAAGCATTAAACATTACCAGCAGTGATGAAAGATAACTTTTACCACAGTGGTTTGCATATTTTGCACTTAATTTGTCAATGTCTTAGAAGTGCAGATAAGGAATAGCCTTTATGTAGACTGCCAATATCCCCGGTACTGTGTGTTGTACCCTCTGGCCATAGAACTCGAATTTTGTGAGCAGGAAGATGAGAGAGTGGATATTACTTCACAAACAACACATATTAGCACAGTTAGTTGCCACATCTGCAAACAAAAGTTGTTTTACCATGAAGCAATGTGAAACATATGCTTCCAGCAGCGGTCTAGAAATAAGTCCCCCCCCCCCCCGCTTTTTTACTTTCAACAGTTATCATCCCGTCTCTACAGCTATGAACAGGAAAATGTTAAGGGATCCATGTTTTTCCGTTTAGCTTTGTTTTGTTTTTAGGTACATAGCTGTTTTAAGCTAGGTCTGATTCTCTCTTTCTCTCTTTCAGTTTCTCTCTGTGTATGTGTTTGTTTGTGTGTTTGTATGTGCCCATCTCTGATTTTTTTTTAATGAAGCTCCTCTGAAATCCCTTAGTTTGAACTCAAAGCTGGACCTTTTCAGTAGCAGCCCATTATGTAGGATTTTTCCCTTTTCCCTTACAACTTCCCCAAAAGTACAAAATGCTATTTTGAGGGCGGTGGGACAGGGGATGGGACTGAATAGCTTTCAACCTGTTGTTTTTTTCCCGCTTTTTCTCAAATCATCATTTTTTTAAAATATGCTGCTTTGTGCTTTCACCATAGTAAGTGGTATGATCATAATTTGTTGTGCTTCCTTTCTTTAAAAAATATTGCACAATGCTTTGATGGCACTATATAGGGAGTTATTAGTAGAAATGGGCAAATCACTTTTCAAAGAATATGAAAAACAACCGTATCAAGGGTTTCCCCCCCCCCCCCAATATATACTTCCATAAAATATAGTGAAGGGATGATAGCTTTGCACATTCAAACTTGGCTTTGTTAGATCACTGCTGTAAGACGTTGTGTAGTTAATATTTAAAAAATAAATGAATAATTTTTCAATCTAGATTATATCATCAGAATCTACAATATTCAGTTTGCACACATGTTCCATGTATCTACATTTATGGAAACGAAGATGATATATTTTCCAAGGTATTAGAAGCACTGTAGCTTCTGTCCTTTTTAGAGCAATTGCTGTACAATAAGAATAAAAGGGTTTAAAATAGGCCTAGGAAATAAAGCAATTGTAAACTTGCTCATCTGGCTCCTTGTTTTTTCTCTCTTTTTTCTATTCATGAACTAAAACCATTAGTTCTCATTTGCTGGGAACATTTTTTACACTTAATAATTTTCTTGTAATTTGGAGTTCTGACTACGGAACTTCTGATGCTATTTCCAAAATGGAACCAATATGCTAGAAATATTATTTTGTTAAGATGTAAATTTTATGGGATCTTTTTTGCAGGAGGAAATTGAGGGACTCGGCTAAATCCTGGAGATGTGGCACTCCAAATGTAATATTGGTTCCTTTGGATTATAAATTATCTCATATATTCCTTTTAGTTTAGTGCTCATGTTCCATTCTATCAATTATAATTAAACTAACAAGAAGAGAAAGGAAACAGTGATTGTATACTCCTGTGTGCAAGAAGGTTGGAAAAACACCCATTTTTCCTTAATTATACAATGTCTTGAACAACTTTTCTGAACAACAATTCTATTGCCAGGTATCTCAACTGCAGGTTTATTTAGAAATTTGGTATGCATTTACTATTCTTTGTTTAATATTCCATATGTTTTTCCTCTTCAAGTTAAACTGTTTTAAATGTAAACAAATTAATTGCTCAATGTGATATGAACACATAAAAAGATTAATTCTATAGTGTATGAGTGATGAATATTAAAATAAAATTCTTCCCCTTTCTATTTATTTATTTTTTTTACTAATAATAAAACATATTTAAAAATAACTTACGTATATATTTAAATGGTAGTGGAGATATGCGGTGTTCCAGTTTTCAACTCCTGCACCCTCCCTTCATTATGAATGTCTGTGAGTCTATTAAAATAGCAAAAATCAATATTAAAGCAATGAATATATATTTTATCATAGTTATTAATAATTAATAATTGAAATTTAATTAATTAAAGTAATGCATATTCATTTACAGAGAGGAATCATTTAAATATCAGTAAAACAATTTATTCTAAAGAATCTTGATAAAATTTCACAGCTCTCAAAATGTTTTTTTAAACTATTTTACCAATTCACAGCCCTCACTTTGATTATTTGTATAGAGAAAATACAAACAACTTGAAAACTATGGCAAGTTGTGTATAATCCAATTCTGAGATCAAGTTTCAGAAATGTATACATTTTTTGTTTGCTTTAGTTATATTTCAGGAAAAAAGAAATGGATGAGAGACAAACTACAGAATCAGGAGGAGGCATCTGCTAATATTGAACTGTGATGAATTATGCAGCTAGGAGTATCTTCCTGTATTCACTCAAGCAAGAGAGATAGAGTGTGTACTTATCATTCATATATAGTGGTCCAAGAATGAGTTTCTTTTAACTCCTTTGACTCGGCAATTTGCCACAAATGACTGTATGTATTTATCAAGTGATCAGCTTGAGTGGAAGAGCAAATGTTTCTCCCAGCACTGGGAGAAAAAATAAGAAGGGTGAGCCTAAATGGCAAAGAGTACTCCAGTATATACAGTTGTCACTGATATAATGTAAAGTCAGCTTGGGTTCTTTGATGTTCCATAAACATGTCATTTTGAGCCGAGTCAGTTTTGCCAGCATTTCATCAGCAAAGGCACAACAAACAGCTCCAATTATGCTTCATCACTGTTTATCTGTTGCCTCTTTAAAATGCCCATCTATTACCAGCAGGGTGGTTTACAATGTTTAGTCTCTCATGAAGATGATATTTAAAGACCCCTAAAGCCCTCAGGCAAATTCACTCCCTTTTTCTCAGTTTAATATGCTGCTTTAAAAAGTGCAGGGTGCTAAAAAAATTGAATTTTGCCTTTAGAAAGAGAGCATGTTTAGACAAAATCATGCTAAAAGACCCCGGAGAAAGTACCAAAGTCATCAGTAAATTAAAACATAATTTATTGCTTACATTGCAATTTATATTGGGCAGTTTTCAAAGGACATAAAGGCAGCTGCCTGCATCAGTTCAGTTCCTTTGTCTCTGTAGCTCAGCCTTTTGAAAGCTAAGCAGCCTTAAGATACGTAGACTTCAACTCCCACAATCCTCCAGCCAGCTTGGCCAGTGCATTGAATTCTGGGATGTTGTTGACCCTCAGGTGGCTAAGCTAAGGAAAGCTATTCTAGTCCAATGCTGTCTTTACCATCTTTGCCCAACAGATGGCAGTTCTTCAAAATTTCAAACCAAACTTTTTTTCCAACCATATCTGTAGAGCCCAGAAAACGAATCTGGGACCTCTGCATGCAATCTTAGCACTGAATTACTACAGCCATCTGAGTATGTAAATATTTGTTGAAGAATACATCTTCATAGGGATGTTTTTTCCCTTGAGATTTTCTTATACAAGCTTTATTTCTGAATCTATCAAAGAAACAACCATAGTTTTATTGTTTAGTATTCACCACATTAAGACTTCAGAATGTTGGTCCACCAAGTCAGATTTACTCACCGACCACTTGGTGTGGCCTAGCAGATGTTTATTAACCCCATCTATTTCCATATTTGGAAGTAACTGGCTAAATGGTCCTGCTTGATCAGAGATGTTTTAAACCAGGCATTTGGGGGTCGAACGGCCATTTCACAGAGGTCGCCAAAGTCCTCTCTCGCCCCCCCATACCTTCACTCACCCCACCCTCTGCCTCTCTTGGATCCCCTGTCGCGGTTCGCTTACCCCGCCCACTCCCAATCTATTGCTGCCTCCTGAGTCCCAGCTGTTAGCTAGAGGGAAAAAACTGTTTAAATTCTTGCCGCAGGGCTTCAAAGGGCCGCCCTACAGCTGATCAGTGTTAAAAGAAAACAAATGAGTAGACTGGTGCCTGCAAAAATAGAAAAAAATAGCCCCTTTCAGCTTCAGCATAGGTTAATTACCATAAGTTAATTTGATCAGCCTTCCGACTCTCAGCTGATTTGCTCTCAGCTGTTTTGCACAGGGCTCTGTTGCTAGCTAGCTGCAAAGAGGTAAATTGCTGGAGCAGATTTTTTTCCCCCTAGCTATGCTGAAAAAGTGAAACTGAAAGTAAAGCAGGGTCTTTGCTGCAACGTGACAAAATGAGAGATTTCTTTTTCTTTTTCCTCACCAAAAAAGGTAGGTGCAAAACTGCAAACAATGGGAAATTTAGGGCAAAAGAGGAGGTTCAAGATTTTAAAACACAAAAGAAAAAAAGCTCTTATTTAACTAGGGAATTGTAATAATTGAGATACTATTAATTGTATATTGTGTTGAAAGCAGAAATGGTTAAGTTGTGGTTTGGAGGAATATATGGGGGAAATTATTTGGTTTATTATTATTGGTAAATATAATTAATTGATTTGTAAAAAATTGGATTGCATGGAAATAATTGAAATATTCATGTTCATATTGATTAATATACAAAAAAGATAGTTATATAACTAATTGATTTATATTAAAATGTTGAATTTGTATTAAACAACTGTATTACATAATTACATAATTAACCAATGTGAGGATGGATATAAAAATAGATGACAATGGGAAGGGGTGTAATATAGAATAGAAGGGAAAAAATGAATTTGATTAAGATTAGAGATGAGGATGAAGGGTAATATTGGTTTTTTTAAAAAATAGATGAGGAATAAATATGGCAAAAAGGAAATATAGAAATTGTAAATTTAATTGAAATGACTAAACACTGTTTAAATTTGTGAACCGGCCAAATACTCTGTTCAAAGAAAATACATTGTATGTTTGTATGTGTTTCTAGTTATTGCTATTTATTCACATTTGTTCTCTTTTATTCTTTAAAGTTTAACAATTCATTCTTTATCTTAATATCTTTATATTTGTTTGGGGTTGGTTTTCTTCCCTTTCATCTTTTTTATTGTACAGCAATCTTTCTCCTCAGACCTACCACCTCTCTCTTTTCTTTCCTTCTTACTTTCTCTTACCCCCCTCTTCTTCTCCTCCCTACTTTCTCTTCCTTTCTCCTTCTCCGCCTCTCTTCCTCCCTCTCTTACCCTCACTCCTACTCTAATTTCCCTTCCCTTCCTTCATCCCTCTCTATTGCTGTATCCTTTTATGCACATGGACTACTCAGAGGGCTGAAAAAGTTTTTGACTGGTCCTCGCACTTTTGACCAGTCCTCGAACTTATGACTGTCCTCACATTTTACGTTTTTGCCCTATCTTGTCACCATGGTGAAGAGAAGCAGTTGTGAAATGAGTGACATGGTTGTTAAGAATGCTACAATGGGCATAAATGATGACCAGTCATAAGTGCGAAGATCGGTCAAAAGTGCGAGGACCTATCAGAAATCACTTTTTTCAGCCCTCTAGGTAGTCCTTTTGTGCACATGGACTACTCAGAGGATTGAAAAAGTTATTTTTGACTGGTCCTCGCACTTTTGACCAGTCCTTGAATTTATGACTGCTTCACATTTTACGTTTTTTGCCCTATCTTATCACCATGGTGAAGAGAAGCAGTTGTGAAATGAGTGACATGGTTGTTAAGAATGCTGCACGGGCATAAATGTGAGGATGGTCATAAGTGTGAGGACCAGTCAAAAGTGCGAGGACCTGTCAAAAATGACTTTGCACTCTGAGTAGTCCTTATACCCATAGCTATGGCCACCCGGTCACATGACCAGCTAGTCACGCCCACCTAGTCACATGACCTCCAAGCCACACCCACAAAATAAGCTACACCCACAAAATAAACCACGCCCACAGAACCGGTAGTAAAAAAAATTATTATTTTTTTATTGAAAAAGTTTTAAAAGTTTTACATACATTTTCTCCCCCCCTCCCCAACCACCTCCCCCGACTTCCCAGAGCAAGTACAAAATAAAATACAGCTTAAATTCTCTAAATTAAACTCCATTTCACACTTATTATAATCATGATCATTAAACAAATAGATAAAAGGAAAGCAAGTCTTTTTTCTCCTTATTCCATCTAATTCAACAAAATTAGCTCCATTTATAATTACAGCAATTAAAACAATTAAGTATTATCTAATCAAACCTATCATTACTCAATTTGGCTAATTGTTACTTAACAAATTATTAGGTCTATACAATTTAACAAAATATTTTATAACTTTTTTCATTTAAAACAAAACAACAACAACAAAAAGAATTTAAAAAAAAGGAAACCCTCACTCAAAAAAACCCCGATTTAAAAAAAATTACTATATAAACTCTTCCGTCCTTCACTTTTAAACCATCAAGGTCCAATTATAATTAAAACACTTAATAAGAAATAATATTAACAATAATTTTTTAATTAATAATCAAACCTCTTATATCAATACATATTAACAAATCAACTAAGAACATCATTTAAGAACTTTATCAATCCTTTATTTTTAGAACCCACCCCTGGTTGGGGGGTCACCACAACATGAGGAACTGTATTAAAGGGTCGCGGCATTGGGAAGGTTGAGAACCACTGTTTTAAACTATAACCCATGCATACAATCAGGTCTTTCTCCAGCATTTGGTAATTTACAGATTTTGTTAGATGCATTGTTGATGCAAAGAGTAAAAAGACAAAAATAAGAAAGTGTTGGTGCTAATGGAAGAGGAAGGGTGTATTATTATTCACAAGAAATCTTTTCCATGCATAGCGAAAGTATAAAGCAGGAATATCTGTAACATAGAATAACAGAGTTGGAGGGGACCTTAGAGTAAGAACTCCAACCCCCTGCTCAAGCAGGAGATCCTATACCATTTCAAATAAGTGGCTGTCCAGACTCTTCTTAAAAGCCTCCAGTTATGGGGCACCCACAACTTCTGAAGGCAAAGCAATCTCTTTTTATAAATAATAGTACATATATTTAGGCCCGTGTACCAGTGGTGAAATATAAAATTTGTTACTACCGGTTCTGTGGGCGTGGCTTGGTTGGGGGGGGGTAATGTGAGTGGGTGGACGTGGCCAATTTTTATTTTTTTTTAACTTTTAAAAGCATTTTTTCAGGCGAAGAAAAAATGCTTTTAAAAGTTAAAAAAAAAAAGCCTCTGGTGATCGCGCGGCTCAGCTGGGCATTGGGGGAGGAGGGCAGGGATTTTTTGCTACCGGTTATCCGAACCACCCACCGCCATCACTACCGGATCAGGCGATCTGGTCCGAACAGGGAGCATTTCACTGCCACGTATGTCATACCTGTCAGTATTACACAGTACTTGATGATAAATAATATTTAATGCCTGGCCATTTGTCTAAACCAGTGATGGCTAACCTTTTTGCCATTGCGTGCCAAAAGTGGGGGGGAGTGGGGGAGTGTTGGGCGCACATGTGCCCATACCCAAAATTCTATGCGCCCCACCCCCACGCATGTGTGCATGAACACCCCCCCCATGCTTCCCCCGCTTTTGGCAAGTGATGGCACAGTGGGCCAGGTAGGCCTGTTTTTCGCTCTTCCCAGGCTCCAGAGCCTTTCTAGGAGCCTGGGGAGGGTGAAAACTGCCTTCCCTACCACCCCCAGAGGCCCTCTGGAGGCTGGAAACAACCTGTTTGCTGACTTCCAGTGGGCCCAGAAGGCCTGAAAATCAGCTGACTAGCGTGCACATGTGCACCAGAGCTGAGATCACATGCCCACCGATATGGCTCTGCATGCCACCTGTGGCACGCGTGCCATAGGTTTGTCATCACGGGTCTAAACAGTTGCCAGCATTTATCTTGCCCATTTCTTTTACTGTTCAAATAGAAACAAGAGGTTTTTATAAGTTTGATTCTCTAGGGTTCAATGTGTAGCAGAAATATTTTTACTCCTTATTTTTATACGAACTTACACAGGCAGAGATATTGAATCTATATATAAAATGTGGGGAATTACAATACAATAAACTCTTAATATTTCAAAATGTTGTGATGCAAATTTTACCTTTAAAAAATCTGCTACATAAAAACCCATTAAAAAATCCATTCCATATGGCATCAAATTAGTATTTGATTGGCTCCATCTCCATTCATGGTTCCCAGGCCCACTAACAAACCACATTATATATGTGGATTAGATGGATTAGATGCAATTCATAAAGGTAAAAATACCTTTACATAAAGCTCCTAGAGGCCAATGGTCAGATACACATGATTTTTCATGGCAACAGAACAGAAAATAAATAGATTTGCTATTGCAGTCTTGTCAATATTTCCAGGGATTTGCCAGAAGTCTTCCATTCAGATCCAAACTAGGCCAGACCTGTTTAACTTCACGGTCAGAACAAGATCAGTCCAGTGTAGCCATATTGTACAGAGTCATAGAAAAGAACTAAAATGACATTTACTTTGCAATTTTTTTTCAGAAGAATTAGCAATAGCACTTAGACTTATATACCACTTCATAGTGCTTTTTACAGCCCTCTCTAAGAGGTTTACAGTGAAGCATATTGCCCCCAACAATTTGGGTCCTCATTTTACCCACCTCGGAAGGATGGAAGGCTGAGTCAACCTTGAGCTGGTGAAATTTGAACTGCCAAACTGCAGCTAGCAGTCAGCTGAAGTAGCCTGCAGTACTGCACTCTAACCACTGCGCCACTTCAGCTCTTATTCCCTATGTTGGCCAGGTCACCAGGAATAATATAGTCCAAGATAGTCGGAAGGCATACCATCAGGAACATAGTACTGAATCAAAGCTGGCCCATAATCCCCTTGTTCATTAAAGTAAAAAATAGGGTGTTGTGAAAAGTTGGGGCTCTTCTTCCATACAAATTGTGGTTTTGAAAGATAAGGCCTAGGTTCCATAACCTCTTGACTGCTTTTAATAACTCCACAGCCAGGATGAAGGGAACATCTTATCCTAACATACTTCAAAGCAAAATGCAAAACAAAGCTGGGAATTTATGGCACAATGTTCCTTAAGTTAGCAGAGCAAATAAAGTCGGTGTCTTTTTATTGGTTGTGTTAACTACGGTAACTGGCTCAATTTCATCTTTTGTACATTTCATTTGGGGATTTCCATTTTATTTTGTTGACTAAATTATATCTCATTTTCTGACTGAGGCTTATTATGTAAAGAAAGCATAAAAGGACTCATTACTTTTTAACTAGCAACAGACAAGGAGAGAGCCTGCCTATCCTTACTGGAAACAGACACTGAGGAACATTTCAAGGCAACAGATAGTATGGATTCCAAGCATGTGACATGTTCCAAAATAACACTAACCTGTATAACCATCTCAGGTCACCTTGATGGGAGAATATAAGTTGTTATTAAAAGCTAACTTGGAAAACAAAGTAATTGAGCTGTCAGACCTAGACATAGACAGTTCAGCTTTTCCCAGGCCTTTGTAATGTGCTTTGGCTCTGCTGCCCAAACATTTTAGCCATTGTGGGGAGCAAGCTTGGGAAAGTAGGCTAACAAGTGAAAGAAATACTTTATAGAAATGGATATAACATTTTCTTCTGAGGATAAATAACAATATCTTGCTTCAGTAAGGCTTCTTCTATTTATCCCACCTTATCCTATCCCTATTATATTATTTTTGACTGGGTATTTGCCTGGGTATATCAGCATATTAGGTATTTAGTGAGGACAGTGAGGTTGGGTGCAAATATGAAATGATAGGGGCACTACAACAAAGACAACAGTGTATTTTGAGAAGACAAAGAGCCAGTATTTCCTGACCATGTTTTTGGCTTTTTTGCTAAGGAGTTTGGTTTTTGTGGTTTATCATATACTCTCCTTGCTTCTCAGAGATTATGTATTTTCTTCCAGTTATCAAAATATTTTATAGCTGACCTGACAAGATGCGATAGATTCATGAGAGTTGTAGTTTATAAAACACCCATCAGAATAGTGGTCCTACATTCACCAAATGAACTCTCCAGTTGAGATTGAATTTCTGCTGTAAATGATATGCCACCTAGTGTCAAAATCAGAGACACAGCATTTCATTCATCCACATTGTTTCTGTTGATGGCGACTGCAAGTTAAATGGCCAAGGGATGAGGGAAGATCTTAATTTATCTGGTTTTCTTAAATTCCTAGTGTTTGTGACCTTCATTGCCATTTAATAACATATTAAGTGTGGTACTTCACTCAATTAAACACATACATTAATCATATGTAATTTTGTGGGGAATAATTTGGATTCTCTTTTTGTAACACAATATGCTATGTATGTCTACAGTAGGTTCACAATAATATTAAATCCATGACACACACACACCATTACCAGAAAATAAGATCACAATTCTACACATTCTTCTGAGAATACGGTACACTGAATTAGATGGAGTTAATTTTTGAGCACACATATAAAACTATTATCCATAAAATATATATGGTGTTGTGAACATTTTTCAAGGAATTGCTTGGTGTGAGGCTTGGTGGGTATTAATTACATAGAGTTAAGATTTTTTTAAAAAAACAGTAATGTTTGTATTAGAACTAAATGATAAGCAACCCTCCCATTCCCCTCAGAACTTTTACAAGATGAACATTACAACTTTTTTTTTTAAAGGCCAATACGTTAAAAAAGAGAAAGCTAAGAAATATTTGAAATGTGTAAGACTTAAAATGAAGTGTAGACTATGTAAACCAGTTTTATTAAGGTTAGATCATCCTGGCAAGAAAACTGATTTCGGATGTCACCAAGTTTTACCACAGTAGGTCAGGGGTGGGTTCTACTTACCTTTACTACCGGTTTGCAACGGGGCCGCGCGAGCACGTTTTCATGATGTCAGGGTCAGTGGACGGAGCCTCCCGCCAATTTTACTACCGGTTCTATAGAACCGGTGAGAACCAGAGGCAACCCACCACTGCAGTAGGTCCTCTCAAACATTCTTGAATTTCCCAGTGTCCCTAGCCATTTGTGAGTGGTGGGAAGTGGGGTCCTGGGAGCTGTAGTTCAACAACACAAGAAAGACCATAGGTTTTTCAATCCTGCTACTCTAAAACAAACCATGTCTGTTCACCAGGGGGCAGAGGAATCTTGCAAGTGTTCGTTGTTTTTTAAAGAAGAAAAACAGGCTTACACTTAGGTATTTATGCAACTACCTTATTATCCAGAGATGCTAGCAATGCTATTGCGTCTAATTTTCCTCAACACGAGGAGGGGGAGGAAGTGTAACTTTGTATCATTCCTGTCTCTGGAAAAGAACTAGAGCATGTACATAATTGAAAGAATGTCTCTGTTTCTATAACCTACCCTGACATCCACAGGATAAGTAAGAGCCACAGTTTGCATGTTTGCTTGTTTCCTCCTTTGTATTTCACCTTCCTACTAGATGATGCTCAGTCTGGCTAAGATTAATGCAAATAATATTTGAAAGAAAGGCAACCTTGAATTTAAATCCATCCCTTTTCCTGTCTACAAACACAGCTTAGGCGGAGGAAAATTTTACATCCCTCCCCATTTAAAGATAAATTATTTGGGGGAAAATCAAACCTTCCTGTTGGATCAAGGCTGTTCAACCATGCAATAAAAGAGCCTCAATGCATCTGCTTTTTTCATTGTTCTGGAAACTGATTTCTACAGGTTTGTTGCTCCAAATAGCAGCAAGGAATGTGTGGTCTCTCCAGCCTGATCCCAGAATCCGACCAGGGTGTGCTGAACTCCTTTCAGGGAGTCCAGCAGAACCTTACAGCTGTTGAGCTTGGTTTACAATCTCCTGAAATGTACAAAAATACTTCAAGAAGAGACCCAGTTCAGTGGTTTAGCCTTGTTGAGATTGCAATCCTACACATACTTAACTGGAAGTAAGTTCTGTTGAACTTAATCAAGTTTATTTCCTTGTAGGCAAATACAGGATTGTAATGTAAACTCCTGAAGCATTAAGAAACTCAGCATCAGGACTTCTGATTCTTCTCAATTATACAGATGTCCCTTCCAATATTAAAGATCTACCTAAAGCACATCAGGCATTCTATATATTTACTTGGAAGAGGGACTGGTTGATTGCGTGCCAGATGATTTGCTTTCCATTATTGGCATCTTACCGAAAAAAAGGCTCTTTTTTGATGTTGGTGAACAAGGAGGGGGACAAAGTGTGGGAGTATACATCAATTGCATTGAGGGTTTTTTTTTTTTTAATTTGCAGCATACATGTGAACATATGGCTCTGCATCTCAATTTTTGTTTGTTTGTTTAGTTTATCTTTTCTTTCTATTTTGGTTTACTGTCACAAATGTTTTAATTATCTTATGCATTGCCTTTTCAGTTCTACATTGTCTCTCTTTCTTTTTGACTTGGGAGCATTGACTGAGTTCTTCTGATTTAGAGTTCGAATCTCCTCATTCGTATGGGTGAACACACTGGCATGCATGGCTTTTAACATAACCTTTCTGTTGTGGTCCGCCAGTAGCCTGCGGAGTTGGCAGCAGAGTCAGACAGTGAGGAGGCTGGGGAGGAACATGGGCCAGTCCTGGAATCTGGGGAAGGCTCGGACGAGAGCTCTGCATCGGAGACAGAGATGGGACCATGTGCAGAGCTGCCAGAAGGCAAGAACAGTTCAAACAAAAGGGACAACTTGGGAGTAAGGCTTGGAGATGATTGGCCCCTCCCATAACACATAATGGAAGAGCAAAGGTACATGGGCCTTTGCAGGAAGCAACATTGTAGATGGTGTTAATTTGTACTTTGAAGCTCCATTTTTGACTCTGTGTTTCTGTGTGGCCTTGCCAAGATAATTGCCAATTGGGTCTTTGGCAGGGTGTCAAAGAAGATAAAGGTGGGTGTTTACCAGCCTTATCTGAAGGACTGTGGCAGACTTCTGTTTGTTGTGGTCCGCCAGCAGCCTGCGGAGCTAGCAGCAGAGTCGGACAGTGAGGAGGCTGAGGAAGAACATGGACCAGTCCTGGAAGCTGGGGAAGGCCCGGATGAGGGCTCTGCATCGGAGACAGAGATGGGGCCAAGGCCATCTGGGAGCGATGTGCAGACTCCGGAGCCTCCAGAGGCTGACAGCAAAGAGGCAGAGGAACAGGAGGAGCCTGTTCCTAGTGCACGCATGAGAAGAACTGCCAAAAGGGAAGAGCAGTTAAAGCAAAAAGGATGACTCAGGAATAAGGCCAAGAAATGATTGGCCCCTTCCTTAAGGCTTAAAAGACCAGCAACAGTTCTTGGGCTCTTTGTCGGAAAACAACATTAATAGATTTGTTTCTTTTTCTTGCTGCATTTATTTCTTGTCGGTGTCTTCTGCTTCCTAACTTTTGCCAAGAAAAGCTGTTGGCAGGTTGCCTAATTAGACCAAGGTTGGTGATAAGGCTGAAGAATTGTGTTATGAAGAATTTGTTTTGAATTAGTTTGGACTATGCTGAGAATAAGTTAATTCTCAGCTATTCTAATAAAGTCTGTTTGTTTCAAACTGTTTGCGTCTGATAATACCTGCTTGGGCCTGGGTCACAACACTGTTGGACTATTTATAAACTCTTGGTGATTCAGCACGTACTATGAATGAAAGGAATTCACAGCCGTTAAAATAAAAAAGGGGTTTTGTGGACTAATTGTGTGCTTTTTACTATATCAGGAAGCCTAGGTCAGAACACTTTCTTCCTTTGAAATGCAGAGTACATGAATGATATGGTGGGCATTGGATGGACTTTCTATAATGAAAACTGTTTCTATCAGTGGAACAGGAAAAATCAATATTCTCGGGGGAGGGGCTGTAGCCCCCTTCCCAAAAAAATCTGGTCTGAAAATCTTCCCAAATCCCAACTCTTTGGATTTTGGGAAAAAGAAAGAAGAGCAATTATCAGGAATCTACACATTAATACATATCACCATGTCAGGTTAACTTTGTATCTTCAGCATCTCAATATTCACGGCTATCACTGAGGTTATAGTCGAATGTGTTTGCTTTGGTGGATAATTCTGACTTTATCACATTAGCAGTACTGACCATAAAAAAAGGAACTGACAGTATGTATACACTGATGGGTGAAGAGAGGAGGGGCAATCTGGGATCCTACCCTAGGTGTCAAAATGCCTGGTTACTGCCCCACCTCCAAATTCTGCAGAGGTCCAAACCACCAGTTCCCTCCTGCAAGTCTTCTTTTTTCAACTCAGGATCTGGCCAATCTTGTGTCTACCACAAAGGAGAAGAAAACAAAATCCCAAATTATGCAGGCATTTATAATGTCCAGCTGTTTCTCTTTTCAATTTAGAATAATATCAACCCCATAAAGAGTATGGCTGGTTGTTTCTACAAATAAAAGTCCTCAGCTCAAAGGCAAAATATTTCCAAGACAATGTACAATAAGAGTTGGGCTCCCACCCCTTCCTCAAGCCATGTAAAAGCTGTTTTGTGAAATTAAGCTGGAAATATCATAAGTGGGAAATGACCACAGAATAAATAGGAACCTTTCAGAGCGGCAGAAAACATGTGTTATTTATTTTCCTTGTAAACAGAAGTGGCAGATTCAATCAGCAAGAAATATCAGATCATTATGACCATTTTAATCATATAAAAAGGGGGTTCATACGTTTTGTTTATGGTGCATTTAACAGCATTTTCAGTTTATCGTTAAGGGAAGTCAATAACCCTTATTTACTGATATGCAAGAGATAAGCTGAAGCATTCCTTTGACTCATGAAAGAAATTGAACTCAAGGTGGAACAATTAAGTGTCTGTTCCATTACCTTTTGCACTCTTTGTAAGCATCTGGGAATAATTAAAATGCACGGCATCAGAAAGATTTACAAACAGAGGTCATAATTCAAGATAGAATTAGGCACATGGGCCCAAAGAGTCCTAGGGCAAGGCCACTCCCTCTGGCTCCAGTCTGTACTGTAGGTGATCTAGGAGCTTTTCTACTTCTGGCCTTCTTCCTGGTTTTAATGACTGAGCTCCAGTTGTTACAAACAAATACATCACCTCATCTGCATCATTACCACCTAGAAGAGGTGGTTTCTCTTACGCCAGTTCTACGGATAAAAATCTTTGGGAAATTTCTCAGATGAACCACCCTGATCTGTTCCAAGGAACAGAGCAGAACCTGAATTAACCATTGGCGGTTGGGGTTACCATCCTGATGTATTCCTTATTCAAAAGCACCAATAAGGAAATGAAAATTAACTGCACATATAAACATGCGTTTAAACATGCCCCTTTTGAAAGAATGCGCTTCAGCTTAAATGTTCCTACTTTAAATCTTAAAACAAGGTTAATGTGGAATTGAGATAGATTTATAATTGAACAAGTGCCAAAGAGACATGAGTGAAAATAGACTGATTTTGTTCATCTCCATTTGCTCAACTTCCTATATTTTTATTTTTTTAAGAACAATGAAAAGATATGGTTTTATTAACCCCAATCCAGCTGACATGCTTGCAAAAGCCTGACCCTGCCTATATCAGCAATGTGGTCAACTGACAATATCTAAGCTATAGCTTATAGGTTAAATCCAAGTGTCTGGATTCATAGGACATTTTAAAATTCTATTTAATTTATTTTAAAATTATTTTTAACTTTTGTGTATAAATGTTTTTATTCTGGCTGTTCACCGCCCTGAGTCTGAAAGGAGAAGGGCGGTATAAAAGATAAATAAATAAATAAATAAATAAATAAATAATAATAATAATAATAATAATAATAATACATAAATGAATCATACATGGGTTGGGTTATACAGCATCCTAATCTAAAATGTAGTTGATTAATTTGGCTCAGAATAATGTATAAACAATGATGCTATTGATATTAATGGTTTGGTCAAGGCTAGCATGATAGCTGACAATCTGCAAGATCAAATGCAGGAAAAAACTAGGCAACAGCAGCCCCTGTTTCAGTGGTGGGTTTCAAACATTTTTACTACTGGTTCTGCGGCTTGGTGGGTCTGGCAGGGGAAGAATACTATAAAATCTCCATTCCCACCCCACTCCAGGGGAAGGTTACTGCAAAATCCCCATTTCCTCCTGATCAGCTGGGACTTGGGAGGCAGAGACTAGATGGGGGCGGAGCCAGTCAGAATGTTTACTACCGGTTCTCCGAACTACTCAAAATTTCCGCTACCGGTTCTTCAGAACTGGTCAGAAGCTGCTGAAACCCACCTCTGCCCTGTTTGCATCTAGGGAATTTAGCACAAGCTTCAGAAAATAATGTACATCTTGATTGTCACTTGCTTCTCCTTCTCACTGGAAAACTAACATAGTCTCCCTGACCCAGTCTTCTGCCATGAGCACTGCAATAGCAGGTGTTCTGCCCCTAGGAAGATAGGATCTTCTTCCATTCTTTCCTCTGCAGACAAGCTGTTCACTGAACTTTCAGACATCAAGTTTTGCTGAAACAGGAAAGCATGAAATGTACTCCAAAATGATAACAGCAAGATTTTAATTTTAGAGAAGGTACAAAGCGACAGTTATAAAGTAGCCAGCCCAGGTCAAAAGCTGACCTAATGATCACTGTTTTTTAAAACTCTTTTTAAATTTGCTTTTACAAGAATATGGACTGGACACTGGTAAATGGAGATATCTTGCACTGTGGCAAATCTCCCAGGTTGATAAATTCTCTATCATTTGCAAAGCAAGCAGTCCAAAATATTCCTTTTTGATTATGCTGGTGGATTTTCTCTTCTATTCTGGTTCCTCTATTTCCATTTTAATATTGTCATGTGGCATCCTATAGGAAAATAAATCTGATCTTAAGCAGATTTCATCTTTTAAGGCCCATGAAATAGCCCAGGGAATGTTCAGAAGATTTTGTTTTTGGTGGTGGTGTTCCTCAGAAGTCAGTCAGGTCCCCGCATACCAACTTTCAACACTCTGTCTCTGTGCGTGCGTGTGTGTGATGTGTGTGTGGTCTCCTTAAGGATTTTACCGATAAGGGTAATTTCTCCCAGCGGTGGAACATTTCATTATAGAAAATGAGGAACCCTTTTAAGAAAACCACACACACAAAAATCAGCCAGGGGAAAACTGTCTGTTGAGAATATATCATAAAACGGAGTGGGGGGGGAGGGAGGAGGAGGGGCAGGAAATACTTCTCACCTTATGGTCACTAATCCACATATCCAGGTTCATTATTTTATTTCAATACGTTTAATAAAATCTCTATCTGAATAGGACAAAAATCCATCCCAGCATCCTTTTCACCCAGCAAGAGCCCAATCATTTCTAAAGCAGAATTTCTGCATGCTTGAATGAATGGACTGAGTAGTCCCATGGGGAGATAGGCAGCAAATAAATTTAACAAATAAATAAATAAACTGGCTCTCTTATATTCTATGATTGAGTTGTTATAGAACTGTGGCCTCGGGCTGGAATTTTTGAGGGTTTTGTTTGTTTGTTTGGTTGGTTGGTTATTTACTTTCTGTAGGATCAGAAGAGGAGGTAAGTGATCTTCAGAAATTTTCAAATCCAATCAAATCTTGAATCCTCTTTGACTTAGAGACATTCATGGGACAATCAGTAGGGCATCAAGCTGGAAGGAGTTCTTAAGAAACCCTTGACAAAGGCAACCCATCTTCACAAATGCCAATCAAGTATCCTACAAATTCAGGTGAACTCTTGGGGACTTCATGGAAATAGCATTCTTATTAGTAGTATGTTTTGCCACTGCCTTCTTCCAGAATATTTGTCCTATTTCCCAACCTAGCCTACTGTCCTAGGATATTTTGGTAATTTCCCATTTCCCATATACAGGAGCCAAGTATAACCCTTCTTAGTTTTTGAGATAAACCAAGTTGTCAAGATGCAATGTTGTCTCTTGGTGCCCGTTCCAGTGCTCTGCTGGAATGGAGAGATGCTAATTGCCCACCACCAATGGTCTTATCAGTTGGTTTTGGTTTGTTGGTTTTGATAGAGAGATAGTTAAAATGTTTCTTAGGATTGTTACACTGAATGAGTTGAGATCATTGTTAATAATATATGAGTTGAAAGGAGTTAAAACATAAGGAAGAGCACATCAAGAGTTATTCTCACAAAGTCAAAAAAAAAGGGAGAAGGGGATCTTGAAGCTTTCCAGTGAAAGTTTAAACCCGCCATTCAGTTCTTTTATAAACTTAAGAGAGTGACCTTTTCAGAAACACAAATCTTTATCAAATTATCTTGATCTTCAGTAGGCTTTTAAAATTATTTTGTTTTGCTCTAGGGCTGGGATAGGGTGACATTTGTTATGTCTCACAGGCTGGCTTTGCCCACTAGCAAATTTCATCAGAGTTTGGAAGAGAAAAATGACCTCCAAAATTACCTGCTGTTAAATGACTGATGAAGCAAAAACAGAGTAGACAAAAGAGGGCCTAATAAAGGAGGTTTATATTTTTAATGTATCTGGATAATGTCTCTTGGCCAGGAGATACAAGTTCTCAAGTTAGAACTCTCCATGATCAGAAGTGTAAGAGCTGAATAATAGACAGTTGGCATGTGCTGGGCAGTCAATATAAAATACTTTATATTCACTACTAACTTCAGAATTGTTTCTATATGTTGTTAAACATAGGCACAGAACTGTCTCCTCCAGCAACAGCCACATGATCTGTCTGGTCTCTTGCAAGGCCACCTTTTTAGCCCATGGAAATCAGGCCACAATTGATTTTAAGGGAGTTTTGATGGCTAGAGTTCTACAAGATTAGGCTATCTGCTTGCTGTCATCCTGACTTCCTGAAATGTATGTATGTACAGTATGTATGTATTGTTCACCTCTGGGCGTAGGGGTTATTTCAATCAAGTTCATGGAGTGGGAGCTCTTCAGAACAAAAAAGCCCATCTTCTCTGTTCTGTTATATTTCTGTTCTATTACTAGAATTCTGGGACAATGTCAAAAAATTTTTAAAAAATTCTAAAAATGAAAAGAGTCCTTAAGTCTTCACAGTCCTACATGGAGCATGTCTTGTTACATGAAAATATTCTTTTTTTAATATTTTTGTTTATTAGTTTATAATATAAAAATACAAAAGAAAATAGGAGGAAAATAAGGGAGGAAAAGGTCTGGGGCAAAGGGGAAAAAGAAAGAAAAGGTGTTGACTTCCGACTCCCTTTGGTGCAGTAGAATAAGATAATAGCATCAAACCTCAACTTTTTACTTTTACATAATAATATAAACTAACCATTTCTATAACCTATTAATTGGTAAAACCCAAAGTTTCAGTTTTTTTCAAGCACAAAGTCCAGAAGCAGTTTCCAAGTAGAAATAAAAGTAATTGCATTTTTTTTCTTTCATCATTTTTTCTTTCAGTCAATTTGGCCATCTCTGCTAACTCCATCAGCTTTTGCAACTATTCATCATTGATGAAAAGATTCTCTCAAAATGTAACACAAGCAGTCGTTTCATTTTTACCTCTAAGTTACCAATAAGATGATAAGTCCAGACTGGAAGAATATTGTGAAATGAAAAAGGAAGAAAAAGACAAAATATATTTCTCAGAAGTAGAAATAGAACCAATACTTGATACTGTACACATGGTCATCAGTCTCACTCAATGTCCACTAAAAAGGTTCTGCTAAAAAAAGGAGCTTTGCATTTCCTTGTGATACCTACTGAGGAAATCATCTCAAATGTTGAAGCAGCTACTAAAATCTTTCTGAATAATGCTGTAGAATAAATCAGATATGAGATGATCAAAATTTTATGAAACACCCATCCTCTCAGCAGCAACCTTACAATGAAAGAGACATGGCCTTAAGGAATCTCAATGCAGAAGAGAACATCTTTATTCTACTAGCAAATAAAGGGAACCTTGCAGTCATTATGAAAATGGAGGATGATCAGAATAAAATCCAGGACTTTCAAAATCTTGCAATGTACAAGAAAATCAAGCATAATCTGACAAATATCTTACAGAAAACTAATAATCTTATTAAAACCTCATCAATCTTACCTGATTTCCACAAAAGCCTCTGTGTTTGAAGCCGTACCACCTTGTGTGTATAGCTTAGCTAAGATCCATAAGGCATCCAATTGTGTGTGCCATTGGCTCACCTATAATACTACACTACCAAACATTTAACAGCTCTCTTGCAAACAAACATTGGATTAATGCTAATGCACATCATAGTTTCAATTTACATGATTGAGAAACACAGTAAGTCCAATCTTGAGTTTTGATGTAGTCTGACTCTTCACCAAAATATTGATCAAGGAGTCATTGCTATATATTAAGAAAATCTTTCTTAAAGACAATAATTAGCATCTTGCATCATTGCCTCACAACCAGTTACTTCCAATGGAATTATGAATATCATAAGCAAACTAAAGGAGTTACAATAGGGGCCCACTGAGCCCAATCATAGCCAATTTCTACAAGAAGAAATAAGAACAAAGGGTATTGGATGCTGCACCTTTAAAGCCATCCACCTGATTGCACTATGTGGAGGATATCTTCGTGATCTGGATTCATGGTGAAGAAGAACTCCAGAATTCCTGGAATACTTCAATAGTATTCACCCTAATGTTCAATTTCTGATGGAATGGAGAAGAATGGCAGACTTACATTCTTGGATGTCCTGATTATTTGGAAAGGAAATCAATAACTAGGACATAAAGCAGTGGTGGAATTCATTTTTTTTTACTACCGGTTCTGTGGGCATGGCTTGGTGGGCATGGTGTGGCTTGGTGGGTGTGGCAGGGGAAGGATACTGCAAAATCTCTATTCCCACCCCTTTCCAGAGGAAGGATACTGCAAAATCTCCATTCCCACCCCACTCTGGGGCCAGTCAGAGGTGGTATTTGCTGGTTCTCCAAACTACTCAATATTTCTGCTACTGGTTCTCCAGAACCTGTCAGAACCTGCTGAATAGCACCCCTGACATAAAGGACATTGAAAGCCAACACAAAGAGATCACTAGCTGCATAATAGTTTCAACCATCATCCTCACCAAAAGAAAAACATAATCAAAATTGTTAGCGACTGTACAAGACACATTTGTGAGCCCAAAAGAGTAGCAGGTAAATTGAGACATCTTGATAGCGTCTACAAATTAAAATGTACACTACTGGTAAAATCAGGCAAGCAATGCAATCCAACAACAATCCAGACAAATCATCTCCTATAAGAAATCTTCTGCATGCCAAGAAAGTCACAGATCATATTGGTAAACTATTAGAGAAACACAACCAGGGGTGGGTTCTAAATTTTTTTACTACTGGTTCTGTGGGTGTGGCTTATTTTGTGGGCGTGGCTTGATGATCATATGACAATTATTTAGGATTTAGCAGAGGTACTGGTCTATCAGGCTTTTAACTGCTTGCAGAGCTGTACTGATCTACCCTTTTATTTTTTGCAGGCATCGGTCTATTCATTTGTTTTCTTTTAACACTGATCAGCTGTAGGGCGGCCCTTTGAAGCCCCGCAGCAAGAGTTTAAACAAGTTTTTTCCCTCTAGCCATCAGCTGTGGGGGGTGGGGGGCAGAACCAGTTTGGTGATGTCATATTGTCACCACTACCAGTTCGGGAGAACCAGGCCGAACTGGGAGGAACCCACCACTGAACACAACCTAAAAGCAATTACAAGCCAGCAAAGATCAAAATATCATTCAGTCTTCCAGAGCTGGCATAAAGTCTTTTTCATCATAAAGGATCTACTGGTGATGAAGGGAAGATACAGAATTCTTTTTTCACTGACCATCATACCTGACCATAAGTCAGAGCAGAATACTTAGGACAGATATTGATCTAAATATATTTAAGGAGCATTAGACATTCTTAAGGCTTTGCCTGTCAGTGGCTAATATTTAGGATGAGTATATTGCCTCCAGTATTGGAAACTGTAAGATGCTTGGTACCAGAATTACAGAATAACAGAGTTGGAAGGGACTTGGAGGTCTTCTATTGAAACCCCTGCTCAGGTAGGAGACCCTATACCATGTCAGACAAATGATTGTCTAATCTCTTCTTAAAAAGCTCTGGTGTTGAAGCACCCACAACTTCTAGAGGCAAGTTGTTCCACTGATTAATTGTTCTAACTGTCAGGAAATTTCTCCTTATTTCTAGGTTGGTTCTCTCCTTGATTAGTTTCCATCCATTGCTTTCTGTCCTGCCTTCGGGTACTTTGGAGAATAGGTTGGTCCCCCTCTTCTTTGTGGCAGCTCCTTAGATCTTGGAACACTGCTATCATGTCACCCCTAGACCTTCTTTTCCTTAAACTAGACATACCTAATTCCTGCAAAATTCTTCATATGTTTTAGCCTCCAGTCTCCTAATCATCTTTGTTGCTCTTCTCTGCACTCTTTCCAGAGTTTCAACAACTTTTTAATATCATGGCGACCAAAACTGGATGCAATATTCCAAGTATGGTGTTACATGGTTACATGGAAACAAAATGCTGGACTATATGGGCCTTTAATCCTAATCCAAGCCTCTGCATTTTTACAGAGAACAACAGACGTATTTCATAAAGGACACATCATTGTATATATTCTCTTCTTGGAAACCACTGGGAGCTGTGACAAGTTCAGTGGCATATAAATTCAGTGAATAAATTCAATAAATAAATTAAATTAGCAATAGAAATAAATTCTATAAATTGCCTTAAGATCTTTAATTCCTGCCTGTCGCCAGGACTTAAATGAAACTAAGCTTATAAACAAGCAGATGATTAATACCGGCAATGCAGTCTTCCAGTCCCAGTGACTTCATATTGAGACAAACTTCTGGTTTTAATATTTGGCATGTATGCGTGAAATAATTTATTACTATTTCAAAGCTGTTTTAACTGTTCAACATTTGTTGGTTTGCTGAATGAAGGAGAGGGGGAAAGAGAGTCTTTCATGGGAACATTAGTTCTTAATTTTAACATTTCCTTATTTTTAAGAAATTGGGATTTGATGTGGCATTAAACTTTAGAAACATTTCTAAGATATATTATAAGCAGGTGAAGATTTGTTTATCTCTTTAACATGATTTCAAAACTCCTGGAAAGTCCTGTATTCATGTGACTAAGGAGTAACATAAATGTATATCAGTGGGGGGTTTCAAAATTTTTTACTACCGGTTCTGTGGGTGTGGCTTAGTGGGCATGGCTTGGTGGGCGTGGCAGGGGAAGGATACTGCAAAATCTCCATTCCCTCCCCAATCCAGGGGAAGGTTACTGAAAAATCCCCATTTCCTCCCATCAGCTGGGACTTGGGAGGCAGAGAATAGATGGGGGTGGGGCCAGTCAGAATTTTTATTACCAGTTCTCCGAACTACTCAAAATTTCCGCTACCGGTTCTCCAGAACTGGTCAGAACCAGCTGAAACCCACCTCTGATTTATATCATTACAATTTTTCAATGGCAAAAAGCTCCACATAATAAATGATTGTGTAAAAGGATTAAGTAGGTATTAAGTAAAATCATGTAGGGTTAGGCCTTGGGATACTTTTCCATGGCTGTTCTTGACTAAAAAAAAATCCATATATTTTGTATATCTAGGCATCCACCACAAGATATTGACACATCACTCAATTCATTTCTGGACAGCTGGATGAAACAAAGGCCATCTGTGGGCTAACTGGCTGTTGTATAACTCTAATCTACCTCCAATACTGGACTGATTCATCACATTCATGTGTAGACATGCATTAACGCAAGTTGTGTCCACAAAACACGCATCAACAGTATTATATCTGCATTTGCACAAAACATTAAGCTTGTCTAGTGTTTTTTGCTTATAATTTTATGGCTAGTTAATGCTTATGCATTGGGCCAATGTAGAAAATGTCTTCATTCACTAGTCTGATTAAGTGTAATGTGATTGCAGCCACAATAAAAAGAAAAGATGGAATTGTCATTTAACAAAATTAATGAACAAGACTTCCAAGACTGCCAGGTAACCAACAAATATGAGTTTCTCATTTCATGGCTTTTCAAAACTCGATCTTGTTTGTTTAACCACAGGGGTCAGGAGTGCTGAAAGTACCCTTGATTTCTTATATGTATATAATTTTTATTTGAACTTTTAAACAAAAAAATAAAAAAACTAATACAATCTAAATAAAGGAAGAAAAAATAAAAAGAAAAGAAAATGCAGAAAGTGCATGAAAAGAAAACAAGTTGAAGAAATCTAGTAAAAGATGGATTCTGTATTATTCTCCCTAAAATTGAATTACATTTTATATGTTGTAGAATTATAATATTTTATGAGTGATTGACAGAATAGGGTTAAATACTTCCTAATACAAAAGTAGTGAAATAGTCATAGCTACAAAACTTCCCAGAGATATTCTATTGATAGTAATGTTTTTAAATGAAGCTTTTAAATTTGTCAAGAATACATACAATAGGTATAAAATTATGACAAAATGTGGAATTTGTCTTTTTTTAACATAAATTTAAAGTTGTAGTTGATTTTCAAATACAGTGTTTTATGTTCTTTCTGAATATGGTTTGAATGTATAATATTCAGTGTGTTAAAGATCATTTTAAAAGTACCTAAAATAAAATTGTTATTGCTGAGGAGAATTACTGTGATAAAAATGAATGTTTTGCTAAGAATTATGTTTCTGTTTCAGACAATACCTGTTTTGACAAAATATGTATCATTCAAACAACAGCAAAATGATATCTAAATTTATATGACAAGGGAAAAAACATGAGTTAAATATAAAGTGTTACAAGATGCAGAGGAAAGAGGATTTTGTTTACCAGATTTGAAATTGTATTTTGCTGCTGGTTATTTAGCCTGGATGAAAGAACGGCTGTGGCTGAGAAATAAGAAACTTTTACAGCTAGTTTATTTAGAATTCAGTGAACTCCCCACACTTGTATAGAAAGGGACTCTTAAGGCAGAATTTGGTAGGAGATATAATAAGGAAAATGCTTCTTTAAAACACATATTTTTGCAATCTCCTTTATTTATTAGGTTTTGGGAGAAACCAGTAGACATAAATATGACAGTCACAAAAGCTAAAATGTTCAAAGGATAATATTCTCGTGAACTACATACCTAATACATGGGATATATCTGGACAATATCAATAGAATCTCCATGCCCTTACTATGCCCAAAAGGCTGACATTTCACCATTGGAAAGATAAATATACAGCCTCTTTCACTCAGTGAATTGAGAACCTGATTACACTTGCCACCTATAAACATTGCCAATAGAAGTAGACTTTGTATGGATAAATATAGTGAAGTGTGAGACTCATTTGTACAAAATACAGTAGGTTAACAAAACATGATAGATATATACCAGTAACTATATTAGAAACTAGCTGAATACCCATGCTCTGCTACGAAACTATGTGATCGGGCTTGATAAATCGACACTTAGAGTTTGAAAATTAATTAGTTATGATCAGCCTCTCCTCTCCCTTTCTCTCCCTCATGCTAGCCCCATAGATTCTCTCCTCTCCCCTTCTCTCCCTCAGGCTGGCCCCATAGATCCTCTCCTATCCAGTGGTGAAATGTAAAATTTGTAACTACCAGTTCTGTGGGCATGTGACTTGGTGGGCATGGCCAACTTTTTTTTTTTACTTTTACTTCAGCCAAAGAGGTTGTAAAAATGCATTGTAAGCCGCCCTGAGTCTCCAGAGAAGGACGGCATATAAATCAATTTTTTTTTTAAAAAAAAAATGCTTTTAAAAGGCTCTGCCGATCAGGCAACTCAGCTGGGATCATCAGAGGCTTTTAAAAGCATTTTTTCTATAACCTCAGGTTGTAAAGAAAATGCTTTTAAAAGCCTCTGACCATTAGGGTTGCCAGCTTCCAAAAATTTTTTCTGCTTCCAAAAAATAGCAGACAAGCGGGGGGGGGGGGGGGGGGGGTTAAGTAGTAAAAAAATTTTTAAAAAAATTACAATTAAATTATATATTTTCTTACAAACATTTTAACATGTATTAAAATAATCACTTCAAAACTACTTAAAATTCAAAACATCAAATATATTATAATAATATGTAAAATATTAAATTACATTTTACTTTGCTGTCGTGTGTATTTTTTATTTGAGTGCGCAGCTTTGATCAATTCTTTGTGTTTAAGGAATAATTCTTTAATTTCAGTACAACGTTGGGAAATATTAAAAAATATACAAAGTTCACTTCGAACTGATGGTACAAGCAGTCAGTTACGTTCGTCAGTTCACAAATTTCCCATGACGCTGAAAATTCGTTCAACGTTTGCATTTGATACCGGAATTGATGCACAATACTGGAACAGTTTCAGTAAACTTGGAGCTGGCTCTTTTCTTGAAAAAGTATGTCCACTTATCAAGGGATGAATCGCCCTGCAGATGAACATAAACTTCTTCTAAGGCAGAAATTTCATCGAAGAGCATGTTGGGTGGAAGTTCTTCTCGCCATGGTGATAATAACCAGATGTTTGTCATTTCTTCTAAAGTTGGAGGATTATTGCGATCAATTAGATTGAAACAATTTTATATACTTTTATTAAATGTCTTGTGAAACAATTGAATATGATTAATAATTTTTCGGAGAATTGAGTTCAATGGATATTCGATCTTTGTCTCATTCTAACTTATGAAAAAAGAGACAAAACGCAATTCTCCTATCCTTATTCTCTTAGACTGTACAGCTTTAGATTACGTACCATTTCATCATAAAGCTTTTGAATAAAAAAATGTCCACTATTTTGTGAAAAAAAATAGTGAACATAATGTGAAAAAAGCGGACTGTCCGCTCAAATAGGGAACACCTGGCAACTTTACTGACGATCCCAGCTGAGTTGCCTGATCAGCAGAGGCTTTTTTTTCTTTTAAAGGCCTCTGATGATCCCAGCTGAGTTATCTGATCAGCAGAGGCTTTTTTCTTTAAAAAACATTTTTTTCTTTTAAAAACATTTTTTCAGCCAAAGAGGTTGTAAAAAAAATGCTTTTAAAAGCCTCTGCCATTCAGGCAACTCAGCTGGGATCGTCAGAGGCTTTTAAAAGCATTTTTCCTACAACCTCTTCGACCGAGTTGCCTGATCGGCAGAGGCTTTTTTTTCTTTTAACAATTTCCAAAAACAAATGCAGTGATTTGGGATTTCTGTACAATTTGGCTTTTTTACAAAAATAAAAACTTGTCATTTATAATTTTGGACAGGTGTAGACTAATATAATATTCCTCCTGAAAACATTGTGACTGAAAAGGTCCTGAGAAACGGCCTTCTGTGATTTGGATACACCCCTGTCAACATTTGGCTTTATTTCTTTGCCTTCCACCTCTTTTCATCTTAGTGTTATATGTATTTAAAATAGTTTTATATAAAGTATGCCTATCAACTTTCTGGAGACTGAGCATTTGCCATACTCTGCACTCCAGAATTTCATGATGCTTCTGCTTCAGAACATTTTGCAAGGAATCTACTTTGCCTTGGGGAGTCATAGAAGCATCCAAAATCACCTCAAAATACCTGACAGATGTATATCCCTAAATTAAGCATCAATGTTTTGAGTGTTACTTGGAAATTATCTTGAGGTTACTGCACCTATTTAAGTCTGAAGGGATAGAACCTCTTTCCAGTCTCTGTAAGGACTCTTGTATCAGCTATAATTTTCTGAAGCTCTTCCGAACCAATTCCATGTACAGAGCATTACACTTGTTCAAAAATAGTTATAAGGGTTAGGACCATGATGGCAAACCTATGGCACGGGTGCCACAGGTGGCACATGGAGCCATATCGGTGGGCACACGAGCTCAGCTCCTGCACGCTGATTTTTGGGTCTTCTGGGCCCACCAGTTGGCAAACAGGCCATTTCCAGCCTCTGGAGGGCCTCTGGGGGGGGTGGGGAAGACCCTCCCCAGGCTCCTAGAAAGGCTCTGGAGCCTGGGGAGAGTGAAAAACGGATCTACCGGGCCCACTGTGCCATCATGTGCCAAAAGCAGGGGGAGCATGGGGGGGTCACGTACATGCGGGGGTGGGGGTGGGGCGCATAGAATTATGGGTGTTTGGCACGCGTGCACATGACCCCCCCCACTCTCCCCCCACTTTTGGCACGCAATGGCAAAAAGGTTAGCCATCACTGGGTTAAGATAATTGTGGCCAGATTATTATCTGTGTAGGAGTGGATGTAACTGAAGTACCAATCAAAGTTGGTGAAGTATACTCCATGCCATAGAAGCCACCAAACTCTAAAGATAAGAATTATCAAATGTTACTGGTATAATCAAATAAAATAATATCCATAAAACTGCAAATCGGATCCTTTAAGAGGAGTACAACATCATTTTAACCTGACACTTTGCAACAGCCACTGATTACAGATAGCTACTAACAGCATCTGTGGAGTGTCTGAACTAAGCTTTAGTTGATTGGCTTTCCTGCAACTCTGCATTGGTTCCAAGAACCCATTCACCATTTACAGTTCCAATTGAATTGGTTAACAATGCTAAACACTGATCATTTCTCACCTGAAATCCTCACACGGCTTCATTCAGAAACTTGATATAAATTCTAAAGAATGTGGTGGGGTAAAAATAAAGTCATGGAGAAGATCATAGCAGAGCTTCCATGGGGAAGAGCTATAGTATCCCAGCACCACCTTCTGGAAATGGTCAGATCAAACACCACATATTTTCTTAGTTTCATTCTTCTTTCCACTGAATATAATAACTCTGATTTCATCACTGGGAAGTTAAAAGCAAATATTCTCTTTTCAAAAGGCCTATCATTATGTAGGGTCCAATGAATTGTGGGGGTGGTGGGGGTGGAAGATGGCTTCGTCTTTACCAGATTAATTTTCTAGGAGGATCATTGCTGAGCACTAGAAAAAATAAGCAGCTTTTAATTGTGAAACCATTCTTTGCTTCTACTGTCACCTATTGAACATTGAAAAATACTTAGTACATTGATTCCAAATTTTGCACTGGTAAAATCAGTAATAATTTAGTTTGCATAGCTTAGCCAGATTTGTCATGGGACTTTATCAGCCTTTAATTCCCAAACCCCAAGATATAAACTGATCAGTTGCCATTGACTTATTTAAGGCTAGTTTTGGGAGAAAGAAGAGTTTGGTATAAAATCAAAGTAGAATTTTGCTTCTTAACAGCCTTTATGTACCAAACATAATGTAGCACTCTCATAAATTGTAGAACAAAGTTGTCATGCTTGTAACTGGCTGGCAAAATTTCATCTCTTTATTATTTATCTTCATAAACAGATATAGCAGAACAATACCCACATATTCTAAAATAGAAAGGAAACACAGAAGGTTTTCTGAGCTAGATTTATCTCTAGGTACATTGGATTAAGTATAAACCCATGGAAAGTTTATAGCAAACAATGGTTATCTAACTTTGCCCTGTATAGAGATAATTTCCTACAGGTTTGCCAAAGTTCTTATTTCTATTTCTGGGCATTAGTGGAAGATATTAAATATTTCAGGGACCAGGAATGGACAGTTAACCAAACCTTCCATGTCAATTTATAATATATCAATTGCCTTATAAATCTCCTAGGGCCCATGAGTCTCTGTTCATCTCCACCCTTAGAAAAGAAAGATTCCTGAAATGGATGGAGAAAAAGGCCCATAAGCTTGTTCCTGTCACTCTCACTCAGTGGCTGAGGCAAAGTGTGGAAGCTATGACAGGCAACACAAGGAAATGAAGACAGGTTTTTATCGAAGTTGAGGGGGCTGTTACATAGCTTAGCTGTACAGATCTCAGATACAGTAGAGTAGTGTAATTTAAGCAGTGTAAAAGTAGGTTTCAAATATCACTTTGCTGGTTTCTGTGATTATAAAATTTATGTAGTTATCCATAGTCCTGGGCACCAAAATTTCTTGAACAAAACCTGCATGTGGTCATTGGAAGGGCAAGCTCTGCCTCCTTAAAGTAGATAGTTCCAGAGCCTGGGGATAGCCTGAAGAAAGAACATCTCCTTCATCCAAACACATAGTGATGATGATGATGATGATGATGATGATGATGATGATGATGATTTATTAAAGTTGTGTACTCCTTGACTTCCAGTGACTCTGGTGGTTCACAAATAAACAACATTAAAAGAAATAAAACAATATAATAGTAGACAAGAATAAAAGACAGCAAACTAGACAGGAACAAAAACAAACCCACACAACCTGAAGGGGCTTTGCAAAAGGCCTGGGTAAAGAGCTGGATGTTCAAGACCATTTGAATCACCAGCAAGGTGAGGGCCATCTGGATCTCAGAGGAAATCTTGTTCCAGAGGGCAAGTGCTTCAATGGAGAAAGTGCACATCTGGGGATCCAACAGATAATACTCTTTACTCAAAGGAGTCAAAGGAAGACACCAACCCTATCAGATCGAATTGGCTCAGCAGATGCTATGGGAGTCAGCTGGTCCTTCAAGTATCAGGCCCACATGAGGCTTTATAATAAGGTGACCAGACGTCCTGCTTTTGGCGGGACAGTCCCGATTTTCAATAATTTGTCCCACGTCCCGCAGCGTTTTTAAAAAGTCCCGATTTTTGGAAAGAATGCACGGTTTGCTTACCCCACCCACTCCCAATCTATTGCTGCCTCCTGAGTCCCAGTTGATGGCTAGAGGGAAAAAAAACTGTTTAAATTCTTGCCGCGGGGCTTCAAAGGGCCGCCCTACAGCTGATCAGTGTTAAAAGAAAACAAATGAGTAGACCGGTGCCTGCAAAAATAGAAAAAACAGCCTCTTTCAGCTTCAGCATAGGTTAATTACCATAAATTGATTAGATCGGCCTCCCGACTCTCAGCTGATTTGCTCTCAGCTGTTTTGCTGAGGGCTCTGTTGCTAGCTAGCTGCAAAGAGGTAAATTGCTGGAGATTTTTTTTCCCCTAGCTATGCTGAAAAGTGAAACTGAAAGTAAAGCAGGGTCTTTGCTGCAACGTGACAAAATGAGACAGAGAGAGATTTCTTTTTCTTTTTCCTCACCAAAAAAGGTAGGTGCAAACAATGGGAAATTTAGAGCAAAAGAGGAGAGTTCAAGATTTTAAAACACAAAAGAAAAAAATACAAAAGAATTTACAATTCTTTTGTATCTATTACAAAAGAATTGTAATAATTGAGATACTATTAATTGTATATTGTATTGAAAGCAGAAATGGTTAAGTTGTGGCTTGGAAGAATATATGGGGGAAATTATTTGGTTTATTATTAATTGGTAAATATAATTAAATGATTTATAAGAAATTGGATTGCATGGAAATAATTGGAATATTCATGTTCATATTGATTAATATACAAAAAAGATAGTTATATAACTAATTGATTTATATTAAAATGTTGAATTTGTATTGAACAACTGTAATATTACATAATTAACCAATGTGAGGATGGATATAAAAATAGATGACAATGGGAAGGGGTATAATATAGAATAGAAGTGAAAAATTGAATTTGATTAAGATTAGAGATGAGGATGAAGGGTAATATTGGTTTTTTTTAAAAATAGATGAGGAATAAATATGGCAAAAAGGAAATATATAAATTGTAAATTTAAGTGAAATAACTAAACACTGTTTAAATTTGTGAACCAGCCAAATACTCTGTTCAAAGAAAATACATTGTATGTTTGTATGTGTTTCTAATTATTGCTATTTATTCATATTTGTTCTCTTTTATTCTTTAAAGTTTAACAATTCATTCTTTATATTAATATCTTTATATTTGTTTGGGGTTGGTTTTCTTCCCTTTCATCTTTTTTATTGTACAGCAATCTTTCTCCTCAGACCTACCACCTCTCTCTTTTCTTTCCTTCTTACTTTCTCTTTCCCCCCTCTTCTTCTCCTCCCTACTTCCTCTTCCTTTCTTCTCCTCCTCCTCTCTTCCTCTCTCTCTTACCCTCACTCCTATTCTAATTTCCCTTCCCTTCTTTCATCCCTCTCTCTTGCTGTATCCTTTTATGCACATGGACTACTCAGAGGGCTGAAAAAGTTATTTTTGACTGGTCCTCGCACTTTTGACCAGTCCTCGAACTTACGACTGTCCTCACATTTTACGTTTTTGCTCTATCTTATCACCATGGTGAAGAGAAGCAGTTGTGAAATGAGTGACATGGTTGTTAAGAATGCTGCACTGGCATAAATGTGAGGATGGTCATAAGTGTGAGGACCAGTCAAAAGTGCAAGGACCTGTCAGAAATGACTTTTTTCAGCCCTCTGAGTAGTCCCTTATAGAATAAAACAATACTATACATATTTTTTTATTAATTATATTTGTAAATTGTACTTATGTTGAAATTTAAAAAATATATATTACAATACTATTTTTGCGTTCTATGAAAAATTTTGTTGCTCCATATAGACCAAATTTTTAACCAAGAACAACCCCCCCCCCCCGGTCAATGGTGTCCCTCTTTACCAATGTTAAAATCTGGTCACCTTACTTTATAAGTAACCTTGCATTAACACCTTGTATCTGGAAGCAAAATGAATTTTATGAATCAATATGTATATTATATTGATGTGCTAGATTTATAATCTGTTTTTCTCCACGTGCTCAAGGACCAAGCTCTTCATTTACTTTACTTCCACAATATGAGCATATGAGACATGTAGATCTATGAGAGCGAGTCCATGGCTGAGGGAAAACTTCTACAAGGGTTTCTCCAGTCCTAATCCAATATTTGGATCATGTATTAGAATTTTCTCAAGCCACAAACATTTTGGTCTGATATTTCATACCTATGGTATCTGTTTCTCATCAGTAATCTGACCATCATACGGGCAACATTTTTAAATGGCCAAATACGTTTTAAACATAGCATGGATGAACAGGTAACAATAGTTTGGCTGCATTATAAATAAGGTATGCATCTCCATAGCTCTATCTGTCTTCTGCAGGATCAAAAATATACCATCCAAAACTATACAGAGGCAGGAAAGATGGTTATGGCCATCTTTCAGCTTTTGTCTACCTTATAAAAATAGGTCAGAGAGCTTCCAGCAATAAATAGGTTTGGTTACACAAATAGCAATAGCAGTTTTATACCACTTCACAGTGCTTTACAGCCCACTCTAAACAGTTTACAGAATCAGCATAATCCAACAATCTGGATCCTCATTTTACCAACCTTGGAAGGATGGAAGGCTGAGTCAACCACTAAAGAGAAAAGCTTGATTATTACAAAATATACCATCACTGTAGATTCACTCATTCCCTTGAGAGCAGTTAGTGGTTTTTTTTTTCTTCATTTGAATAAAATCCCCTTTGAAAGCTTTATGTAAAATCTAGCTGGCATCTAATGGGAGGGGGCATATCCATCAAACTGCAGCTGGAAAAAGAAGGGTTATATTTTTCCAAATCTAATTGACACTCCAAGGTATTTTCATGAAAGTGTGTGCACGTGTATAAATAGATAATATCTGAACAAACTTTTTATAGATAAGTATACTGCCATTAGAGTTTACAAAAAGTTACTAAAAGAGGACACCTAGTATAAGATCTCTAAGGCTCCTGGGATAGAAAGCTTTTTCTCCCTGAAGTCCTCTGAACCTTCCTTCCCTATCTTGACTCTTGCTTCAAGGTATTGTGAGACTAGAGTGAAGAAGCACGTAAAAAGGATGGACAAAAGCTAGCAATTTTGTTTAAAAAGTCCCTTTGGGGAGGAAGTTAAGAAGGAAACAAGTCATTAAGGAAGACAAAAAAATGTCATCCAAACCAGACAAAAGAAGTTGGCCCTGAGCACATAGAACATACCAATCCCGCATGTCCCATCAAAAGCTACCAGACTAGTAAATTAACAAGCTTGTTATGAATCAACAAAGCATGGACTTTGGGGAATAAAGGGGATCTGAACCCAGTTCCTCCTTTGAATTGACTTTGGATCCTAAATATTTGTCCCTAAATATTTCCTGGCTGCTGAGCAGAGATGTGAGTGTGAGTGATCAATCACAAGCCAAAGCTTGGAGTGTGTATAACATCTTATTGATGTTAGAGTGGCATACAAAGATTGGACCCTTTGAATTTATTATCTGAGCAATCGATTATTCCTTTGTGGAAATCTAAAGATAGCCAGCAAAAGTTAACCTGTCTCCCACATGACAACTCCACTGGGGAAAATGGGTTTGATACATTGTGAAGTGATAAAGAAACGTGCTAAGAAGTGAGGATTGCCTATTGGTGACTTGCAAGAAAAAATTAAATCAGTATGTTCAGGGAGGAATGTTAAGATAGAATTTGGGAAACTGTACAAATTAAGAGGGATAGAAACAGAAAGATTTGCCTGTAGTATTGACAGAGATATTCTTCTAGAGAACGAGAAATCATTGGGCTTTGTATGCAAACATTTTTATTGAGGGCTGAATTACTGTATATTTTTAGAACTCAACAAGGATCATGAAATCTAAAAAATTGAAACAGAAATAAGTTCCTGTCATTACCATATCTCACTGGAAATAACTGATGATCTATTAATAACAGTAGCTAAGGAACATATTGAACTGCTGCAGAGGATCAGTGTATAGTCCTAGAATAGGAAGGTCAATGTAACGGAAATAATGTTTTGCTTTTCAGAGCCATGACAATACCTGGTTTAAAACTTCGTACAAATAGAATCATCCATCTATATCTAAATGAAAATGACATTTCATATTTTCTGTGATTTATTAGTAAACTACTAAGCAAGTAACATCAGCTTTTAGGAAAAGATTAACAACATTATGGTGCAATAACCTGTCATTTTTATTTAAGTTAAAGCTGATGAAAAGGCTGATTCTTTGCAATGGAACATGCAAAACTCCTTGCCTAATGGATGTAGCAATCACATTCTCTGCCTTTTGCACCACTACACTAACAATGCATTATTTGCAAGCGTGTATCTGTGTCATATCTGCACATACACACTGTTGCTCAACAAACATAGCTTTCTGAGGATCTGCTTTTCTGGATTTACTTCTTTCATTCAGATGGCATGCATAAACGAGTGAGGCTTTTTCAGTGTGGCCTTTAGGAAAATTAGTTCTCCCCTTTGAACTGATGGCAAAATATTAAGGTTTATGTTCAAATAGGAGCTTGTCTCTTGTTCATTTTTACAAATAATTAGGAGAAATAAATACATACTTAGTCCTCAAGAAGGCCTAGCACTCTACTTGACAAATCTTTCTGTTTAAGGCTTTAAAAAGATAACATACTTATATAAATTTCTTCTAATGTATTGATATTTATTCATACATAAAGACTATATAATATAGTGGTTAAAGTAGGAATGGGGAGACCAAGGTTCTAATCACTTTCATAGGCACAGAAGCTAATTGGATAACTTTAGGCTAATCACTCATTTTGAGCCCCAAAATAGGAGGTCGAAAAACATCTACCTATCAACCCATATTGGCCCAAGCATCAGCTAAAAGACAAGAATTTTAGGCTGGACCAAAACAAATGGGCAGGACTATGAGACAGCACTGAGGCACTGATCATAGCAGCACAAGAACAAGCATTGAGCACCAGATCCATAGAAACAAGGGTCTACTACACTAGACAGGACCAAAGATGCAGAGAACAGCCTCAGAGACAGTCCAACACATAGTGGCAGATGTATGATGCAGGCAGGAATAGCATACGCTGGATGGCACAATCAGGTAGTTGGCACTGTGTACACAAACATCTGCACAGTGTATGGGCTAAATCCTCCCAAAATCAGATGGAAGATTCCACAGAAGATTGTGGAGAAAAAGAGGACCAAAATTCTGTGGGACTTTCAGATCCAAACAAGCAGGCAGGTATTGGCCAATCAACCAGGCATCAGACAGTAGGCAAGACCAGAAGGGCAGTGGTAACAGAAGTAGCAGTGCCAAGAGACAGCAACATCAGGAAGGAGTATGAGAAGCTGGAAAAGTACCAGGACCTGAAGGAGGAACTAGAGAAGATATGACAAGTAAAGGCCAAAGTGGTCCCAGTGGTAGTAGCTGTGACCATTCAGGGCTGTGGCTCCTAAACCAGGAGAGCAATTCCAACAATCCCTGGAATGATATCAGAGCTTTCTGTCCAGAAAAGTGCAATGTTAGGCATAGCTAAAATCAGTGGTGAAATGTAAAATTTGTTACTACCGGTTCTGTGGGCGTGACTTGGTGGGGAGATAATGTGACTGGGTGGGTGTGGCCAACTTTTTTTTTTTACTTTTAAAAGCATTTTTTTACAACTTCTTTGGCCAAAGAGGTGGTTAAAAAATGCTTTTAAAAGGCTCTGACGATCCCAGCTGAGTTGCCTGATCGTCAGAGGCTTTTGTTTACTTTTAAAAGCATTTTTTCAACTGAAGAAAAAATGCTTTTATAAGTAAAGAAAAAAACCTCTGATGATCGTGCGGCTCAGCTGGGCATGGGGGGGAGAGGGATTTTTGCTACCGGTTCTCCAAACCACCCACCACCATCGCTACCAGATCGGGTGATCCGGTCCGAACTGGGAGCATTTCACCCCTGTCTAAAATACCATGCAGAACCCTTGGCCTGCCTTGTAAAGAACTGAGACTGAGAAAGTCACATTACTACCCATAAGGGTGAGAAGGGATTTTTTTTAGTATTGTTATTGCAGGAGCATATGATATAATAGTTAAAATGGGAATAAGGGAGATCCAGGTGTCTAATCCTTCCATAGACGCAGAAGCTAGCTGGTGACTTTGGGCCAATCACTCTGAGTCCTAAACTAGAAGGTCAAAAAACATCTACCTATCAACCCACACTGGCCCAGGCATAGTAGTTTATGGTTGAATAACCTTCAATGAAGAGCCTTTCATCCTGCAGATTTGGGCTAAGAATAATACTGTATGTATTGTCCATATTTTTATTCTCTGTCATGTTTTCACTACTATAAATTCTGAAGGTAAAAAATGAGTAAATACATATTTTAAAACATGAGAAACAAATATTACATCCATCCTTGTAAACCCAGTATGTCCATCCATATCAGTGCTGGAATTCAATTTTTTTTACTACTGGTTCTGTAAGCGTGGCTTGGTGGGTGTGGCTTGGTGGGCATGGCAGGGGAAGGATACTGCAAAATCCCCATTTCCTCCTGATCAGTTGGGACTCGGGAGGCAGAGAATAGATGGGGGCAGGGCCAGTCAGAGGTGGTATTTACCGGTTCTCCAAACTACTCAAAATTTCCGCTACTGGTTCTCCAGAACTGGTCAGAACCTGCTGAATACCACCTCTGATCCATATGCATGAAGTGAAATGTACAATTCATTTCCTAGGCCAATCTCCTTTTGGCACCAAGGAGTGTGTAGGTTCCTCTTTTACTCAATATGCAACTAAATGTGAACAGGTTCTCTAGGTATATTCTTTTCTGTATTTAACTCTGAACAAGTTTGCATTGTAGATTTTTCTCCTTCTTCTTGATGTTTTTGTGTGTCTGCAAGTATGTTTGAAGAATTGGTTTTGGCAAGAAATAGTTGTACTTATAGTCCATGAAATTAATGAAAAAAGAAGTGTTATAAGCTCTCCATGGATTCAATCTACATGCATCATCTTCTAGAAAATTGTTCTTTCTACCATCATTCCATCCCAGCTTCCAACTCCCACAATAAGTCAGTACTTCTTGGCCATGCTAAATATGATGCTCAGAGTTTCTTGGCCACTCCTTCCAATAAACCAGAGCCTTTTGTTTCATTCCCAGTGCCTTTGTAGTTTAATCGATTGGTAAGACAACTCAAGGAAAGACAATAACTGCTGGATCTATCAGGTAAAGGCACTGAAGGAAGTTTCTTTGAAAACAATAGAAATGCCCTTATTTTTTAATGTCCTTTGTGCTTGGTCTTTATTATAAATGATTCTATAAAAGTGTGCCAGCATAAACTACTAACCAGCACAGGTTTTATGTTGCAGATAGCATGAAGTCAGCATTACAATTTTCTAATGCAATCACAGAACATCTGGAAAAATAAATTTGTTTAGGTTGAATAGCAGATCTATTTATTGAGCCCTTCTTCAAGAATACGCACATATCAACATTGGGATTGGATTCTCAAAATGTAGGAAGAGGGAGGGGTGAAGGGGTCTAGTGAATTCAAATTGATGCACTACTTATTCTGCAATAGTAATTCAATTAATGATTTTATAGACCCTATCAGTCAAATGGAATATAGAATCAAAGCAATTAACTTGGTTTGCCAATGCATCAGAGTCTCAATCTCTTCAAAGTGCATCACACAAATTTACCTTTTGCTATGTGCCAGACAGAGCAAATTGCTTTTGAGTTTGAAACTTCTGTTTTCCATGCTGAATTCTTTGAAATAATATTGGACTATTTCTTGCCATGACCTTAGGCATTTTCAGAATGGGATTTCATCCAGAATGGTCTTAAGCAATTCCACATATTATTATTATTGTTTTTGTTGTTGTTAAGACATACCACATAATTTCCTCTCTGCTTTTTTTAATTTTAAAAATACTTATTCCTCTGTAACAATACACCCATCTGGATTTTACTTCTATGCCCATGCAAGACTACAGTAATATGCTATTTGTAACAAAGCCCCCAGTTTTATTAGAAAACCTGCTTCCTTCAGCTTAAGAGACTCACCTCAGATATCCTAATATTGTACAATTTTAAGCTTATATAAAATGGCTGATATTGGGAAAGATACAAGGTTATTAGAAGGCAATCTTTGTCAGAAATTCTCTTTCCCTCTCCAATTCAAAAAGATATACTGTATATCACCCCCTATATAATATATAATATATAATATATAATATATACTATATTATATACTATATAATATAATATATACTTCAAAGAAATGAAACTCAACTTCAGAAAATTATACTTGCTTTTACTGGGGTGCTTGCTGTATGCTCCCTCATATATCCATGGATTGTGGTATGGAAGGCTATATGTAGAATGTTTGGAGGTCATCTGGAAATGGCGGGCGGGGGTGTTGTCAGATGGCCCAAGTGGCCAGATTTGGATCAGGCCTTGACACACACTCCATTAGGTTTGTTAGCTAGTCCAAATGTCTTTTTCTTTCTAAAAGCCTCTGGTCCCATGTAAAATGTGAAACAGAAGCTCTGGCAGTATTTTGTTTTTTCAGCAAAGAGTATAACTGCCTTTAAATTCATCATTGAGAATGGGAAAAATCACATTTACAGCTGATATTTATGGATGTACTTGTATCTCTGGAAACAAACAAAAAATGGTTGTTGACAATACACCCATTATTAGGTCTTTCTGCCTTATTAAAAATCCTTTCATGGGTGTTTTTGCGGTAGAAAGAAAAGTATCCTGGAAAACAATGGAAAAATATATTTCAGATTTTAATGTAACTGAATTATCTTTCTATCCAGTGGATATTATTAGATAGTTGCATTGTCATTCAGAAATAAATATAAAGATGGAAAGAGAGACATTCATGCAGTGGTGGGTTGCCCCAGGTTCTGACCGGTTCATAAGAACTGGTAGTAAAACTGGCTGGAGGCCCCGCCCACCACCCTGGATGCCGTCATCAGTGATCTGCGCATGCGCAGAAGCTTCTGCGCATGCATGTACAAGGTACATGCGCAAGCAAACCAAGAGCGTGTGCGTGATCCCGTTGCGAACCGGTGGTAAAGGTAAGTAGAACCCACCCCTGCATTCATGCTCTATGTAACATTCTATTACATCTCTGTGTCTGAGGAAATACTTATTTATTCATTATATTTTTTTTGTCTACTTAAAATCAGATTGGTATGCTGGATTATTTACAGGTGATCCTCTTAGCAACCATTCAAAGTTATGATGGATCTCCCCGGGGCTACTTACAACCTGGATTCAAAGTTCCTATGGTTGCCCCACCCCCATAGTCACATGATCACATTTTGGACACTTGGCAACTGCCCCACATTCATGGCTGTTTTCAGCATCACACAATCACATGACTGGAATTAAAACGTTTTATGCTGAAAACCGTTTCCAGCAAAAAAATGCCCATTGCAGATGATGGATTCACTTAAAGACTTTAGCATTCACTTAACAACTGTGACATTCATTTTACGAGTGCTGTGTTCACTTTACGACCACATTTGCTTAATAACTGCTGCAAGAAAGTTGTAAAATTGGGTGTGGTCACCTGGTGATCCACTTAACAATCAGTATGTCTTACAACTGTAATTGCAGGCTCCATTATGGTAATAAATTGAGGACTACCTGTAAACTTGGTTTATATCATCTAGGAATGATTCAAACATGCTTGCCACAGCCAACTTGCCACAGCCAACTCGCCATGGGACAACTTACTGTGGGATAAAGCTCACATAATATTGAAGAAATGGTAAAACAGAATCATTAAAGGAAGAATGCAAAAGGAAAGACAAAATGAAATGTGAATTACAAAACTTAAAATATTTTTTTAATGATTTTAAATAATTAAATTAAATTGTCTTGTGGCAAGTTGTCCTGTGGCAAATTGGCCATGTCAAATTATCCTGTGGCGAGCTGACCATGGCGAGTTGGCCATGACAAATTGGCAGTGGTGAGTTGGCCACAGCAATTTGGCTGTGGCAAATTGTCCCATTCCAGATGCAATGTATTTGTAGCTTGTTATCAAGTTTCACAGCTTTTCATAGCACAAGATTTTAAGATAGCAAAATACCATTTTTTAAGAGTGCAATAATATGGTTGGCTGTTGCAGCAGTTGGACACCCAATTGTCCAGTATGAATTTAGGTAAAACTACCCCCTCTCCTACTCCACTCTGTCTGATTATGCCGCACATAGTACTACTGCCACAACTAATTAGATTGTATGAACGTGGCTTTTATGCCTCTGTACTTTCAAATAACTGAATTTCTCTAAAGCTTCTGGAATGTTCCATGTACCCCTAACTGATTCATTTTGGATTCCCACATCTATCCAAAATAGCCTACTTCAGTTCCAGAACAAGGATTTTCCAAGAATGAATGCATACTAATAATGAAGCGGGAAAACCCACTTTCCCAAATGCAGGAGACAAGACCACAAAAGTTGGAGAACACAGGTTTATTTGCTAGCAAAGGTTCGGAGCATTCACATGTCAGATTCCGAACCCTGGGCTACGCCCATGGTGTACCTTTTATACCTTATGCAATTCTAGCCACGCCAGAGGCGTTACGCTTCTGACTCTATTTCCATATATGGATACTTTCTTACAGTCTGTTACTTTCCGTGAACACTTCTGCTAATATGTTTCTTAATATAAGTTCGTTACAGGGATGATATAGAACATAGGTCATTAAGCTCATCGATACATTTAACAAGTTTCTTATTTCTGTTCCCTGTACTTTCTTGAGGTTTGCAACATAACTTCTGCTCCAACGTTAGTACCTCAGAAAATAATATAATACTGTGCATGATACAATACTTAGATCAATATAGGTATAGTATAAGACCCTTCTGTTTCAATAATACAGTATATTATTTGTTACTATAACCATAATTCCATATAATGTGTTACAATGAATTTCCTAAGAAGGATTTGAATAAGTCAGGAGAACAAATCTCTTACTATTTGGTTTTCACCTTCAGTTCCCTTGGGATCCCAAACATTAACCCTTCTTAGTCAGCATGTGGATGAGTCAAACTGCCTCCAAGGCATGCTATGTTATGTTTATTCATGGTTTGCTGTCTTCCAAACATTATTGTTACCTTGCTGATTACAAATGGTAGTTTTGCTAGGAATGTAGAACAACTCTAATCCTTGATCTTGAAAAAGGACAATACACACCAATGAATTGAATTCTTACATTAATGTAAGTTCTGTGTTTCATTGTTGAGAATATTTCTAACCACATAGATATATAGATAGTCCCAGTGGTGAAATGTAAATTTTGTTACTACCGGTTCTGTGGGCGTGGCTTGGTGGGGTGTGTGTAATATGACTGAGTGGGCGTGACCAACTTTTTTTTTTTACTTTTAAAACCATTTTTCTACAACCTCTTCGGCTGAAGAGGTTGTTTAAAAAGTGCTTTTAAAGCCTCTGACGATCCCAGCTGACTTGCCTGATAGGCAGAGGCTTTGTTTTTACTTTTAAAAGCATTTTTCTATAACCTCTTCAGCTGAAGAGGTTGTAGGAAAAAATGCTTTTAAAAATAAAAGAAAAGCCTCTGATGATTGCGTGGCTCAGCTGGGCAATGCAGGGGGGGGGGGGCAGGGATTTTTATTACCAGTTCTCCAAACCACCAGCCTCCATCGCTACCAGATCAAGTGATCCGGTCCGAACCGGGAGCATTTCACCCCTGGCTAGTCCTCAACTTTCAACCATTCATTTAGTGACTATTCTAAGTTACAGTGGCACTAAAAAATGACTTACAACAGGTCCTCACACTTCTGACTGTTACAGCATCCCCATAGTCACATGATCCTAATTCAGGCAGCATCCCCAGATCATGTGATTGCCATTTGTGACTTTCCCAAACAGCTTCTGACAAGCAAATTAAATGGGTGAAGCTTAGTTCACTTACTGACCACATGATTCATTTAGCAACTGCAATGATTTGTTTAACAACCATGGCAAAATAAGGTCATAAAATCAGGCACTTAACAACTTCCTTGCTTAGCAATGGAAATTTTAGTCCCAATTGCAGCTGTATGCGAAGGAGTACCTGTATCATGATATAGTTCAAAGCTTACTGCTGTAAAATAAATATAAATTTTCACTGGAATAATCTGCTTCGTGCATTTGGATGTTTTCTTTTAGGATAAAGATATAAGATGCATTCGTTCATTTTTACCTACAACAGTCCGATCAGTGTCATGTTCACTTTTTCAGTGCAGTTGATTATTTTCTTTCCTTTGATTTGATTTTGAAGAGGTGACAGTTCTCTAGACAATATTCACATAACCCAGACTTTTGGTGTCAGTGCCTGAAATGAATTACTGTTTATATTAGAAACTTCATTTAATAAATTAGGTCTGGTCTATGAACTGTCAAAGTTCCCCTAGGTCTGTAATTCATATATAACAGATGCCTTTTCCAAGACTCTTTAACTAGCAAGTAGCCACATGATTGCTTCCTCTTTGCCATTACTAAATTCTGTAGGTTTCGCTATCTATTGCCTACAGAGATTTCAAAACAATTTAAAAGGGCATCTGGTAGAAGGCACTCTAAGGCACAAAAAGACCATTCCATATACAATGCGCTTCTGTTTAGGCCAGAGAATTATTCAGTAATTGGCACTTGTTTAAATAGACCATTCAGAATCAGTTTGCCTTTGGTTTTCCAATTGCAGATTGAGTTACTGAACTTACTTCTTTCCAAACAAGAAACTTGGGGAGTCCTGATTTTTTCAGCATATTCGTGGCACCACAGTGATTAAGAGCAATACCTTTTTTTTTTTTGTAAAAGAACAAACACATTTTTCAAAAAGTGACATAAATAATTCAGACATTTTCCCCCAGATTGTTTATAAATTATATATATTTAGTTTACTCTGGCCTAGTTTGTGTAAAACTGATGTAAAAAGAGAGAAAAAGAAAGAGAGAAATGGAAAAGCAGTAAATTTTTTAATTGAACATTGAAAATGGTAAGAGGAGATGTTGATATGTTATTCTAACTTTGTGGCTGTTTTTTTTATTAGAATCCATCATTCCTATGCTTAGACTGATTCTAACAACTTCACAATGCCATTGCTTATATTTTGCAAAACACTCTTAGTGTGGGAACAGTTGTCCCATGAAAAGTTAATAATGAAGTTTATCTATAAGGATATAAAATAATGTTGTGGAAACATCAGTTCATATCAACCATTATCAGTTCAGACACTTGGAAAATTTCCTTCTATACCTTTAGGTGCTAACATTATGTTTATTTTTTTGTTTGTTTGTTTCTTTTAAGTTTGATTTGTGCATTCTAATTTTTATAGTGTCTACCCTCCCTAGAATGTTTGTCTTGCACAAAACATTTTGAAGAGAACAGCTGTCCCATGAAAATTTCATTGTTCTTTCTGCTAACACATTAAGAGTTCAGTCAACACTATATCCATGCCTGAGAAAATTAAGAGTTAGCCTTCTGTGCCCCATACCTATGAAAGTAAAAAGCTAACCAATGGCAAATGTGAAAACTGGATCATAATTACTCAGTGATCAGGAAAGAGCTCACATTTGCGAACCGGTAGTGAAGGTAAGTGAATACCACTCTTGGTGCAATTCCATCTGCCTAAGTTTCTCTTCCTGACACCTTCCTTTCACAAAGAGGCCATGGCTTTTTGTGAGAAGATACAAATACTATAAATCAGGGTTGTCAAACTGGTGGCCCAAGGGCCAGATACGTCATGCACAGACCACACCCACCCCAGCTCCGCAAAGGGAGGGAAAAACATCATGAAAAGTTACATGAAGGCAACATGACACCACTAGTTTGACACCCATGCTATAAATGCTTAAAACTATTTGAAAAAGATATGCCCATCCAGAGCCACAGTGGTGCAGTGGTTAGGATGCAGTACTGAGGCTGCTTCTGCTGATCACCAGCTGCCAGCAGTTTGGCAGTTTGGGTCTCATCGGCTCAAGGTTGACTCAGCCTTCCATCCTTCTGAGGTCAATAAAATGAGGACCAAGATTGTTAGGGACAACATGCTGACTCTGTAAAACCACTTAGAGGGGGCTGTAAAGCACTGTGAAGTGGTATATAAGTCTAAGCGCTATTGCTATAGCTATCCTACCTAGAATAAAGAGAGAAACTCTGACTTTTCTAACTCAGCTACCTGCATAGGAAAACAGAGAAGTAGAATCTTAAATCAATCAATTCAAGAGGAATCTGGATTGATGTCCCTTCTTTTTTTAGTTATTTATATGCTACATGCAGTTTTAAGCTCGGATTGATCTTTAAGGCAGGACTTAAAATTGATGACTATACTAAAATATTTCATAAAATGAGAACATCCCCAGACTTCTTAGAAGTTTCATCCATTTTACTTAGTCCTGTCTCTCCAAACTCCTCACAATCTGAAGAATTGGGATGTCCATTTCAAAAGGCGCTTTGCTAAATTAATATCTGCTGCCTTACAAAGCCAAATTAATTGCTCAGTTCCACCTTCCAATTAACTGAGAATACAGTGTTGCTGTCTGAAGTTCCAAAGAAAAGATGGCTGACAGTTGCATCTATATAATTATATGTTGAATTAGTCTTATGGAATAAGGAAATGGTTTGTGTTGAATTCAGTGTAATCTTTTGTTTCTCTTTCAAAGCTGGATCATAATGACCATGATAGATAAAACCTATTGATGGGACTAAGACTGAATCATCAACCTATGTGGTTTATTGCAGTACATCACATCTTCCTACCCTGGATTGGAATCTATCACTAGACTATTAAGAACATTGTTTGCTCAGCGAAAAAAATAACAAAAGTTTTACTACTCATTTCTCTTGGAGTACAATTTATGCAAAGTTACAGAATTTTAAATATTATTCCCTTGTTCTTTCCATAACCTTAAAAAAAATCATTTCTGCCTAGATCAATTAAAGTCTAAGATACAGCCTGGCATTTAAGCTCAGGAGAGCTATTCATTAATGGCATTACTATATATTGTACCCTATGGATGCATCATCATCAATTGTTTACTTAACTTTTAAAAAAACAACATTCTCTGCCCAAAGATCCCTGAGGCAATCTGTACATTTTAGAAACAATGTGGATATTTTCCTAAGACCGGGGAATTAACTTAGTATCTTGATGATTTCTTTAGTTAGCCACAGGATTACACACATTTGTGGTTTCATGTGAAACCAAATAAGATTAGCTTAACCCATGGAAAATCCAAAATGATACTCTTGCTTATGGAAAACCATGTTAACCCTGTTTTCAGAACACCCTCAATTTTTTCAGCTCCATGATCAAATTATGTCTCCATACTAGTGTCCGGGCAGCATATGACCACACTAACTGAATAAAAATCAACAATTTATAAATGTGGAGTCTCTCCCAATTTCTCCAGCTAATTCCTGCTTTCTCATCACTCCCTCGTCTAAGAAAGTAGTGATAATACTTCAGTATCACCAATACCTTCTCTTTGGACAGGCAGGACATGGCTTGGCTAGAATGCAGTAGCCAATCAGTGCTTGGGCTATATATTTCTACATTCTGACAGGATAGAATGACTACCATGAATTGCAACCATTCACTATACAAAAATATTCAGCCATCTCTGATACAGAAATATCCTTTGGCCCAGGAATATTATAATCCATCCCAGAGTCCCATCATTTTTAATTTAATCTTTTATTTAAAATAATAATCCGAAAAAACCCAGAAAAAGGGCAAACATAAAAATTGGCAAAAATTAACAAGTTCCATGGCCAATCAATTGGATACAGTGGCAAAAAAAATCCCACCCGCATACATAGAAAAATACTGCAAAGGAAAACCAATATATCATTTTAGCAATAAATAGTTACAATTCTAGAATACCCTTTTGCTATAGTTTGCATCAACTCTGGAATCATAGTATGAGGTTTAGAAATAAACAAAAGAATGTCATCTGCAAATAAAATCAATTTGCATTCAATTGAGGTATGTGCTATTCTGTAAATCTCTCCAAGTTGTTCAATAGCATAAGTGAAGGGTGCCACATAGATATTAAAAAAACAAAGGTGAAAGTGGACATCCTTGTCTAGTTCCTCTAAATAGTTGGACAGTGGGAGATAACAAGCCATTAACATTTATTCTAGATGTGGGTAACTCATATAATATCTTAATCCATGTGAGGAAATCCAAATCTATTTAAAGCACAAATATGTATTTTTGTGTCTTTTGCTAAAGGCTTTTTCAGCATCCAATGATAAGATTATAACAACTGGTCTTTATTTTTACTCAAATCTATTAGAACTACAGCTAATCTGATATCTACTCCTTGCCCAATTTTTATAAACTCTGCTTGATCATTCTTAATAACAGACAATATCACTTGTTGTAATCAACTTACAAATACTGCTGTTAAAATCTTTGTATCAACATGAATCACTGAAATTGGATGATAATTAGCACTTTGAGTGGGAACTTTACCTGCTTTTGATATAACTATAATATAAATACATAAATATAAATGTGAAGGGTTCTTGGTGTCCTCTGAGCTTGGTTGTTTTCCTGCAGACATTTCATTATCCAAACTATGTAACATCATCAGTGCTAGTAAGGAATTGAGTTTGCTCTCAGTTTATATGAGATGCTAGTGGCTTGCCCTGTCAGTGTTGGTGGTCTTGAAGAATATTACAATAGTTTTATTAGAACATGTTCTTCATCACAGATAGTAAGGCAAAAATAATACATTAGGCACCAAACTGAAGGGCTGCAGGACTAATTCTGTGACTGCTTTTCCCCAGAGTGTATTATCTATGTTTTCAAAAAAGAAATGGTCTCCCTAATTTATATTCTGACTCCTCACTATTCTGTCTTAGATTCTGCAGAGAAGAACTAAAAAACTACTGCTGCCTCTTAAATTCCCTCTGAGCTGATGAAATTTCACATTGATTCACTTGTTAAATGGATTAAGCTAGTTATATTGTGAAGAGCTTTAGTTAATGGGATTTGTACTGTTGTCAGAAGGAGTTTGCTATTCATTCAAGCCGGGCAAATTATTAGAGAATATTCATTCAGAACAATATCCATGATTTCACACCACGAGTATTTGCAAAACATGAGATTGCTGCACTTTGGCGGGGATCTCTGCCCACAAGGGTGGATTAAATAGAAAGAATTAATAAAGTGAACACATGGTGGATACTCCCTGAACAAGAGAATCATTTTGAAGAGAATTAAAATTGTATTTATAGGTAGTCCTCGATTTACAACCAATCACCTAATGGCCATTCGAAGTTAAGATAACCCCCCAGAGATACTTATTGCCCATTTACAAAGTGCCCTTGCCATTGTTCACTCTTATGAGTGCAATGGCCACACAAAGAGAAACTACCCCCCACCATCTTTCCAATTCCATTGGGTTCCCACAGGCCTCGGTCTGCTCCCAAACTAGATACTCAGCCATGCATGGATATCTAAAGCTGGTAGCAGAAGCTACTACTATCACACGGGGGTGGAGGTGGGGGCTGTTACAGCCTGTAGACTGAGGCCTGTTTCCCATCCAATCACCAAAGGGTCTCCCAAAGCCTCTTGGGGTTCACTTAGGCCTCAGCTTGCTCCCAACCCAGCTACTCAACCACCCAAAGAAGGCTAAAGTTGGGCAGCAGAACTATTGTTACAGCTTATAAGCCTCAGCATGCTTCCTACCATATCTAGCCACCCAAGGGGCTAGCAGGACTCGGCCTCCTCCTCACCCAGCTCCAGGCCCCAGCAGCACCCGACTTTCCTTTCTGTTTATTTTGCAAAGGAGCCCAACCGATACAAGGCAAGGCAAGGCAAGGCAGCACAATGCAAGTCTCAGCTTTCTTATAGAAGCTGCTTGCCTCATGGCAACCTGTGTTTTTCTGTAAGCAGGTAGTACTTCTCACGAGCCTATAGCTTTTTTAAAGAGGCTCCATTTGTAGTGCTTCCTTAAAAAACAGAGTGCCAGGCTCATCTGCCTGGGTCTGTGCTAAGCCTCCCAGGGCCTCCACCACCCCTGAAGCACACACTACTCTACTTAACAATTTACACATTCATTTAACTGCCACATCAAGGGAGAGCAAAGTTTAAAGTTCCTATGGATGCAGTTTTATTTATTTTTATCCCCCTTTACAAGCGGTCATTAAAATTAGAGAAATACAAAGGTTGGGATTATTCAAATTATGACAGGTTCAAAACAAGGACGCTGCTTTTCATCTGTTTCACTTCTTTGTATGATAGGGGTATTGGTGATACTAGTAGGAATAATAAGAATGATCAGGGACTTCATATAGCAACCCAGTATAATATAATTAAATTGTTCCCAAATGATATGTTTATTTCCTTAAGAGCTCAAAAAGAGGGAGATTCCAATTGCAGACTGAATTGGATGAATTCTAAAAAGTGCAAGATTAGAAGTAAATATTAGAAAATCATCTGCTATAGTAATTAAGACTGTGAGAGTGTCACATAAGCAACTTCAAGAAAGTATAGGGTTATGTATCAGCCCTCATGGATTTGAACACTTTGGAGGAATGATTACAAAGGACTGGCATTAATTAAAAAGATAATTATGAATCTTTATTATGTTAAATCAAGATGGAATTAAAAACTTGGCAATGTGATTATTATCATTCTTAGGAAGGATAGCAACTGTTAAAATGATTATCCTTCCAAAAATTCTGTTTTTCTTTTAAACCTTCCCAATATCATTGCCCTCTAATTGGTTCAATAATTACAGGAATTATATCTTCATTTATTCGTAATTATTTTTTTAAAGAACTAGAATCAGACAAGCTGTCCAGTATAAACAACAGCAAAATGGAAGTTTAGAAACACCAGTTTGAAATAATGTGCAGACTATGCAAAGGGGCCTCAGAGACAGCCCAACACATAATAGCAAAGTGTAAGATGCAGACAGGAAGCGCATACACTGAACGGTACAACTATATACAGAAACATATGTGCAGAATATGGGCTAGACCAGGGGTGAAATGCTCCCGGTTCGGACCGGATCGCCTGATCCAGTAGCGATGGAGGCGGGTGGTTCGGAGAACCGATAGCAAAAATCCCTGCCCCCCCCCCCCTCCATGCCCAGCTGAGCTGCACAATCATCAGAGGCTTTTTCTTTTATTTTTAAAAGCATTTTTTCTATAACCTCTTCAGCAGAAAAAATGTTTTTAAAAGTAAAAAAAAAAGCCTCTGTTGTTCGCACAGCTCAGCTGGGATCGTCAGAAGCTTTTAAAAGCATTTTTTTTACAACCTCTTCAGCCAAAGAGGTTGTAGAAAAAATGCTTTTATAAGCCTCTGACAATCCCAGCTGAGTTGCCTGATCGGCAGAGGCTTTTTTTCTTTTAAAACCATTTTTTCTACAACCTCTTTGGCAAAGAGGTTGTAAAAAATGCTTTTAAAAGCCTCTGACGATCCCAGCTGAGTTGCCTGATTGTCAGAGGCTTTTAAAAGAAAAAAAGCCTCTGTTGATCAGGCAACTCAGCTGGGATCATCAGAGCCTTTTAAAAGCATTTTTTACAACCTCTTTGCCAAAGAGGTTGCAGAAAAAATGGTTTTAAAAGTAAAAAAAAAAGTTGGCCACACCCACCCAATCACATCACTCTCCCCACCAAGCCACGCCCACAGAACCAGTAGTAACAAATTTTAGATTTCACCACTGAGTTAGACCCTCCTAAATTTAGATGGAGGATTAGATTACAGATTAACAGAGTTGGAAGGGACCTTGTAGATCATCTAATCCAACCCACCACCCAAGCAGACCCTACACCATTTTTGACAGATGGCAGTCCAGTCTCTTCTTGAAAGCATCCAGTGATGAAGCTCCCACAACTTCTGAATGCAAGCTGTTCCATTGGTTGATTGTTCTGTCAGAAAATGTCTCCTTATTTCCAGGTTGAACCTCTCCTTGTTCAGTTTCCATCCATTATTCCTTGTCTGGCCTTCAAGTGCTTTGGAGAATAGCTTGACCCCCTCCTCTCTGTGGCAGCCCCTCAAATATTGGAACATTGCTATCATGTCTCCCCTGATCTTTCTCTTCACTAGACTAGCCATGCCCAGTTTCTGCAACTGTTCATCGTATGTTTTAGCCTCCAGAAGGTTCTGGAAAATAAGAGATCCTGTGGCATTTCCAGTTCCAGGCAGACAGGCCAGACATCTTGGTACTAGACAAAGTCCAAAAGATTGCAGTAGTGATAGAAGTGACAGCCAAGTGATAGCAAAATCAGGAAGGACTATGAAAAACTGGAGAAGTACCAGGGCCTGAAGGAAGAACTGGAGAGGATGTGGAAAGCAAAGACCAAAGTGTTCCCAGTAGTGGTAGGAGCACTCAGGCTGTGGCTCCTAAGCTGGGAAAGTGACTCCAACAGATCCCAGAAACATCAGAATTTTCTGTTCAGAAGAGTGCAATGCTAGGAAGATCTAAAATATTGCATAGAATCCTCAAACTCCCAGGCTCCTGGTAAAGGACTCAAGATTGAGGAAGACACAAACCACCCATAAGGATATTTTTATATGGTACAAATACAAATCGGGTACACTTTGAAGATATATTTGATTCTTCATCTGCTACAGCAATGCTGTTTAATTTGAATGGAAAGAAGTTAGTAAAAATTGCCACAAACCCAGATTTAAAAGTATTTTAAATCATATAAAATGAAAATCTAAACATCCACAGCTTAAGATAAATTTACCCAATTCAAGGAATGGGAGGATCAAGGCCTTCATTGAGTTATTTAATTACAGATAAGAAACCTACCCCCACTGAACATACCGTACATTGCCAAGGGACTGGAAGCAAACTCCAACTTGGTTTTAAAAGAACCAAAATTGTATCATTTCTTCATAAATTGTATAGGTAGTATCTGTTAAAGTTTTTCAAGGTATTTTAGCAGTGGTATATCTCTGAAAGGGATCTATATGTGCGTTTATGTGTGTGTGTATATGTGTGTTCTCTGTGTATATGTATATGTATACATATTTGTGTGTGTGATTATGTTTATGTATGTATCCATCACAAGTGATTCTTAACCAAATCTTTAAACAAAACCTTGGGAACAAGAGGTACACTTTGATCTTGCTGAAACAAAGTAGAGTTTTAGAATTCCTTTAAAATTTATTTCAGTAAAGATCAGGGAATGACCGCAAAGATAATCTATGGACGGCATACTCCATTAAAAATCACAGTTTCCACTAGAGTGAATATTTCTAAAGTATGATATGTGGTATGAAAGTTCACCTTTATGGTAATGTACAGTTAGTAAGTTTCCCACTGAAAGCATTTTCGACAAAATTAAAAGAATTGTACAGCCTTTTAAATTTGAATTTTGCAGTAGAATTGGTATTTCCCGAAACACCTTAAACAGTGACTACATATGAAATTATTCCATTTCTATTCTTAGGAGGAAGATTTTGAATCCTAAAATACTGGAAAATAAAATTTTATTTCTCATAGGAAATATGCAGGAAATATAGTAGCACTAGCATAAACATTAGTTCAACATTTTAAAATGTTTGAAAAACTGCTATGAAGAAATTATTTATATCATTTGTTAGCTTTGCTAATAAGATACACTTCCATTAAAATAAATATCACTTTGGATCAATATATTAAATACGATCAATGCACTGTACTCTGTTCAAATATATATATGCATTAATATGCTCATACTCCAAAAGTTGTACTCGTTTATTTTATTCTCAATATTTCTCACACTTACTAAATTTAGTTCTGTATAAATAATTGTTTAATTGTACACAAAATATCAACAAAAAGAAAAAAATTGACATCTATTTTTTGCTGAGATTTGCAGATCTTATAATACAGATTCTTGGAAGAAAATAAATTACTTTAACATTTTTAGAAAATGCAGTTCAGCATTGTTTGGAGATTAGAGATCTGAACTATGAAATCAGAATGCATACTAGAGACCGAAATAAGTGAAAGAATATAGAACTACAGATTCTCAATATATATTTGTCTATTGTATATTGACAAGTTCAGTAAGATTTATTTGTGATTGTATGTATAATATATTTATTACTGTTGTATATCAGTAATTGTATGACCTCTATGAATGCCATACACTAAAAAATAAATAAAATTTATCTGGTTGGATAAAGGATAGGCTAGTTTTTACTGGGAGGGTAGAAAAGAGGACAGAAGATTGTGCACTTCAGGCAGGGACAATCACCCAAGCTTACCATATAACCAAGAAATTGATATGTCCATTCCAAGTATAACTGAGATCTGGAGTTTGCAAAGAGCTCCATCAACCCCATCCTATTTCCCTGAAGACCTTAAATCAAAAGTGGATAAATTACCTCTGAAGAAGAAGGATTAATTTGGGAGATTTGGAGTCACATTTGCATTAAAGTGATAAGTGTATCTCTAATAGTGGTTAAAGCACCAGGCTAGAAACTGGGAGACTATGAGTTCTAGTTCCACCTTAAGTGTGAAAGGTGGCTGGATGGATCACTTTCTCTCAGCCCAATCCACCTATAGGGTTGTTGTCAGTGGTGGGATTCAGCCAGTTCTCACCACTTCGGGAGAACCGGTTGTTAACTTTCTGAGCAGTTTGGCAAACTGGTTGTTGGAAGAAATCATTAGGGCAGAGAATTGGTTGTTAAATTACTTGAATCCCACCACTGGTTGTTGAGGAGAAAAGGGGATGAGAAAAGAGTGTTATGTATATTTGTCACCTTGAGTTACTTATAAAAATAATAAAGGTGGGATATAAATTAAATAAAATATTTCTAACTAGTGATTCAATACTAGCTTGCCATCTTCTAAGCAAAACCTTCTAATCAGGGGTGAAATGCTCCCGGTTCAGACCGGATCGCCTGATCCAGTAGCGATGGAGGCGGGTGGTTCGGAGAACCGGTAGCAAAAATCCCTGGGCTCTCCCCCCATGCCCAGCTGAGCTGCGCGATCATCAGAGGCTTTTTTTTAACTTTTAAAAGCATTTTTTCTATAACCTCTTCCGCCTGAAAAAATGCTTTTAAAAAAAACAAGCCTCTGATGATCACGCGGCTCAGCTGGCATCATCAGAGACTTTTAAAAGCATTTTTTTCTGCAACTTCTTTGGCCGAAGAGGTTGTAGAAAAAATGCTTTTAAAAGTAAAAAAAAAAAAGTTGGCCACTCCCACCCAGTCACATTACCCCACCACCACCAAGAAATGCCCACAGAACCAGTAGTAACTAATTTTATATTTCACCACTGCTTCTAATTCTTTGTTCAACTAGTTATTGAGCCCTCTTATGTATGATTGTTTTCTTTCTTAATTGCTCTATGGTCATTTATTTTCCAATTATAGTTTTGTGTTGCCTATTTTTGAACTGTCCATGTCTGTCTTGTTTGCCCCTACCTCTTCTAAATTCAACTTTATTTCTGGCAATTTTTTGTTTTGTCAAAGATTGCCAAAATCTTGAATATTAACTTACTAGTAGGTGAAGTGACTTTTTTTTTTGTATGGCCTATACTTACCTCTGGTCCCCTGTTCAGATGCTTCTGACCACTATTTAAGCTGAATACCATATCACATTCATTAGATTCCAATAATAGGTCAGCTTGTAATATATCCTAGCTAAATGTCAAAGCCACAACCAGTTAGCTAGTCTACATAGGAGACATTTATGATCAACTTATGGAGTGCTTATGGTCAACCTCTATAACTCTTTCCAAAAGATGTTATAGAAATGTTACTTTTAGCAGGCAAAGGCACAAATAAGATAATAATTCATAGTTTACAAAAGTCTTTAATTGCTTAATAAGCTATTAAATCACCAGATCAATTTGGAGAAGTATCATAGTGAACTAATTTCCTACATTTCTCCCTTCAGTGTTTAAGTAATCTTTTAAAGTTCTTTAGCATCGTTCCCTGATCTTTGTAAATACATCTGATAACTCCTATCCTTGTTTCCTGTATAAGAATTCAACATCATGGCCTTGCTGTTTGGTTGTCACCTTGTGACTAGATTCATTTTCATGGAGGTGCACAGTGGGTAAACAAGACATACAACAACAAACAGAAATCCTTATCATAATAATAGTAACTATAATATTAAAAAGGGATCTGAACCATCCTACATTGGGTAACCATGAAGTAATAGAATTCTAATGTTAAAGGAAGAAGGAGAAGAGCAATCAATATGTGTTACAGTATGAAAAATAGCTGATTGGTTCAAGATGGTTTGTACACCTCTGAAAATCTGTGTTGGTCAACATAGGTGCAGCAGCAACTAGAATTGATGAGATCACAAACCCCCTTTTGTTGACTAAAAATCCAGGGCCGTGCAATTCTGAATAGCAATTTGAGACATAGTAGTTACCTTGGCTTGCAGTCTCCTAATGGCATCTGTCATGGCCCTGGCATAGATTTCAAGAGATGCTGAAATATTGAGAAGGGCAAATTCTAAATCAGCAACCCGAAATCTGGCAGATAGCAATGGAACAGGAAGTGCAGTGGAAACAGCCACTCCACAAGAGTGTTATTATGGAATATCTGATGCAAAGAGGTCAATTGAGCTTAAGCAAAAGATGAGAAGGTGGTTGTAAGCTTACAACCAGAACCAGAACTCCCAAAGTGCATAAGCCATACCACGTAGGAGGTACCTAACAGTTTCACACATCCAAAACCATCCTGGCTTTGGGGTTTGTCTAGGTTCCAGTTCAGCAAAAATCTCAAAAGTCCAGATATAGTTGGTTATGTTTCCCACAAAAATTGCCTCAGTCTGAAGGGACTGTTTAGAAATACAGTACATGTTTTCCCTGCCAAATAATTTGATGAACACCCACATGTTTATCTGTGCATTTCTCTTCTCAGTAATGGAAGAGTTATATGCTGCCAGGAGAGTGGTGTAATTAAATATTAAGGGAGCCTCAAATGAGGGAATTCTTTCCATTAGGTGAACTGGTATATGGGTACACACACTCAACTTCAACTGCAAATTGATAGCGATGTTTGAAGACATGTTCATGATAAGATTATCCCTCCAACTAAGTTGATGGTTGTGATGGAGAATTTCTATTCAGTCTTCTTTAAAGCCATGTGATATGCATCCTGTATTGATGGTTTTATATAAGGTTTTTAGGGGAATTTGCTTGAATCTAGGGTGGTTATGAAAGTTCAACTTTTGTCCTATCTTTGTGGAGTATGAAATACCTTCTTCATCTGTGGCACTAGCCACTAGCACTTTGTGGGAGGAACCCTTACATTTCCTATGGTAGAAATAAGAAATAAATTAGAAATAAGAAATGGTTTTAAACCTGGGATAGGTGCAAAAGGATTCAATGAACAAACAAATTTGACATTGCTGGTGAAAGGCTTGTCATGAGTAACAAAATATAGGCTCAAATTTCCAAGGAGATAAAAACTGCTTTCAAAAACTCCACTCAGAATGAACAAGTCAGGTATTTCTTATGTTTTTTAAGAGAAGCTTTAAGCTGTTCTATGGGCTGCTTTTACTGTCTATCTGGGCTGTACAAATCTATGATGATATCTTCTAAAGGTGGTTCAGCTCTTTTGTCTCAGGTATGATCCCTTCTACCTTCAGTAAAGTATAGGTTGTTAACAGTATTGATATAGACCCCTCTACTTAGGGTCATCTGGCATCCATGATTTCACCTGCAACACAGCTTCTAAATCCTCAAACTAGAGAAACATCATAGCTATAAGTAAGAACTAGGCAAATTTCTACAAATTCTACATTTTCTAGGACATCTCCAAATACTTTAGATCCTCCAGCACTTCCATCTTCTGGAGGAGGAAAAGAGACAGAAATTCGATTATATGTTTCCTTATGATAGTGTGACTCCTACTATCCTCACAGTTTTTATGCCACTTTCCACTGGCTAAGTATTAGTGTTAAATTTTGAAAAGCAGCTGCTTTGACACTTTCAAAGGCCACATCAAAAAGTGCCAAGTTTACCCCATGGAAGGATTGGCAATTTTACGGCCAGGGAAAACACATTTTAAAATTACTCCCTCTTTTCTTCTTCCTTTTTTACTCATGGAGTAGAAGGAAGATAGATAGTGGTCTCAGGAGGTGCCAAAATCAGTTGGAGATAATTTGTTTCACAGTAAAGTTAAAACTTTAACTTTTAACTTAAAGAAACCTAAAAATGGGTAGGGATACAGCTTCTCACTATAGAGTTATGCAAATTAGAATGAACATTCTTGTATCTCAGTACGTGAAGACTGAACCAACAATTTGATTTCCTCTAGGAAAAGTGAATGGAAGGGGAATCATTGCTTATACTAAGCACTTTCATATTTTCTCTTGCATCCCCAAAACAGAGTTGGAGGTTTGGGAAAGTTAAACTGAGTCATCCTTTCAGAGACATTTCCTTACAAGAATCTTCAATGCCTTCAACAATGGCAGAGCTTCTAGTGTTCTGAAAATATTTGTCAGGGTTCCAAGTAACACCCCAATGAAAGAAGACTCCGAGATTTGAGTTTCCTCAACGTTCCATCTTATTGAAGATTTCATATTGGCACATTTGGAAAAACCCGAATCTGAAAGCTTCCAGGTTTTCCCCACCCAAAAGAAAGTTCAAGTCGCTGCCCAGTGCCCACATGTCCATCACATGATCCAATCAGGCACCATCCAAAACTGAAGATACCTCCCAGTCCCCTCATGGCAGCTGCAGGGCACCGTGGCCTTGACTCTCTGAGAAAAGAATGTTGTTTTGACTATACTGTGTATCACCCATACTCTATACCAGTGATGGCTAACCTTTTTGCCATTACGTGCCAAAAGCAGGGGGAACGCGGGGGGTCGTGTGCATGCATGCCCACATCCATAATTCAATGCACCCCGCCCCCCCACCCCGCATTCCCCTCGCTTTTGGCACGGTGGGCCTGGTAGGCCTGTTTTTCGCTCTCCCCAGGCTCCAGAGGCTTTCTAGGAGCATGGGGAGGGCAAAAACGGCCTTCCCCACCCACCAGAGACCTTCCAGAGGCCAGAAACAGCCCGTCTCCCAACTTCCAGTGGGCCCAGAAGGCCAAAAATCAGCTGGCCAGCACGTGCATGTGCACTGAAGCTGAGCTAGGGCAATGCTCATATGCCCACAGATATGGCTCCGCATGCCACCTGTGGTACACGTGCCATAGGTTCGCCATCACGGCTCTATACAATCCCCCCTCCCAATTTCCCACATTAGAAAATGTGGCAGGCCTGAAGGCCCAATTGTAAAAGATTGCTTCCAGGTCTGACAATATTCTTTAAAATTCATGGAGATATTTAGAAATGTATCTACCTTGAAAGAAGCCCATGCTGAACTATATATGCAGTATAATAATATCTCTGTTTTATTAATTTTTGTTACTATTTTAAAACCAAATAAACATAAAAGCTACATAGTTATAATAATGGGGACGTGCAATATTCTGTATGAAACAAATACAGGGAGGAAAAGTCCTAAACAAGATGTTTAGCTCTCAGATTCAGTTCTTAACTTAATTCAAAGGAAGAAATAATTGCAATTTAGATGCACATTTCTTGACTTCCTGCTCTCTCAGATCAGAACTCAATAGCCTTTTGATGCCAAACTGGAACATATATGAGGTACACACATAGTTGTGGTATATTTAGGACAAGATGGAGCAAGGAAGAATGGAGACTGATGGATTTGTCTGTCACTGTAGAAGTTATGTCCATGTCCCATTCTTCTATATGTTGTAAGAGAAAGTAGCAGCAGGAACTTAACAGAGTCTATGGTACCATTGGACCTTTGGGGGGCTGTTAAGGGATTCTTGCATGGAGATAGATTGTCAGAAAAGGAGCTTTGCTCTTTTGGAAAATTGTATCTATCATAACATTCCCCTCAGATTAGATTGGATAGTAAGTTGTTCTCAAGATCTAGAAGGATCTGGCTGCATGAGGTCCAGTTGAATCACGGATACAAATCAGATCATCATATCATTGTACTCAATAAGCGAAGGGTTGTATGTAAGCATTTTTCTGCAAAGGATAAGGGGATCCTCCTAGCCAAGAGAAAAAAGAGAATCAAAATCATTCCATGTCATTTTGCCATTTGGGTCTGACCAGCAATTGTACCCCTCCCCACCCTCAATCAAGGATTTATGACCCCAAATTATGGAAGTTATTCAGTCCCAGAGATGTAAATTAAAAGGGATTGCTGTGAGTTACAGACTTGAAGGTAAAATTCAAATTCTAAGGAACAGAAGCAAACTAATGCTGCACCCTCTCAAGGAATACCTGCCAGATGACAAATAAGCTAAGTAAGACTTACCTGATTGGAAATACTGCAGTCCTCAGGGTCAATGTTTAGAACAAGGTGGAGAGTCAAGTGGAATATATGGGATTCAAGGTGTTTAGGAAGAGGGGAATGGATGTTACTGGGATACTGGAGGATAAAATATTAGATTGTATAATAGGGGCAGGATCGGTTATCCATCCTGAGTCAATAACCAAATACTTGAGGTGGCCATCCTAGTATCACTGAGGTGTGAACGGAGGCTCCATTAAATTCAGAATCAAAGTCTCTGAAGTCCAGAAAGTAGGAATCACAACTGAAGAAGGAAAGACCTCTGTATTCTTGAGTCACATCTTCTGAGATAGCAGGTTTAAAACTTCTTGGAGGTTCTTGATGTCTTCTCTTTCAGGAATATCTTCCAATGTTTTGTTCAATTAACTTCTCAGCCCAGCGGAGCAATCAGCTCTTTTATACTGTTATGTATCCTTTTGAGTTACATATTATTTTTGTGTTGTGGCATTGATTATTGTCCAACATTTTATTTTTGTTTTGGGATTTGAGTTTTATAAATACAAATATTTATAAATGTATTTATAAATACATTTGAGTTTTATAAATACATCTGTATTTATCCTGTCTCCTTGCTCATCTCTTAATCCTGAATATTGGAAATACTGTAAACATTCTTGCACAAATTCCAAATGAGTTACATTCAATGGTCATCATTGAGCAGGACAGCACTGAAGCAGACATTTAATGTGGGTGAAACATTCCTGTCACCTGCTAGAAGACATCAAAAAGCAAAACAAAGATGTGACTTAATTATTCATGTGCTGTGACATTTCTAACTTTTCTTCGAGCCTCATCATTTTAGCTGTGTTTCTTTCAGCAGCTGTCTCTCCTCAGATATCTTTAAATAAGAGATATACTACCAAGGAGATCATTATCTGAATGTTATGTTTTTGCTACATAGTCCACTTCCCTCAAATTTTGAAGGAATACTTTCCCAGAGGTAATTCCTTGGGTTTCATGTCCAATAATTAGTTGCCACTGGGTTTGGGGTGCTTTAGCTCACTCACAATAACTTCTGTTAGATGGACTTTAGAAAATGGCAGCTGAAGTGCCTTCTCATTTTGATATGTGGCCAAAGAAAGATGAAATATGATGTTGAGGAATCAAACTTGCTCCTCTTCGTCCTGTTTGACCTGAAAAGATGTCAGAGAGTTAGAAGAGGCCCTTGATCTATCTCAGCTATCCTTTCCTCAGGGAATAGAATGAGAAGAGTGAAACCAAGGATAACAATCTCTCACATGGAGGGGCTTTTTGTGAGACAAGGATGCTGGATTTCAATGGAAACAGCAATTTATGCAATCGATTTTACAGTTCATGAAAAACTCCAAAGAAAATCTCTTTGCTGAGATTTCTGAGTGTTTATCTTGTCCTTATGTTCCAAATGCCTGCAAATAAGATCCTGTGCTTAGTAGCTGTCTAGAAAGGACACTTGTTGCTGGTGGTCCTAAATGCTAAAGTGCCTTTATCCCTTAAAGTCTAACAACTTCCAAATCTATGAGGCAGCCATTCTAATGTTGCTCTTCATAATGCTTAGGCTCAGCTCTCTGAAACATTACAAGTTACCCAATCGGGCACTGTGGCACCTCTGAAATCGTAACCTTCTGCACTTCCAGATCTCCAATTTCACTTACAGGGAAGAGTATATTAACTTGGAGTTTTCTGGGTTCTTTCCTAAATTAGTGGCCATCCAGCCATATATAGAGTTTGCTTCAAAAAAGAAAAGTGGGACATGCTCAGATGGTTGAAATACTTATTCAGGTGACAAAAGCTTCCTTTCTCCTGAAGACTATATTAGAGATTTCCATTCCTTCCTAACACCTCCTCCCCCCCCCCAATTCCAACCTTAGTCATGGTCTCCCCTGCATCCTATTACCTTCTATTGCTTTTTACCGCCATTTTCAATAATGATGATGCCACAGCAATGATGTCCCATTTCCAATAGCGATGATGTTTCAGTTTGGAGGAGATCCTGCCCCTCTTGGACTTTCTCTGTACTGAGGTCAGAAGCGTCCCAGCCTTCCGGCAGAACCCAGAAAGTACTTCTTGGAGGAATTTCCAACAGTCTGCATGGGTTGGATCCTGTTGCTCTTATTGAGGATGATAAGGATGCAGGGCCTTTTCTTCAGCAGTTCTTCTGGGACAACTTTGTTATTCTTTCTAAGAAAGAATTGTATTATTTTGGATAGCCTACAACAGAAAGAAAAAGATGAGAGAAATTATTTGCAGAGATTTCCCTTGTGCAGGAACAGGTAGAAGATAGCAACCATAAGGGCGGCAAAAGAGCTTCTTGCAGGAAATGTTCTATTATGTTTCCCCTTTCCTGCCTGTGGATAAATTATTCTTGAATAAAGTGAAGCAACTTGATGAAGAATATATTCTCCCCAAAGACTGCCAGGAAATAGGCAAGTTTGGAGAACTAATTCAGGTGATCTACATTTTTGGCACACTGGATGCATGGTTATGATGGGACAGCAGAGATATTCAGGATGACTAGGCTAATGTGTGCAATAGGGTCTTTTCATTGGGGAGAGTAGAAAAAGAGAGTACAGTAATTTCAATCATCTTTCTTCTCAGTTTAAATTATGAGCCTTCTTTCAATCCCAGCTATTCCCAGAACTGGGAGGAAAATTTAGAGGGTATAAAAGGTACCCATTTCTGGAATGGGTTGGCAGAGAGCCTTCTTGGACTGTCTTAGAGAATGAAGACTGCTATAGATTATTACTTTATTATCTCTTTTCTACTTTTCAACTCAGGAACACACACACACTAAAAAAACCTAGGAAAGTTCTATCTTCTCTCCTAAGGACTGCTCCCATTGTAAGATATGACCTTAGTTGCTGAGACTAAGTTGCTGTGGGTCCTGAGGGTCCTGATGTCACAGTGGAAGAGCATGATGTCACAGTGGTCCTTTTGGCCTCCCAGCTAATTACTGTGGTTTTTAAGAGGCTTTTAATCCAAGTTATAGCCTCTTATTTCAGATTGATATGTATGCACATTTAGTTACAAGTTACAACAGTGCAGATTACTTTTTAAAATCATAGGTGCCCTCCCACAATGTAAGCTTGTGTTGTACAAGAATATGATGGAGGAGGGAGGGAGGGAGGGAGGGAGGGAGGGAAGGAAGGAAGGAAGGAAGGAAGGAAGGAAGGAAGGAAGGAAGGAAGGAAAAACTATGATCCCTAAGTCAAACTGCTCAATTTAAATTATGAATGTCTTTTCATTGCCAGTTGACCAGTAAAACTCTTTCCAAAACCACAAGTGGGGAAAAATGAGGAAGTATTAAAAATACCCCTTCTTGAACTTGGGCTGGCAGAGAGCTTTCTAGGAGCATGTTGGAAAATCGATCTTACTTACATTATTATCCTGTTTTCTTTCTTTCAACTTAAAGCAAGAAACTAGGAAAGAGGTGCCTTCTCTCCTGAGTAATCCCACTAATGTGATCTAGGAGCTGAGTTGCTGAGAATTTAAGCTGCTGAAAGTTGTGATGTCACAATGGAAGGTGACAAAAGCCTCTGTAACAAAAGGCTTTTTCTGATGATGGCTTTTAATCCAAGCCAACATTTATTTTACTTTTGAATAAGGATTCATTTGCACATTTAACTATAAGGGACAGTAATACAAATTTGTTTTTATATCATTGGTGCTGTCCCACTATTTAAACTCCAGTTTACTATTTCATATGAGCTCTAATATAGTCTCATGGAGTCAAGAGGCCCAATGTGCTCCCCTTTTTAAAAAATTACAAGAAGCAAATGAAAACTTTGATTACAATTTTTGTAAAAATTTTATACAGTATTATCTTGCATAAACATACAAAAGTTGCAAAATACCTTTATTTCCTAATTGCTGTACACCAATAATCCTAAATGGAAAATACAATTTTGTAGGAAAACATTCCTCCACCTGCTATGTTTATTTATAAACTAGACAACCTGTGACCCATTAAGTCTTCATTTCAGAGATTATTTTCTTATCAGATACCTCAATGGTATCTGGTAAGTATACCAGAATACTTCAACAAGTTTACCAACGATACTTCAACAATGGTAGAGCTTCTAAATTTCATTGCAAGAAGCTTTTAAAAATTCAGGGAGATATTCAGCGATGTATCTGCCTTGAAAACAGCCCATGTTGAACTGTATAGCACTGTATAGCACAGTAAAGCATTTCATAATTATTGTACACTAATATTAAGAAGAAGATTTTTTTTTAGATATTACAGAAAAATTCTCCTCCATCCTCTGATATTTATTTATAAGGGTACATTATATATTAGCAGTGTGAACAGAGTTTCTTCCCAATGGAACTGGGAGGCAGGGTGAAATGTATTCTGCCAATGTGTCTTGAAAAGGGTTGGCCTTCCAATGTTATACGAGTGATTCTTAACTTCAAGATGAGATGCTCAGGACCTAACAACCACTAGTAGCTAATATTCACAATGTCATTTGAAGAAAATCATCCATGGGGAGAAATTTGGAAGATTGGCTCTTCAGAGACCCTCCCCCAGCATATTCCTGTTGTTGATGAAATCCCTCCAAAAGAAAATTAGCTCCATAGAGAATCTCTAATTTGTCTGAGCAAATGATACAGGTTGGAACTAGGCCTGAAGGTATCTGCAACTCCTGGTTACCACTTTGAGGAAAAACTCCACAGAACAGATATAATCAGAGTTTTTTGTGGGGGGGAGGAGGGACAGTGGACAGTTTGGGATTCTTGAGACTGTCTTGCAGGTGTTCTCTGCTATGTAGCAATGATAAACGTCAGTAGTCACAAGCTACCCTAAAAACAAACTAGTGATGTTAATATGAAATCCACATCACATTTCCAGGCAAAGCAAAATTGAAAGCTGCACAACATACCTACACAATGGTAGACATACAAAGAGGTATACATGCACACAATCTCTGTACAATTGCACATCTGCCACACTCACAACTCAGTAAAGAACACTCTATCCTACTGGATGATGACTGGCCTATATACAATTCCTTCCCATTTTTTCCCTCCAGTTTGCCTTTAAAAAAAAATCTTTGTTGCTTACCATCCTCTTGAACTTTTCACTCACTCAGAAAATGTCCAATTACACCTACTTCCACTTTCAATTTACATTTACATTTTTTCAGATCAAATTCTACCCTACCCCCAACCAGGAATTTTAGAATGTTTGATTAATCTGATGAATTCCATTTCCCAAGGAAGTTGTGCGTTTTTTGGAGTAAATTTTCCTCCTCTAAAGATAGAATCTTGGTTTTAAAGCCTTTGCGACTATCACCTGAAATTCCTATGCAAAGGTGTATCTGTATTAAAGACTGAAAATCTTGGGGGGAAAAGTCAACTTTGAAGCTTGGTATACAAAATAGTATTTAGAATTCCTGATCTGGAGAAACAAATTCCCTTCTTCCTTCCTTAGCTGATGAGAGTGTTTCCAGAATATACAACTATTCTGTTACTCAGCAGATTAAGGATTGCAGGGTGTTTTTTAATGCACTCATAATTTCTATGAAGAATTCCCAAGATTCCCAAGTTGGGATTGTTTCTTCTAGAAATTTATAATGCTTATGTGAAAGGATGGATCTAACCCAATAACTCAAGGTACAAAGTAATTTAATGTAATATTCTTTTATTTCAGGCCTGCAATAGATTTAGGCCCTTTCAGCATTTCAACTACTGACCTCTTGACCTCCTTCCCTTGCAGGTACACATCTGGAACTCACTGGTCTCCACGTGGGGGAAGCCTTTTATACACAGGAGGAGGAGCCAGAAGGTAAGGAGTGACCAGGGGAATGATGGGATATGTGGTAGGTGGGTTAACCCTTACACGACTCTAGGTTGGTGATCACAGTGAGGTTATGCATTTACCCTGACAGAACCCCCTCTAAATGCTTAACCGAATACAGAGATACACAATGTACATGATTTACATATGAACACATATTTTAGACATGAGATATGAGTGTTGCTTGTGAGGTAGGGGTTTAGTTAATATATCAGCAATCTGTTCCTCGGTATCACAATGTACAGCTTTAATAAAACCTATCTCTGAGAACTGCCTGACGTGCTTACATTTAATATCAATATGCCTCGATCGTTGCCCTACAGCATCGGCTTTTGATATCTCTATGGCAGCCTTGTTGTCTTCGTGGATAGTTATTGGGTATGATGGTTCACCCCAGATGTCATTGAGTAAATCATCAAACCATATCAGGTTGTTAGTCGCTTTGGATAGACAGACGAATTCTGCCTCTGTGGTGGAAGTGGCTACCAGTTTCTGCTTCTCTGTGTACCAATGGATAGAGCTGCCATTGAGAAATAACACATATCCTGAGGTGCTTTTTCTGCTTTGAATATCCCCCGCCCAGTCAGCGTCAGCATAACAGGTCAGTCTCGGTTTGGTTGATGTCTCTGGTTCAAGGCAAAGCTGTGTATTGATGCTGTATTTGAGGTATCTGAGTAGCCTCTTGATGGCGTCCCAGTGAAAGGAAGTAGGTTTGCTCACATGTCTGGATAGTAAATTGACTGCCAGGGCGATGTCTGGTCTAGTCCAATTGGCTATATACAATATTGACCCAATGGTAGACCTATACAACTTGTTGTCGTTGAAGGGTTCAGATTCACCATACATGCCTTTCAGAAAGTCTGGTTGCATAGGCATGTCATTGGGCTTTGCCTCTGACATGTTGCATTTGGATAATAGCTCAGCGATTTTTTCCTTTTGTGAGAGTCTGAATCCTTTGTCAGTCATAGTTACGTGGACTCCTAGGTATTTGTCAATTTTACCTAGTGATTTTAGGGAGAAGTGACTACCTAATTCAGTGGCAAATTTGTCACATTTGTCTTTGTGTTTGCCTATGTATAGGATATCATCCACGTAAACAAGTATGCCCTCAAATGAGTCTTTTTCTCCTTTTGTAAAGAAACATTTGTCAGCTGAGGTGGCTGTAAATCCCATTGAGTTGAGAGCTTTGGCTAAGCAATCGTACCATCTTTTGCCCAATTGCTTAAGTCCATACAAACTTTTGTTCAAGAACCAGGTGCAGTTTTCTCCCTTATTGTATCCTGGGGGCGCCTTAACATATATTTCCTTGTCCAATTCAGCGTGAAGGTATGCAGTCTGCACATCAAATTGGAAAACCTTAACTCCCATGACAGTCGCTATAACCAGTGCACTTTTGACACTTTCAGCCCTGACGGTGGGTGAGTAAGTGTCAGTGTAGTCCTCCGGGTACCTCTGAGCAAAACCTTGTGTGACCAGCCTTGCCTTGTATAATGTCTTGTTGTTCTCTAGAGTTTTAATTCTAAACACCCATTTGGTTCCAATAGCCTTCTTGTGTTCTGGTACCTGGGCCGGTGAGTACACGTTTAGATCTTTGAGGCTGTCCATCTCCTTCTCCATAGCTAATCTCCATTTTTCTCTTTCCTCTAATGGGAGTTTAAGTATGTCCTCATAGGAACTAGGCGCGATGTTATCATTGTGTATGATCATGACGTAGTCTTCTAGTCTTTTTGGTAGCTTGTTTCTCTTTTCCCTTACGGGCCTACTTGGGGTTGTGTCTGTCTCGTGCATGCGTTCAGCCTCTTCGTTTGTTAGGCTGTCTAACTTTAGAGTGGGATGTCCCTCCTTCCAGCCTTTAGTACTTATTTGATGATGTTTGGCTTTATTTATTTTTGTCCCCTTTGTATTTTTTGTGGCTGTTTCTTCTTCTCTCTGATCATGGTCATGTGTGTCTTTTCCCCCTTCCTTCTCAGTTGCCTGGGGATATGGACATCTGCTGGGGCACCAAATATATGTAGGTGGGCCAAGTTGGGTTTTCTTTTATACAGCATTTCATACGGAGTTTTGTTAACGGAACGTGACCACAGTCTATTTAGTGTGTAGTTTGAATAGTGTAACGCTTCGGACCAAAAAGATTGTCCCAGTCCCGCGTCCTCCAAGATGCACCTCATCATGGTCTGGAGTACCCCATTTTTTCTCTCTGACACTCCATTTTGAAATGGCGAAAACAGAGAAGTGAAATAATGCGCTATGCCCTGCTCCCTCAACCATCTCGTGAAATCTCTTGCCATAAATTCTGACCCCCTATCGGTCATTATTTGTTTTATCTTTGTGTTGTGTTGCAATTCTATTCTTTTGTGGAACTCTTTAAACCTTTGTGGCACCTCGCTCTTATGTCTGAGTGAGTAGACGTACCCATACCTGCTGTAGTCATCTACAATATTTAGAAAAAACCTCTTTCTATGTCTGATAGATGGTTTCAAAGGCCCCACTAAATCCATATGTACGAGTTGGAAAGGATACTCAGTGGTTCGTTCTGATTTTCTAGGCCTAGCCTTAACCTTAATCTTTGAGCGCTTACAAACTGAACACTCTAAATAGTTATCACAGTTTTTTACTTTGAGTCCCTCAGTACATTCAGTCATTCTCTTTACAACAGGGAAGCTGATGTGCCCCAGCCTTCTGTGAAGGAGGTGCGTGCAATTATCATGTATTGGTTTTCCAATAGAAACAACACCCTTACTATGTTTCTCATTGTTGTCTACCCCCTGATGTACCCCCTCTGGTTCAGTGACTTCTTCTCCTCCACCTTTTAAGTTTGCGTTGATGCTTCCCTTGTCTCCTGTATTGGGCGTGAAGTAGGGAAGTCCCTCTAGTATAGTTACCTCCCCAACTTCATTTCCTTGTTTGAGTATATGGACTTCCCCATCCCTGAACACTACTTCGTTGTCTGTGCCTTGCGTGAGCTTGGTGGTGGATAACACACCATGTTCGGGCACATATAATACCCCCTCTATTTCCCCAATATGTGGGATGTGTATGTTCCCTTTCCCCACTACCTGGACTCTATTTTGATTGGCTACTCTTAGTTTGAAGTCTGTCTTGGTGAGTGAACTGAATAATCTTGGGTTATTCGTAGTATGGTCAGAGGCCCCTGAGTCCAGGAGCCACATGTCCTCTCTTGTCCCCTGCCTGGTGTCAGAGTTATTACATCTAAATCCATACATGGAGCCTGTGTAGCTGTCCCTAGAGCTATCTCTGCGTTCATGTTGCCTTCTGGGATTTGGTGACCACCCACGCCCTCGTTCTTTGAAAGGTCTGCACTCCGGTGATTGCCCCCCCCTCCGCGGTCTGGTGAATGTCTCCCTTTGTGATCACTATATCCTCTTTCCCTATTGTTCCTGGGACAGTCTCTCTTTATGTGATTTCTAGAACCACAAGAGAAACATTCAGGGGCATTCCTCGCTCTATCTTGGAACTCTACCTTTTCAAAGGGTCTAGGATCTCTCCTGGATATGTGGTGATCCCTCCTCAGGTTGTCCTCAGCTATTAATCTATTTGTGAGTGTGCCTAGGGACAAGTGCTCTAAACTCAGACTATCCAGTTGAGTTACGAAGTTGTCTCAGCTGTTATCTAAAGAGTTGATGATGATGCTCGTCATGCTTTCTTCAGTTATCATTTCTCCTCTCTGCATGAGCTCTGCCCTGGTTGCATTTAATTTTAATATGTGCTCGCTTATAGGAACCCCTGGTTTGTGCCTAGCTGAGTAGAACTCCCTAGAAATCCTTGTGGTTGTGGCCCTGCTCTGACTGTAGAACATGCTGTATAATTTTTGCATTACCTCAGACACAGTTAGATCATTACCAATGGTGGGATACATAGTGGGAGGAATAGATGTTAACAATATGTAAAAAGCCTTGTGATGTATACAGTCAATTTCTAAAGACCAGGGCTTTTGTGGTGGTCTATTAATCAGAAAGAGTGCATTCTCCCTCATAAAAGCAACCTGCAACTGTTGACTCCACCCTATGAGATTCCCTCCATCTATTTGTAGTTTTGGTAGATTAATATTCATAGACCCAGAATTGCTATAATAGCTACTTACTGAAGGCAGCTGTCCATGGTCCAGGATGTGACTGAACTCGCAATAAGGCAATGGTATGTTTGACGCTAGTCTGAACTGATTTGTATCTATGTTCACTGTTCCTCTTGTTACAGGTGGCAACTGAGCATGCGTGAGGCTCATTCTGCGTTGGATCTCGCCGGGTGAGGAGCTCCTGTCCGGGGCTCCTTGCTGAAGGCCCAGGCCTGCTGGCTGAAGATCGGGCTCGCCTCTGGGAAGCCTGGGCTGGACGTGGTACCTCTGGACTTCTCTCCACGTGGCTGACTCCATCCCAGATGCTCGGCTGGAAGCGGCGGATGGCGGGTGAGGCCTCCATGGGTCCAACGGTGGGTCGGCGGCGGCGGTGGTGGCGGTGGCTGCGGCGGCCGATCTTGATTCGTGAGAGCTGGGTCCCGGGCAAGCAGCGAATCCTGGCGGTGGACACAGGAGTGGTGAGTATACGGCCTGGTCTCCTTCCGTCGTGGCTTGAGTTGTTGTCGGGTGGCGCAGCGTTGTTGCAGTTTGCTGCGGTGGCATTGTGACTGCTCTCGTGTCTTGGTGGTCGTGGCTGGCTGTGGTGTTGCCTTCAATTGCCCTCGGTTCTTCAGAGGTATCGCCTGTTCTTGCAGTTTGTGCAGTAGGCCTGAATGTGGGGCCTAGGGTGGCCGCTATTGTTTCTAGGGCCTTTTCGACATCGAGCTCGGTTGGTGGGCTTCGATTGTCTATGGATTGTCCTTTGCCATTGTCCCCGGGTTGCCCTCTGTTTATTTTGGGTTCTAGGTTGTTTCGCGCCGTTGGATTCAAATCCCAGCTTTCTATTGGTTGATGGCCATTCCAAGATGGCCGCCGGGAGGAAGGCGCAAAATTAGATCCAGCCAGCCTGTCTCTTACCGGCGTGGTGTCCCCCTGGGTCATTTCTGGAATCTCGATTGCTGCTCCATGGCTCCCGAGGAGGCCTTGGAGTTTCGCGATCAGGTCTTCTTCGCTTGTGGGTGCCTCCATTAGCCTCAGTATGGATTCTCTGAGGCGGCTCTCTTTTTGCGGTGTCTTTTGTTCGCGACCTCTTGCTTCCTCGCTTTGCCCCTCGTTTCTATCCAGTGAGTCCATGTCGCAGGGGTACTCACTCTGGGTTGTCGTGATTTTCGCTGCAGCTCCTTTGGGGGTGAGTTGTGCAGCCATCTGTCTTGTAACCGATCTCATATTTACTCTGTTCTTCTTTGTAGAGTAAATATCTGGTTCAGTCATTGTTCGGAGTTATGGGTAACCATCCTCTGCTACCATATTGTGAAAGGATGGATCTAACCCAATAACTCAAGGTTCAAAGTAATTTAATGTAATATTCTTTTATTTCAGGCCTGCATTAGATTTAGGCCCTTTCAGCATTTCAGCTACTGACCTCTTGACCTTCCCTTGCAGGTACACATCTGGAATTCACTGGTCTCCATGTGGGGGAAGCCTTTTATACACAGGAGGAGGAGCCAGAAGGTAAGGAGTGACTAGGGGAATGATGGGATATGTGGTAGGTGGGTTAACCCTTACACGACTCTGGGTTGGTGATCACAGTGAGGTTATGCATTTACCCTGACAGCTTAGGAGTGTTCCTTTGTCCAGCTTCTGTAATCCTCTTGCAGCGTCCCTTTTTACAACATTATTTCTGAAAAATATACAACAAACAATGACAAAGCAGCTAACACTAGTTTTATTAACATGGTTAATTGAAAATCTTTATGTGTACTCAGATGGCAATCATTGTGATGGACACAGTTCCCCTTCCTAAATTATGCTTGGGAACAAAATTATCAAGATCAAACCATGTCTGGTACACTTAGAATAGTCTATTTTGAATTCAGCACAGTTGTTCCAAGGACACAACATTCTGACCTCAAAAGACATTGCATATCTGAAGAAAATCTTCCATGATCCTGCAAATACTCTTGTCCCCAATGAAACTGAACACTCATTCAGTTTCACTTATCACTTATCATTGATTTTGTTCAATGAATGTCATTGGCTTAATCTTTTGCATGTCCAATTGCAAAGCAACATGGAACAAGATAAATACCTACTGGTCCCTTCTTTGCTTCCCTGAAGAGCTTTCTGCTTTGTTGAGTAAACACCAAACTACAAGTAGACCTTGACTTACAACAGTTCATTTAGTGACCAAAATTACAACAGCACTTGAAAAGTTATTTATGACCATTTTTCACACAACTGTTGCAGTATCCCCATGATCACTTGATCAAAATTCGGGTGCTTGGCAATTGACTCATATTTATGATGGTTGCAGTGCCATGTGACAACTTCTGTGATCTCCTGACGTTGATTCACTTAACAACTATGGCAGGAAAGGTTGTAAAATGGATCAAAAATCATTTAACAGATGTCTCACTTAGCAACAGAAATTTGGGGCTCAATTATGGCTGTAAATCAAGGACAACCTGTATAGGAGGCAGTGGCTTTCCATATGTGGGGGCTACTGTAAAGCTTTCTGTGAAATGAGAGGTATTCTTCTGGGTGGGCCAACAAAACATCATTTTAGGGAGCCATTCGCTGATCTGCCAAAATGAAGATGTTCTGAGTTGTATGGAATTTTGAATCCTCATGGAGGCCAATGGGTCCCTTCTCTTTAAATCTGAGCTCTTACCTTGGCAAGATTTTTCTTCTAGTTTTATACTACAAGCCATTGAATTTTGAAAAATGATGAAAACCTCCCCTGGCTGCTTGATAAAATTGTATTTGTGTTGTGCCAAGCCTATATCTGACCCACTGCTGCTCCTGATTATAGGGCTGCCTGTTCTGTAATGAAAAACAAGCATATTTATAAAGACCTTATCCTGAGAGGCAGCTGTTACTCTGCTGCAATCTTTTATTTTTTTTAATTAGTTTAGTAGAGTACTGCCTGTTAATTCCACACTTGACAGTGATCTTTGGCCCTAGTTTTTGAAGCCTTAAATGATATTGTCCTTAAAAAAAACCTCAAGGCCCTCCACCATTAAATATTTGATTTGATTTGTTCTATTATACAGCATATTAAATGTTATTCTGCCAGCTAAGTATATATGAGTGTGATCCAAGGGCAATTGAAGTTAATGGCCCTCTTTCAATTAGCATCAATGGACTTTTTTTTTAATTAAGCACCATATATGTGCTTTCCAAACAGCACTAATAACATTCTGACTATACTAATAAGGAATTTTCTTAGTAGCTCTACATATGAGATTCGTATGGTTCACCAAACATGAGAACAATAGGAAGGAGGGGAGGGGCCGAAGGTCCTTTTTATCATGCTGAATAGCTGCTGTTCCACTAATTCTTAAGATGTCAAAAACATGCTGGCCATCATCATCATCCAGGCATTTGAATAAGCCTTTATGTGCAAAGTAGGTAAGCAGTGTGAAAGCAAGCATTTTAAATAAACTGTTTCTTGCTTCTGTTTTCCTGAAATCTTAAACACAATAATAAACTTCTCACTTGGTCAGACCAAAGAACACGTCAAGACCAGTTTCCATTTTTCCAGAATAGTCCAGTTCATGTTTCCTGGAAATCCCCAAATCCAGGAGGAAAACAAGACTTCCCTTATTATTCCTCAACAGCAAGTGTCCTTCAGATAGGTTGCCACTCTGTGGCCACTATCCCAACAATATAGTCACTGATCAATCTGTTATAGGAAGTTCAATGCTTTTAAAACCCTTAACTGCATGATATAGACTTTTTCATTAATTAACACTGTTTTGCAATTTCTGGTAAGGGCAGGGGAGGGAAATCACTAATACACCCACTCATTCTGGGAGCCAGCTTGGTCTAGTGGTTAAGGCACTAGGCTAGAAAGCAAGAGATTGTGAGTTCAAGTCCTGCCTTAGCCAGCTGAGCGACCTTGATGCAGTTTCTCTCTGCCCAACTCATCCTACAGAGTTGTTATTGTGGGGAAAATAGGAAGGTGTGTTGGATGGGTTGGCTACCTTGGGTTATTTGTAAAAATAATAAAAGGTGGAATATAAATTAATTCTTCAGGCTGAGCATAATAGAGCTACACTGAAAATTTCAACTCAGAATTTGCTTTCTTCTATTGTGCTTTCCCAGCAATTTTTAGGATGTCTTCAATTTATTTTTTTTCCCCATATACCTCCTCTTGTTTTATATGTATGTTTATTCTTAGCATCTCAGTCTGAAAGCTCTCGTTGTCTGTTCACTGCCTGCAGACCAGTGCTAATGAAATGCAAAGGATTCCAACACTGGACAACGGACCTGACTTTCCCTCAACAAAGAGGAACTTTTGCAATGTCTTCTGGGGCACTTTTATCTTAACAGTAATGTTTCAATATTTCTATTCCTCAGACTCATTTTGAATTTATTTTGTAAATGGTGATTTAAAGGGAAAAGTTGTGGAAAAGAGCTCTTTCTTTCAATGCAAGCACTTGCTTCTACCCAAATGCCATCTCTTCAGAAATAATCCCAAGATCGGAGCTAAGCAATGGTGGCCACATTTGATGGGCTCTTCAAGAGCATTGTATCAATTTTTCAGGCATGGCCACTTCCCACAATTCTATATATTATTAGAAAACACATTACACCTTGGGTCATCCTTCTTTCCACATTAAAACTAGAGTGGTGCTATTTCCCCTCCCCTCACTACCTTCAGCAGAGCCCTGATGAAGCTTCCTCCTCCTCCTCCTCCTCCTCTTCCTCCTCCTCCTCCTCCTCCTCCTCCTCCTCCTCCTCCATAGCTGACTCACGGAACTATCTGCCACTTTGCTGGAGGGAGAGGGAACAAAGGGAGCCACCCCACTCTCCTTTCTGGCATGTCCCCAAGATTCTTCCAGTGAGGAAGACCGATCACCCATACACCCCTCATAGCAGGCATCCAAGTCACACCCATGTCCTTCTCTCATTGCCCACCACCATTAAGAGATATCAAATGTTGCCCTTGGTTCCAAAGCACTGACTCGCTACTTGTCCATCAGGCCTTGCCATAACCAATTGTCACCAGAAGGAGGCAGGGAATAGGTGGGGATATGCTACAACTTTCCCAAATTTCTATCCCACAGGAATAATGTGTCTGGATTTGGGATGCATTCTTTAAGTTAGCCCATTCGAGGTAGGGAAAATGTTTCCCTATGATATACTGTTTTGTTAAGGTGACCAACTTTTTTACAATGAGAAGGAGAACACAAATAAATTGAAGGAAAAAAAATATCGTAAATAAAAGAAACATTTTATTCATTGCAAAAATAATACAGAATACACTATAATATGATAAATGCATAATAAAAAACATTTGTAACAATAACATTTTATATTGTAATTATGCTTACATACCTATTAATTATTATTTAAATGAGTACTTTTCCATTGAATGAATACTTTTTGTCAATGTATCATCTTCTAACATTATATTGGAAATATCTGAACAAGAAATATCCTTCATATTGAATTTTACGGTAAGTGCTGCAGGTAGAGTCTCAACATTGAATCTCGATTTCTCACTTTTCCAAAAATCTTGTAAATAAAATTATACATATTTGGAAATTATTAAATAGATAATGAATTAATAAAACATGAATTATTGTGCTCACCTGTGTATGATTGAATATTTACTGAGAAAGAAATTAGTCTAATGCGTGCACGTGTGCCGTATCATGTTTTGGTAAGAAGTAAACAAAGCCACTGGCATGCAGCGCACTCTCTCAAAACAATTCTCCTGTGTGGAGTGCATGAGTCTCATAATTGCGTGTCACCGCATTCTACCGAGCCTTGACGAATCAGATGTCAAATCTAAATACATCACATCATACGCAATGGATCAGATCGGCATCGATCGAATAAGGAGATTTACAAATTAGTCTTCAAATATTGAAAAGGAGGACATGTAGGAGGACACTTTTCGAGAGAGGACAGAATTTACAAAAGAAGGACTGTCCTCCCTAAAGGGGGATGATTGGTCATCTTAGTTTTGTCCAATTAAAAGTTACAATAGAAAATCAGGAGAGTTTTAGTATCCATAGATTTATCCATGGAAAGTAGTTGGTTAGTATTCCATGGTTTTTGTGATAGCAAACCTATCAGCTAACAATTCTTAAAGAATCAATTTCTTCTGTTCAAATTATATTTGGAAAAATGAACAATAAATCAATAATATTGTTCATTATCAAAAACTTGATTTTCTCAATTTCTTAAAAAACTCTTGATCAGAAAGCATTACCAACGGTACTATATCTACCATATTGCTTTCAAATATGATTAGACAGTCTAACAATATGAATGTAACTACTGTAGTTTCAGTGAAATATCTGTGGATTATCTTTATGGCTGGTGATTTACTAAAATAGATATAAAAGCAATTCTATGCCACAAAGAGTTCCAGTGAGATATATTGAATTTAACTCCTAAATTTCTTTTTCAAAAGAACATCATATGCATTATATTTCATATAATACTGAGATTTCCTTGATTTTAAGTGCAATAGACGTAAAGCATTCTTCAAATGATATTAATGGTAGAAATTGCACAGTTATTGAGAGATGCTTTTAATATAGAAGAAGCAACAACAATAAATAAAATAAAGATGAAATCGATAAAACTAATGCTTTAAGAAGCTCACTTAATTCTGTTACATGTACAATAAAGCTTTTTTCCCCCTTTTTAGTTAAAAGTGAGAAGGAGGAGGAAAAGAGTAAAGAAGTTTAAAATGAAGGACGCATTTGGATTCTAGCTGCCCTTAAAAATACTACATAAATTGAAAAAGCAACCTTTCCTTTAATAAAATACTAAATTCAAATTCAAATATTACCATATTCTACCAAGGTTTGTTGTATTTTAATGATTTCTTATTACAGCACTTCAGACAATTCAATATATTCACCAAGTACAAGATTAACAAAATGTTTCAGGAACACTTCAAAAAAAGCATTCTTCAGCAGAAATCAAATACAGTTTTTACTAAGAGTTCATTTAACTATTCAGAAAACAATTACCAATATGTCAAATCCTTGAAACTCAAGCATTGAAAAAGTAACAACAAGACACTTATTGTGTAAAAGCAAGGGAATTAGGATTCTATCTACCTTTTATATTTCCTAACACTACTGTGCTTTTCACTATATTGTCTTCTTTTTCAAAAGAAAAATCAGGTCTATAGAATTGTACACATTGAATTTTCTCAGACTCTAAAACACAATTGCAACAATATTCATAATGATGATCATGTCCTTAGCAATTCAGCAACAACTCTGTTCAATTAACTTAGAGAGTTTCATAAGTAGTGACTTTGTTTTCAGTGGCATTCCATGACATGTGGAAGAATCCAATTCTCTTTCTGTCTACCAAACATTAATAATGAACATCTTACAAAAATGAAATAATCTTAGATGGTGAGCTTCAGCCCTGGCCTTTTGAGTCTAGGAAAATGAAGGAAAAGCAGCCATCCTTTGTTGGAGAAAGGCATCAAGTAGTCCTCATACTGTCTTCCAACTGTATCTTTCAAAACAGAATTAAGTTGAAGCAATGGGTCTTCAGCATTGTTGAGGGGTTTTCTGCATCTTACACATTTGTAGAGTTTTGTCTTTCCTGTTTTACCCGCTTCCTAGAAACTGCTTGTAGGAACTATCCAGAAGCTGGAAACCATAGCACGTAAAGCTCTTATATTCCTTCAATGAATCCAATTTCAAGGGAGCGGATTGGCCTTAGGAAGAATACATTGTGCTGTCTGTCAGACAACAACTGAGTTTGAATGTGCTTTTCAGTCCCTCTGAGCCAAAGCTGAAATCTCTTGAAGTGTCTCTGTCAGAGCAGAAGTGGAGAAAGGACAGGATTAGGCTTGTGAGAATGAAAACTTTTCTGAATTTTCCTCCATCAACTAATCAGAAGACTGGATTTCCCCAGTGTGCTTTTTAATAAAAAGGCATTTAGATACCTCCTGCAGTACTTGGTACTTGACCATTGACGTAATGTGAAAAATATATTTTTATTTATTTTTATTTATTTATTTGTCAAGCATATATAAGATAACAAGTAAAAGTATAAACATAATTTGAATACATGAAAAGAGTAAGAGTAAAAAGGAGTATTAGGACAGGGACGGTAGACACACTGGTGCACTTATGCACATCCTTTACAGACCTTTTATGAACAGGGTGAGGTCAACAGTAGACAGTTTAAGGTTAAAGTTTTGGGGGTTTGGGGAAGAAACCACAGAGTCAGGTAGTGCATTCCAGACATTGACCACTCTGTTACTAAAGTCATATTTTCTGCAATCGAGTTTGGAGCGATTTACCTTGAGTTTGTGTCTATTATTTGCTCATGTATTATTGTGATTGAAGCTGAAGTAGTCATTGACAGGTAGTACATTGTGGCAGATAATTTTATGTACTATACTTAGGTCAGACCAAAGTCGGCATAGTTCTAAATTGTCTAAACCCAAAATTTGAAGTCTGGTGGCATAAGGTATTTTATTGCGGGTAGATGAATGGAGGACTCTTCTCATAAAATATCTCTGGACTCTCTCAATTGTATTTATGTCCAATATGCAGTTCGGGTTCCAGACAGATGAGCTGTTTTCGAGAATTGGTCTAGCAAATGTTTTGTATGCTATAGTTAATAGTACAATATTACCAGAGAAGAAGCTATGGAAGATTAGGTTAACAACTCTTAATCCTTTTTGGCAATGTTGTTACAGTGGGCTTTGGCCCTTAGATCTTTAGAAATGAGTACTCTCAAGGTCCTTGACAGAGTGAGGGTCATCTACAAGGCCATGTCCATCTAATTTGTATTTTATGTTTTGATTTTTTTTGCCAATGTGCAAGACAGTGCATTTGTTGGTTGAGATTTGAAGTTGTCACTTGTTAAACCAATCTGACACATAGTCAAGGTCTTTTTGAAGGGTAGTTGCATTGTCGTTAGTGTTGAATAGTTTAACATCATCAGCGAAGAGAACACAGTTGCTTTTAATATGATCGCAAAGGTCATTTATGTAAAGTATGAAGAGTGTTGGACCTAAAACACTGCCTTGGGGAACACCACTATTAACAAGTACAGGATTTGATAGAGCACTTCCTATTTTGACCACTTGTTGTCTGTTTGACAGGAAGGCAGCTATCCATTCATGTAGGTGCCCAGAAATGCCATAGGATTTTAGTTTTAGAAGTAATTTCTCACGTACCACTGAATCAAAAGCTTTGCAAATGTCTATGTAAATTGTGTCTATTGCTTTGCCCTGATCAAGATATGTAATCAATATGTTTTTGCAATGTAGTAGTTGTAGATTACAGGATAATTTTTTTTCTGAAACCAAATTGTTTGTTGGAGAGTAGGTTGTTTGTCTTTAGGTGGAAGGTAATAGATTGGTTAATGATTGCAGGTGATTCAACATAAAGAGATTGGTCTGTAATTTTCAACTAGGCTAGGTTCTCCCTTTTTGAAGATAGGAATGACCATGGCTTGTGACCATTGGTACGGCAAGGAGCTGGTACTGAAAGATATTTCAAAAATTATGCTTAGAGGTTTTTGGATTGCAGTGGAAAGCTTTTTTAAGAAGTATGCACATAGTCCATCAGGTCCAATAGATAGAGATGGTTTTAGAGTGCTTTTTCAACGTTGTCTTCTGTAAAATCAATATGTATAAGATCACCATAATTGTTGTAATTGTCTGTATTAGGACTGGGAAATATTGGGTATGTGTTGTTGCTGTTTACAAAGACTGAGCCAAATAACATGTTAAAGAGATTGGCTTTAATGGTTTTGTCAATACAGTCTTCATCGTTTGGTACTTTTAGGGGTGGGATGGATCTCGAGTCTTTAAGTTTGTTGTTTACAAAATTATAGAAGGCACAGGTGGATTTTGTGCGAAGAAGGTCTTATATCAAGTCTTATATGGGTCTTGGACAAAGTAATTATTCTTTGAGAAATTAGTTATTACAAGAGAATGAAAAATAGTATCATTTATTGTCTTAGGTTGGTCTTTGAAAGCTTTTTGGAAAAGTTTTGTAACTCAACAGTGGCCACAGGATTGGAAAAGGTCAGTTTACATTCCAATTCCAAAGAAGGGCAATGCCAAAGAATGTTCAAAGAATTGTACTCATTTCACATGCTAGCAAAGTTATGCTCAAAATCCTACAAGCTAGGCTCCAGTACTATGTGGACTGAGAACTACCAAAGTACAGGCAGGATTTCAAAGAGGCAGAGGAAATAGAGATCAAATTGCCAAATATGCTGGATCATGGAGAAAGTTAGGGAGTTCCAGAAAAACATCTACTTCTGCTTCATTGACTATGCTAAAACCTTTAATTGTGTGGATCACAACAAATTGTGGCAAGTTCTTAAAGAGATGGGAGTACCAGACCATCTTATTTGTCCCTTGAGAAACCTATATGCGGGTCAAGAAGCAACAGTGAGAACTGGACACGGAACCACTGATTGATTCAAAATTGGGAAAGGAGTCTGGCAAGGCTGTATACTGTCACCTTGCCTATTTAACTTATATGCAGAGCACATCATGAGAAAGGCAGGGCTAGATGAATCAAAAGTTGGAATTGAGATTGCCGGGAGAAATATCAACAACCTCAGATATGCAGATGATACCACTCTAATGGCAGAAAAAGAAGAGGAACTAAAGAGCCTTCTGAGCGGGTGAAGCAGAGTGCAAAAGTTGGCTTGAAACTCAACATTAAGAAAACTAAGATCATGGCATCCAGTCCTCTCAATTCCTGGCAAATAGATGGGGAAGAAATGGAGGTAGTGACAGATTTTATTTATCTGGGCTCCAACATCACCACAGATGGGGACTACAGCCAAGAAATTAAAAGACGCTTGCTCCTGGGGAGGAAAGCTATGGCATATCTAGACAGCATGCTAAAAAGCAGAGACATCACCCTGCCAACAAAAGTGCATATAGTCAAGGCTATGGTTTTCCCAGTTGCAATGTATGGCTGTGAAAGTTGGACCATAATGAAGGCTGAGTGCCAAAGAATTGAGGCCTTTGAACTATGGTGCTGGAGAAGACTCCTGCGAGTCCCTTGGACTGCAAGGTGATCAAACCGGTCAGTCCTAGAGGAGATCAATCCTGACTGCTCTTTAGAAGGCCAGATCCTGAAGATGAAACTCAAATACTTTGGCCACCTAAAAAGAACAGCTAAATGCTGGGAACTATTGAGGGCAAAAGAAGAAGGGGACGACAGAGAATGAGGTGGCTTCATGGAGTCACTGAAGCAGTCAGCATGAGCTTAAATGGACTCCGGGGGATGGTAGAGGACAGGAAGTTCTGGAGAAATGTTGTCCATGGGGTGGTGATGTGTCGGACACAACTTCATGACTAACAACAACAGATAGATAGATAGATAGATAGATAGATAGATAGATAGATAGATAGA
>WNWU01000006.1:44569360-44625301 GCA_012654045.1 Ptyas mucosa | reverse complement strand
AGGCAGGCAGGCAGGCAGGCAGGCAGGCAGGCAGGCAGGCAGGCAGGCAGGCAGATCCTTGCCTACAAGCAAGAAGAAAACACAACCAGCTTAGGCTAGTCTTCTTTTTGCTAACCTAGCTGCTCATCAGCTCATCAGCTGCTCTTTCTTTCTGCCTTTCTCAGCATTAAAGGTTTCTCCAAGGAGTACTATTACTAATTACTGAAAAGATATATTTCAGTGTAAAATTAAAGCTCCCCAAATTGGTATCAATTGAGGTGGTTTAACAAACTGCTCGATACTGAGGGTCACTAAGCAAATCTTTTTACACCTATCTCATTAAGTCATGTTTTCCTCAACATGCTAGAACTAGAGAAAAGAAAATGAAGGCTGGACAAGAAAACCTGATACCAACTCTCACTCTTAGCAAAACAAATGCACACAGACCTACACACACTCCACAATAACTACTGAGGCGATCTCTTGCCAATTTTGGAAAAATAAATGTGGGCAAATCTTGTTAGGAGAGGCTACTGATTCCCTTCCATTGCTTACTATGACAATTCTAATTTGGACATTCTAAATGATTCTCCCTTTTCTTTGATCTTCTTCCCCACACATTAAATTAGATAAACCTGGCAAAATAAAGCCTTCAGGCTTTTGAACTAATGAGGCCATCTCCCCTATGGTAACTAATCACCGGTCCTACACCTACTGTATATTGCTCCAAATATGCCGACTGAATAGCCCAGCCTTCACTGAACCATTGGGGAAAGGGGAGAGGGAGCAGGTGGTATGCCATGTTAACAGGAAAACTAGATCTGTTGATCAGCCAATTAAACCATTTATTTTTAATTCCTAAAACCCATAAGTTTGGGCTAAAATACTCCTCCCCTCCCTTTTTTGTTTTTATTTGAATCTGTAAGTTAGAGTTAAGCTAATCCTCTGCTCCCTGTGACAAATGAAATCATAGAAAAAAGAGGGTTGGTTTCTAGACTTTTTGTCTCCGTAGCCATTTCAGTTTCCTCAGATAATTCATCAAAGCTGGGATCAAATCTCCAATAATAGTCAGTTGCTTATATGGTTTTAGGAATAACAGACTAATTTGTGTGGAATAATGGTTATAAGACCTGATGGTCAGGTATTACTTTTCAGCAGATGAGGAAAGGTTTTGAGCATCAGGGACAGGTTACTGTCCATTTTTTGCTTGTGTCCTTCCTAAAGGTTTCTTGTCAGCTACTAAAGAAAGAGATCCTGGAAAACAAAAGTTCTGGATCTGATTCTTCTTACATTCTTAGATGACACTGAATTCTACTGATCTGTTTGGTCATGTTTCAAAGAAAAAATATTATCTGAATCAGTAGGTATTCTTTGATGTTAATTCATGACATAGATATCTACCTAATTTGGGGTACTATAAATGGTTTCTGAATTCTTGGGAGCAGTTTCCAAGAAAGTATTGGTTTGTGACTTTGCTCAACATGCAACTCTTTGAATTTTGTGAAAGAGGAATATAAATGTGCATTTGGCATTCTGAAAAGTGAGGCCTCTGCTAAAACCTGATAAGAAACCACACCCGAATCATTCAACTAAGAGAGGTCAGAGAAGGGAGTCCAAGTTCTTTGGCTTCATAGCTAATTTTCCTGACCCAAAAATATACTTTTGAAATTGTATATTCAAATGCTTTTGTATGTCAACAGGATTTTGATTCATTGCAAAGGGTTGGGAAAAACATTTGTGCAAATAATATGGTATTGTCTTTTTACTGAAATGTATGAAGAAAACTTCCCGAAGTTAAAACATACCAGTGGATCACAGTTGCATTCAATTTTGGATTTCTGATTACAGCATCCATTTTTAAATCTAATTGTGGGTCTTTCAAATGGTTACTGTGCCTTCAGTAATCCTTAAACACAATTGGATTTTTTTCCCTTTAAAATATACTTATTCCTTTCAAAATGTAGAGCTATCTCTAGTATCTTCTATAAAAATAGAAAAACAGGCAAAGGTCAGTAAATACAAGAGTTTGTTGTGTTGATCGGTGCTTTCTATCCAAAATTTCCCCATGGTATTCTATCATGAAATTTGTTATAGCAAGAAAAGCATTTTATGCACCTACTCCACCCTCTTTTAAAACAAATAGATTTTCAACCAAATCTTTTCTCATGAACATAATGTAGTGTACATAATGGACATAATAAAACAATTGCCATGGTCTTTATGCAGAAGAGATGAAGAAGCTCATGAGTGCCCCCTAAAGTTCTAGAAAAATAAGATGGGAAATATGATATTGAACCGGACTAGAAAAAACATCCTTCTCAATCTAAAAGCTGGCAAAAGCCCAGCTAGAAAAATGCTTTGATGCTAAAACAGATATCTTAAAAAACAAGCTTAAAAATGTCAAATAGCAATAGTTATTTTTTTAAAAACTCAAGTGTACATTTAAAAAAAAAACAATATACCAAAAAGCTTGAATGTAATAATAAAGGACCTTGATGCTTACAATAGCATGACTTTCCTACAAGCGTCTGTGACATAAATTTCTGAGAAATTAAATATGGGTAGAATTTATATATTTTAACCGTTTGTATTTTTATAACATGTTGTTGGAAAATGACATAACACTGGATTCATCATAGCAGGATTTAGATTTGTCCTTTGCAGCAATTTCTCTTTGCCACAATCCAAACATTATGGCAAGAGTTAAAATTCAGAATTATAACTAATGTTAGGATTTATGTTCATACAAAAATAAATATACAAACTGGGAAAGAAAATGTGGAGGGGTGAATTTGAGTATTCAGAAATTCTTTAGTTCTTTCAAGATTCAGCTCTCAGAAATGTGATCACGCTATGGCAGTTTTATAATTGAAAGAAAAGTGAAATTCAAATTCTCTTCCCTGACACTCTCACTTCCCAAACTTTAGGAAGGAATTAAGTCCCTATTCGTCAATTCTTTTTTTGCAACCTAAAATCTCATACTACTTTTCAATTTATCACAGTTCTGACTGTTTTGTAGGCTTCTATATATAGATCCAAGAATCATCCCCCTCAAGTGATTAGTGCTAGAAACTTTTTTTATAAAATAAGAAAAATCTCACAATGTTTATACATTCATTCATTCATTCAATTTATATAACCCCCCCCCCCCAACCAGTAGTTTTGGGTGGCAAACAAAGATTAAAGCAAACAAAACAGTTAAAACACAGTTGAAAAAAAGAATTAAATACAAATAGTAGCCAAGAGATATTATAATCAGTTGGTGTCAATATCATCAGGAAACTGGGCTCTTTACAGACTTAGGATCTCGGGCCCCAGCATATAGTCAGGTCTTCAAGGCCTTCCAAAAGGCCAGCAATGTCAAGGCCATCCTAATCTCTAGAGGGAGAATCTTCCACAACACACTGCAACCAATATGGCCCCTGAAACAGTAATGTTACATTATGCCAAAAACAAATATTATTTATACCTGTGCAGTTGCATTCTATACCAGCTGAAGTTTCTGAGTGTTCCTCAAGGGCAGCCTTACGTAGCTCACATTGAAATAGTTCAAACAGGAAGTCACAAGCGACAGTGAACAGAGTTTCCTTGGCCAGAAATGGGTTCAACTGTTGTGCAATCAGAAGATGTGCAAAGGCTCTCTTAGCCACAGCTACCACCTGCTTTTCCAGCAGAAGCTACTACCCTCAATGGAGAAATGGACAGTGAAGATGTTGGAATTTTCAGAGATGGTTAAATTGACTTCTTTGATTCAGGAAAAGACATTATCTATGTTTGTTGCTGACTGGAAATTCCTTATAGGCTTTTTGCGTGAAACAGAAAAAAATGAACTAACAATGTAAGGCTTTGATAATTAGAAAAATAGACTATAGAAAAAAAATTGAGTAATATTGTAATATATAGAGTTACTCTATATATTGAATAGAGAAAGAAGTAAATTTGTATTATTACTTATGACTGCTGTAAGGAAAATCAGAAGCTACTTTATATTTTCTTTTCTTTTCTCTGCACCTTTGGCTTTTTTTCTTTTATCTTTTTCTCATCTATTCTGTATTAATTTCTATTAATTTTATCTTTCTTTTTAAAACCTTTAATAAATTTATACACATACACACACAAACACATACAGTATATAGCATCTAAATTTTAAATACAGGAATCCAGTATACCTTACAAAACTGAATGCACCATGACTTGAGTAAGGTAATGGAGTGCAGTTGCACAAGCACTAAGTATGTTTAGCTACTATTGATTTAGCTGCTATTGACGTCAAATAAGATTACAGTCTCATTTTGATTGTAGTAAGGAAGAATAATAATTAAAGGATTGCTTTCAAGTTGATGTTTTCCATTATAGGAAAAAGTGTAATGATCTCTTTTTTTCTACTGTTGGAAAATGGAATAAAATCATGATAAAAATAAAACAGAAAATGTGAATTTCAGGAACAAATCATGTACATTTTTGCATCAGAAACAAAGCTTTCTACAACCAACAACAGAAACTTTCTGTTATTGCTGTTGTTAACCAGAATGTCATGTGACCTACAGATATGTCTCACTTATGTCCTAAGCTATCTACATTTTTCTTATTAAATATTATAGATTTTATATTTTGTTTATCATGGTTTGCAAATGTGATTGGTAATTACCTTAAACGGTCATATGAGAATTATAGGAAAGAAGGGGAGATTACTTAATGGATTACAAATAATATCAGTGTCATTTGTTCTTCTACAGCACAAACTTAGCTATGTTCATTAAAAGAATACAGATATTTTCTTCATCATAGCAGGCATATTATTCACATATAACATAATGAAAAATACTATGTGAAAGAAAAAAAATGAAAATGTAAGATCAGATTCATGCATTTGTCACTTAATACTTGCAACATGGTCAACCTGTATTCATGAAACAATCTTCACAGTTCAAACTTCAGCATCCCTTTCTAGTATCTCATAAGCCAGGGCTGTCAAACGTGGGCTGGATGCATCATGCGCTGGTCATGCCCATGCCTGGTTTAGCAAAGGGGGGGAGTCATGATACATCACATGACGATGCTGTGACTATGTGAGTTTGACACCCCTGTGATAACCAATTGTATTTAAAAGCAATTCACCCACAAACACAGCTATCATTCAAGAAATAATTCAGTTCCAAGGAACCATTTAGAGTCCATCTTTTATTTTATTTTCAAAACATAAAGAAAAAGCCCTAAACCAAATTATTTATAAATTATAAACAATTTAGCCTCACCCCACCAAAACTATCCACCAGCCTCAATATTAACAGAAGGATAAAATGAGCAAGGCTTAAAGGAAAATATCTGCTGAACTAACTCTGAAATAGAAACACAGATGAAGTGATCTTGCTTAGTGGCATAATGTCATTCTTTCTCCAGCTCATCTCACAGAGCGGAATCACATTTTTCTGTTCATTTCCTATCATATTGACTAGAAAATGTGTCTGCAATGACGTGTTGAATCTGGCCAGGTTAATTAGGTCTGTGTGGCACTTGTGGGCTAGGATAAAGCTTGCAGGCAAAGGCAGCCTCAATATCAGGCCATAATAGTAGTGGGTTGCTCCTGGTTCGGTCCGGTTCTATAGAACCAGTAGTAAAACTGGCGGGAGGCTCTGCCCACCCACCAAGACGTCATCATGGGTGATCTGCGCATGTGCAGAAGTGCAAGAAAGAGAGAGCTAAGCAAGAACACACATGCGCTCCCGTTGCAAACCGGTAGTAAAGGTAAATGGAACCCACCCCTGGGCCATAACCCTCTGTCTTGGAAGGATCAGGGAGCATAATAGTTCAGAACAGTAGAGCTGCTGTAGTTCTCCAGCCAATCTACCATGTTGTTGCCTTGCTCTGAGGCCTTGCAGCATGCAGACACTCTGGCTCCCTTGCCTCCTTCTGAGGAGTCCTAAGAGCATATCATCAAGACCAGTATGACTCTCCCAAGGATCTGACAACACCATTGCCTATCCCTTAGATCAACCTAGTTAATGAAAGAGGCAAACAAGAGTAGAGGTTATGGCACTGGATGGTGGAGAAAGGGAAAATGAAGTTAGCAATAAGGAGCAACTCCAGTCTTAACATTAAACAACCCCGTTTTTGAATTGATGGAATCAATTTTTTTACTGGGATTTTAAATTTTATAGGATTTGGGGTTTTAAATTGGGAGGCCGATCGATTTAATGCATTTTTAAATTATCTTAACTTTTGTATTTATGTATCTTAATTTCGGCTGTTCACCGCCCTGAGTCCCATTTGGGAGAAGGGCGGTATACAAATTAAATAAATAAATAAATAAATAAATAATAAATAAATAAACAGTGGAAAAAGCCTACAAGATGCAGAAATCAAGCCAGAAAAAAAATCTGGACAACTTTACAACACTTCCTGTGTAGACTGTGATTTATACTATTCTCACTTCTTTAGAATATAAAAAGGCTTGGTGAGAGGTCCTGAGCACAATAATATTGCTGCTTTTTTGGTGTTGGTGGGGGATCTGAGTTTTTATCCTTTTGTGGAAGCCTGAAAAAGAAAAATCCTAGGACTCTGGATCAAAATTGTCATAATAACTTTATTTCTTCTCAGAATGTCTCTTAGAGTCAACCTAGCAATCACTATATCAACAGAGAAGTGAGAAACAGAGTTGTAATAAGAACAACATGAATATACAAGATATATAGGTATGCAATATGGGGACAATTCAATTAAATCTTATTCAAAGTAAGAGCATGAGAGTCACACTCTCTAGGCAAGATTCACCCATTACTCACTTGTTTTCCTAGTTGGTTTAATACCTCTTTTTATCTTCTTAGATTGATCTAATACAGGGGTGTCAAACTAACGTAATCACGGTGGCGTCACCTGACATATCGGGACTTTTTCCTCCTTCACTAAACTTGGCAGGTGTGGAGCCAGCATGTGACACATCTGGACCGCGGGCCACAAGTTTGACACCCCTGGTCTAATGCCTCTCCTTGCAAATATATCTACCCTACACCTTAGGCCTAGTCTCACTATGGTCATCTGTGCAGATGCCAGAAAAATGGTTGAGAAAGAGGTCAGAAGGCAGCCAGTAGGAGGGAAGCCAGGCTCACAGCCTCTTCACACAATCCCTGAATTGTGACTCCAGGGACAAGAACGTCAACTGTCCCATCTTTTGGAACCCTTGAAAGAAAGGGTTGATGACTTTTTCTTCATGTGTAGCCTTGACAATTGTGTGTAAAAACAATTATATTGGTATAATTTTCCAAAACCAGTCACTCTTGGATTTTGTTCTAACAAAATACAAACAATGAATGTGGAACTTTAATTAGAAATTGTTTGTCTTATTTATAAGCAGAAGAAAATGTGCCATCTGCGTAAAATAACATTTCAAATATTCTGAAAATGGGAAGTTTTAAGATCAACTTTTTAAAAAAAGAATATAAAATACATATAGCTGTATTTACTATAAGTTTCCTCTTAATTTTTTAAATAACAGGTACACTTTACTAACTCAGAAATAGGATTTTCCTAGAAATATAAACAAAAGGCATGGTCAAGCCCTGAAGCTTGTTGAAGGAATGTGGCAGGCAGTGATGCATAAGGTAGTGTAGATGTTAAGGAACTGCTTTTTTCTTTTCCTTTTTTATTTCTTTTGCAAAATAGAGTGTTCATCAAAGCTTTGCACTCCACAAGCAATTCCATCAACAGACACATTGACCTACAACCAGCCTATGAACCCCTCAGAAGCCAAACAAACTGCACAGCCAACCAACCAGAGACAGCACCGACCCTCAACCAACCCACACAACACCCCCCCACCAGTTCACCTCCCAATAACCCTGACCTGATGTAACCTCCCTATCACGACCCATCACAAAACTCTCACTGATGACTCATATCTGACCCATCACAAGACCTTCACATGACACACCCATACCCGAAGCCCTTATAAACAGAAGAACACTGACACTGACATCCCCTAAATTCCGCTGAAGATGTTACCTAGCCTGGTAAACAAAACATTTGGAAACCAACCCACAAGCTCAGAGAATGAACCTTTACCCTCATCCTACACCCAAGCTATTGTAGGATATTCGCCACTATCGCAAAAATTGAGTTTTCTGAGTCATCAAAACTTTCAGCTACAGTTACAATAGAAATATTTGTTACAGAAGTAAAGTAAAACATATGAGATGCAATGTTTCCACTTGTTTTTGATTTTTCGGAAGAGAAGGATTTTGTGGTTTCTGAAACCCTTGTTTTAGAAAATTGACCACTGATAAGTATTCAGAAAACATGGAGTTAAATAAATTTGCTGGTCCTCTTCCCCAACCCCATGAAACAATTGGAATCAGCACTTTGCATTATTTTAAAAATGAATGCTGAGAATCAGCAATTTTCCTTTTTTTTTTCTTTTTTCAGATCTTGTGTTGTTTTGTGTGTATGTGTGTGTGTTTATTTAAAGTGGAAAACTACATTAAGCGCAAGGCACTCAACAAAGAAGCAGTCATAAAGCCTAAGTAGTCTTGGAGTTATAAAATATGTCCGTTGTGGCAATTCTACTGCCAACAATGAAGTTTTAAGCATTAATATGCCTTCATTGCAGTTTTAATGCCTTAATATTGACTCTACAGCTCTTTTGGGTAATTTTGCTTTCTCTGGTACTTGAAAGGTGATGATGTCAGCGTTCTTCATACTGATTCATATGCAGGTTGATGAAGCTGAGTTATTTATTGAGTTCCATTATATTTTCTATAAACATTAGTTCTCAATAAACAGAGACATTTAGCTGAGGGTTTATTTATTAAATAGGTACTGTACAGATGGTTTTGCCACACATGATGTGCTGCAGAGGATATTACTCAGGAATAATCAGCTGTGTTATAGCTTGGCTAAATTAATAAGATGATAATGATGAAATTGATGCTTTTGAGCTAGGCTTGGTAAATGGTTTTTGCATAAACAAACTGATAAATTTGAGAAGCAATTACTTGCTTGTCAAAGATAAAAACACAACAGGGCCCATTTATAGTTAGTTCCTATTTATTTTTAAAGATTGTACCAGATTTTATGTTTAATACGCTGCAATTAAAAATAATACTTAAATGAAGAAGGATAAAAAACCCTAAGTTTTTAAATTTCTCCTTCAAATTTGAAGATGCAGCACTGCTTGGTTACACATCAAGTAAACTTTTTCAAGGCTTTCAGGCTATGCATGTAGTAGAAAGGAATCAATCATGTCTGAGATGTAAAAATATCTCCATTTACTCATTATATACAGATACAGGCTTTGTAAATATTAAGGAGACGAGGGGAAGATGTTTTAATGATTCTGTACCCTATACATGGGTTTACCCAATACACACACAATCATAGCAATCTATTTCAAGTTGGTGCACATTAATATGAAACACAAGGGAGGATCCTTGTATACCATATCCTTTTCATAGAGTAAACTCTTCTCCCCACCTGCAAGTGAATGGATATAATTACAGCAAAGCTGCACCTCAGATGATGTCAAACTAAAAAAGAATTCATTAACTCACCCTGCTTTTCTTGACAAATGTGCTATGAGATATATAGTTATTTTTAAATAATGACTGATTTCGATATGTTTATTGTTTTCATTATTTGTTAATGGATGACTTACACATGATATATAATTTATATACTATGTAATTTATATATTTATCAAATTTATATGGCCACATTTCTCACCTCATAAAAATTTATATATATAAATAAATATATGGCATGTGCGGGTGTGTATGAGTATGTATCTGTATGTTATGAGCACATTTTGTACACTGTAACATGAATAATGATAATTATTCATAATATGAATAATGATGTGTGCAAATGCTTTATTATTAGCTATTTGACATGATCATTTACAACTAAGAGTCCTACTGTAATTTGAAATTAGTTTGTATGTCACAGATTTTCAGTTCTCAAATCTGAGAAGCTCCCTTGGATCCAACAAATTTTAATATTTTCATAACTCAAGCTTAGATTGAGTGTGAGTTAATTTATATTTCATTTGCACATTGCAATACATATTTCATTTGCCCCATCTGTATGACTAAACAGCCACATGCCACCCTTTCCTCCTTAACAGTGTCAGCAACATGCTCAATACAGCCACAGACAGGTTCTTAAACTGCTCACCCCATATGCTCTCCTTCTATAGGCACAATCTCCACCTATGGTTTCCTGTCAAGGTATGATGGGATGCAAATCCCTGACCCTGGGGGGGGGGGGAGTAGATATTTCATAAATTTTACAGAACAAAAATAAGCTAAACATTTTTATATCAAATGTGATAAGTGATCCCCTTAAACCAAGTTGCAGTTAGAAAGAGGATCATGGAAATAAGGATAAATAAAGGTGAAGGTACCTGTATCAGTTTCCAAGTCTTTGTAATCAAACCTCCTTATTCCTTGCAAGAAACATGCCTACTAATAATCTATGTGAGAATCATACTTTCCTGACTGTGAGCTACAGTAACAGGCTCCATATACAGGAGCCAAATTTGGACTACCATACCCAATTTTTTCAGTCAATATGGTCACAAGCAACAAACCTCCATCTATATATAATATTCTCATTTTTTAATATCTTGCCATTTTGACATAAGAAACGCACTGCAGTTGTGATTCTAAATACCAATATAAAATATGTTAAAATGAACAACAAAAAATACAGGCATCTACTTAATCCGATGAAATAAAAATTAGGAAGAAATTTAAAGGATGCATCAAAAGATGGACCTTCTCTAATAAAAAAAAAATCAAAAACCAGGAAAAAACATCCAATTTTGGGTCATCTCTTTCCTTATAACAGTGGGACAGAAAGCCAAACCATTGTGCAGGTTTTAATGACCAGCATGTTAATACACACTGATCATTTGTCTCCTTAGCCATTTACCTGTCAGAGGTTATAGGCCTTATGTCAGTATGTAATATATTTTAATTAGTATGTTAATTCAATATAATTCATAGCAGAGAGTGGATAATCTTTTGTGTAGGTCAACCACTATATTTTTGAGGCATACAAGGGCTAAAAAGTAGAGCCACATCATAGCTGTAGGTGTGGCTGGACTAACATTGGGAATTCTTTGAGGGGGAGAGTCTTTGATTTTTAAATTATGTGCCCATTTTAGGTCTGACATTACAGATTTCATGTTTTTCTACTTCTAAATGGAAGAGAGAACAGTGACATTGGTTTTCAATAGTCATGGCCAAAGTTCACAGGGCACAAAAATGGACCTGGAACCATTTGTACCTATACTGTAGTTCCTAGGTTGCTGATTTCAGATTAAAAGGCTAGCATGCCAAAATTTGATTTTCATTATTCTTATATACTGATTGTACAGAAATCAAAACAGGTTTTTAACAGTATCATGGCAAATTTTGGAACATTGAGTAAAATGCATAGGTTCAGTCAAATGATAAGGAGGTTCAGATGCTTATTGGGGACTTAGAGCAAACATCTTCAGGAAGTCAGTGGGATTGATGAAAACTGCATGCTCATCTTATGCAAATAGAAGTGGTTTCCATTAGTACAAAGTCACTATTGGATAAAACCTATTCCAAGAAATTTTAGGTGAATAAAAATGGGCCTTAATGAAGGCCCAGACTCACACAACCATGCATATGGAAAAATATAAAAAAGCTGCAAAAATAAATATTTGCTGAGAATGTGCCTTGTTTTCTCTTCTGCCCTTTTTAACATCTGCCACCTTGCTCCTCTTTCATTCCTGAGCAAAGTGATTTTATTGCTTACCGTAGTGGAATGCAAAATTTAAGACTGACAGCAGTTTCTTTTCTTTTAATGAACACAAAGAAAAGAAAAATGGAAGAAATCATTGTGCATTTCTCTCTCTCTCTCTCTCTCTCTCACACACACACACACACACACACACGCACTTCCACTCTGGCAGATAGAGTGAAACCTCTTTGGCATCAGAGGCCAATATATATCTTATCTGCATGAAGTAAAAATAAAGTTCCTTCACCATTAAAGATGCCCACTGGGCAGGCTAGGTAATAGAACTGTCCTAGGAGAATTCACTTGCATCTTTGATAAGCAAATGTTAAAAGTTTTTAAGAAGGGCTGTCCCATTTTTATGCTAAATAAATGCATGAAGTTTAAAATGTAAAGTGTTATTAATAATTGCTACGCATATCTTGCAGCATGAAGCTCAGTGATAACACTTGACTGCATCCTAACCAGGTCAGAAGTTTCAGTCATGGCTGATTTCAGTCTTTACAACTTACTGAGAAAAATAAGAAAAAATTGTAATAAAAGTTTACAAGACTAGTGAGAGTGCCACTGTGGACCACTTCAGACAGACAATTTAAGGTAATTCTGTATAAAGCAACAAAATTCCCAGCTATATTGTATTAATATATGGCATATAATGTCTATTTCTGAGGGAAGAAGAACTCTGGGTATATTGAAGTGAGGGAGTTTGGGAATCTATTGACAACTCTTTCTATTCTTCACTATTGGCAATAGAATGGATTCCAAGTGGCTCAAAATAAACCAGTAGTAGACAAGATGGAGCCCTTCAGAGGATGTGGGTTTCAAGTCTCATCTCAATCAGAATGATAAGGTCTTATTGCTTATTCCTGGAATAAACTGAACTATCATCTAAGGACATATTCTTTCAATTCATTTTTTTTTAAATTTGATTTATATGCCGCCCTTCTCCGGAGACTCAGGGCAGCTTACAATGCGTTAAGCAATAGCCTTCATACTTTTGTATATTTTATACAAAGTCAGCTTATTGCCCCCACAATCTGGGTCCTCATTTTACCTACCTTAGAAAGGATGGAAGGCTGAGTCAACCTTGAGCCTGGTGAGATTAGAACTTGCAGTAATTGCAGGCAGCTGAATGTTAATCACAGTGCCTTAGTCTACTGCGCCACTCAGTAGACTGTGGCAAACATAGCATGGTTTTTCTTATTATGATTTCATAGCAGTCATAAAGGAGAGGGAGAAAGGAAGATACTCTAAACTTCTAACAAAAAGAAAGAGGGACATTAATCTTTAATTGTATTCCCTTAATTCTGACCTAGAACCACAACATTGGTGGAGCCACTCAAAACCTGCCAATCCAGATTGAGACTATAGTTAAAGCAACAGCTCTGTCTCCCTCCTAACGATTGAAAATAGGGATCATCTGCAACTAATTTTTCTATACCCAGGATTGTTTTTGATGGTTTGGTAGATATTCTCAAAAGGTAGCTGAACCCTGAATTTGGGTGAGCAATCATTTGAATTTCCAAGACAACTGTGCAACTGCCTGGACAATTTTATCCCTTCAATAAAGAATAATTTAACCACTGCTGGCCAAAATGGGTGACCAGTATAAACCTAACTTAGTCTAATTTACTGCCTACTATTGCAGTAAAAGAAAGTTCTAAATTTCCCTTGAAACCTACTGCTTTGCAGATAGAGAATATGGTGTCTGAGAGAGAGACAAAAAGATAAACCTAGGGTATCATAAAGAGGGGAAAAAACAATGGAGAGAGTGTCTCCACCTATTTTCAATCTGGTCTCATCACCTTGCTTGCTTTAGCATTCCTATTATATGGCCATCCAACAGATCTCCCCCTTGGCAGGAAAAAAATGGACCATTGTTGCTTTGTTTTATAGGGAAAAGTCACCCTGAAGTATCTGAACTGTGTTAGCAGAATCCTTCTAATTAGAACTATGATTCAAACCCATCCCATGTCAATCTGATTAGGCAAATACTATAGATCTGGGCTCTTCCAACAGAGGTGTGTTTCTTTCAAGTTGCTGACAGATGCTAATGTTGATTTTCAGTGCAATGAACATGAATTCATTATGCTACTTTCCTTTAAAACTCTTGACCTATGGTAATTCCTCTGATGCCTACCTAAGGTATTAGAGGAATTCAAACTGCTGAAAGCCATTTTATTTGACAGACTTGCCCAATAGCAAGGGAAAGAGTGTATATCAAGCCTTTTGAAGGAATCTATTGACCAAAGTTCTCTTGGGGCTTGTATGCATCGGCCAATTATGGATGTCCCACACCATCCTCAGTCCTGTCCGGAGGCTCCGTATATATTTATACCTCATGGAGAGGCTTTAAAAAACCACCTATCTTTCAGGGCAGGACTGAAGTCTTATAGTTCAGCTGCCTCTACACTCTCTGCAAGGCCTGAAGAACCCTCAGAAATCTTCATAATGGCTTCTCAAAATTCCCAACCACCTCAAAAGGTTTTCTGAGAAACTTCAATTAGTTTCTCGCACTTTCTTTGGAAAAAAAATATCTGAGGGTTTCTTGTTTCTCAGTTTTCATTTCCCCTAACTTTAAGAGCTCTTCTTTCTGAATAGGATGCCCAAAGAAAAGGGAAGGAGATCATTATGGGATATAAGGTTCTGTTCTTGGTGTATGGTTTTTGAAAGTCTATAACACCTTGTTCCATGTTTACTCCAGGTCATTTCAAGAAAAATTAATCTTTGCATATTCTTCAGCAACTTTCCTTTGCATATGTTCAATCCTATATTATCACCCTATGGAATCAAATAAGTGTTTGAGACTGAACCTAAAAAGCTTTTTCCTCTCTTTTACCATTCCTCCTCCCCTATCTCATGCGATCAATATGTCTCTTTCTGCCATATCTCAGGAGGCCTCCCTCTGTTGCTGAGATCTATTGCTGTTTCTCCTCCATGCAGTTGTGACCCATAACTGTCTCCACTTCCCCACAGCATGAAAGAGCCTCAAGGTAAAATAGATTTGAATGAAAGCAGTGCGGCTGCACAACTGGGCCCTTAATAAACACTTTGTTCTTCTTCACATCCGAATAGGCAGCCTTCCTTATCTGTGACTGATGGAGTGTTCTTTTTCCATCTGTGTCTTCAACTCATCCCTCCTTCACCGGAGAGAGTTAACATGCTGCTCTGACTTTCGTCTCTTTTTTATAGTTGGTTTAGCTCTGTAGGTAGAATCTATTTTTTCAAAGCCTCCCAGACGGGAGAAGAAAATGAGGGTGGCGTTAATGATTGATGTATTATGTAATGGCAGGGTACACTATCTCAAGTGGAACTTAATTCAATTTGGCCCCTTGGAAGTAGAATCCACTTTCTATGGATCCTGAAGTTAGAACAGCTGAAAAGGTGACTGTCAGAGATGCAAGGTAGAAATATATCTGTTCCTCTCCTGATATATTTAATGCCCCATTGCCATCATGGCTGAATCTCTAATCTTTGGCTCTTCTAATGTGTCCTCTTTCCATTAAGCAACTATAGGAAATTAATGTGCCTGTGACTTTAAATCAGCCTTGACTCCTGGCGATCACCTGGACGAGTCCCTGACATTTTCTTGGCAACATTTTCAGAAGAGGCTTGCCCGTTTTCCTACAAAAGACACAAGTAATTGGCCCAAGGTTTACCCAGCTGGCTTCTATGTCTAAGGCAGGATTAGAAGTCTAAATCTGGCCCAACACCCTTAACCACTTGACCAATCTAACTCCTTGGCAAATGGGTGGAGAATTATTTTTAGCCAAAATTAAATCTCATGAGGTCGAATGGTGGACTGGTCAGAATGATGGATTAGGATGAAAGAGATCAAATCCTGTCCGGGAATTGCACAACTGGTGTCCAAATGGAGTCAGAAATGTTGACAAGAACTTATGGTTTTATATAAATAAATATATTTCCAATAAATAAGAGAGGCAGATAGGAGCATCGTCAAGTAAATCAATAGGGAGCACACAGTGCACACAGAGGGAAAAAAGGCGGGAAACAAAGAAACTCCCCTTTTACTCTCACAGCAACCAATTACAGCCCAGATTCCCAGCTCTCTTTAACCAATTAGTTATAACTGTGTGTTCTTATTCATTGTCCAATCCTTCAGTGCTCCAGCTATTAAAGTTTAAACATCTTAACAAATCCATATCAATCTAACTGAGTAGGTGAACTTGAACAAATCACTAATTTTAAGCTTAACTTGTTTATTGGAAAATCTGGGGATAAAACTGGTGCTGGAAAAGAACCACTATCCCAACATCTGTCCTTCAATTTCACCAAAAATGGCTTGCGTTATTCTATTGCCTTTTAGATTTTTTTTTTCCTGTTAGTGCTCTTTTCCAGTACCACATGCTCTATTGCCTGGTCTTTTCCTCCCATCCATCCATCCACACACAAAAGCACACACTGCTTCCTGACCAGAAAAATCCCTGGCAGAGTTCCCTTGTGATGTCTTCCCCCAGGGTTTCATGAAAATATGGATGCCCAGGAGGTTTCTCGGGACATGACTGAACTATGAAAATTGGGACACTCTTCAGTAATAACTCTTCAGTAATAACTAAAATAAGTTCAGGAACCACACATTATTCAGGTTCATCTATCAAGCTTCACCCAACTGGCAAGACTGAAATCGATTAGCTAAGGCCACAAGAATCCAAGACCTTCTGGGGGAAAAATATTTGCTGAAAACAAATAACCATAACAAAAGAAGACATAACTAACCTTCTAGCAATTGCTGTGTTTCAGGAGCACATACAGAGAGAAAAGCAGCACCGTATGTTTTATTTCATCATTTCCTCTGTCCAGTTCTACATGCCAGGCTGCCCAGCCCTGTCTTTTGCATGGGTGAAAGTATTTTCCATCTGTCCCTTTCATACAGGTTATCATCTTGCTTTTTATCAACTGTATAAGAACTATGACTCATTGAGAATTTCACTGAGCTTTTTCTTGCTGGATTGGGTTGGAAGAGAAGTAGATCAAAACCAATTTTTATCAAATTGAATGGAAATGCAGAGAATAAGAGCACAGAATACTTCTATGGGTATAGTGCAAACAGTAAGTGCCACAAGAGGACTGCAGTTTAGCATTCTGAGATCTTTGCAATGAAGATGTAAACTGTAAATGGCCCAGTAACTTTATTTATATTACAAACTCCTTCCATTGATTTTTTTTCTTCTTTTTCTGTTCTGCATTAAGAATATAAAACTTCCATGAGATTCCAATTCAGATGTTTAGTAAAAGTAAATGTAGGCTTGTTATTAAGTGTATATTAGGTTACAATACACGAAACAATGGCAGCTTTCTCACTCCTTTGCCATAATTATGTTTTTAGTAATGGCTTTACTGGAAAAACAATAAATTATTATTTACAAGAAAAATCAGTAACATCCCATTAGAGCTTGGCAGGAGATCTCACAAAATTTTGGTCATCTTGTTCAGTGTCTTATAAGATCACTGATATCTCAAAATGTAATATTGGGGAATATTGCAAAATTTCAGATATTTTAAAATTATTTGGGGGAGGGAGAATATTACTGAAGGTTTAATAGGTATGCATTCATTTCTGTAATCTTCTCATATTAGGGAATGAGTTTCATTGAACTTAATTGGTCTCACCTATGACTAAATATGTATAAGATTACATTATTGGAATTGGTATAAATATAAAGGTAATGGGTAAAGCAGTCCTAATATCTGTGCTTGAATAAACATTTCTATTTTCCCCCTTTGAATACATAGACAGGAAAAATATAATTGATCTTCATCTTGACGCTAATAGATCTCTGTGCAGAAAATCAAAATTTTTCTGCAAACCAGAATGTGTGTCTGAACATATTTTCACATCTCAGGTTCTAATACATAATCAGAGCTTCTCTTCCATGGCTTGCACATTCAAATTAATTAGAAATTGATATGGCCAGAAGTTCAGTTCCGCCTGCATTTAAGACAGAGGCCATTACTGCTTCAGTATATGCTTGGTTCATCATGGAATAATTATCTGCCCATTTAGAAAATGCAAAATTTGTTTCCATTTCAATAGTTGCTTTAAACCATAAAAATATTCAAGTGAACTGCGCAATTTTAAAAGCTCTCTCTGGAAAGCAAATGGCTGTTCTAGGTACACTCTGGGTGAGGCCACCAGTAAATGTTTAAGTGGCTATTGACTTTTATTTATTTGATGATATAGTCTAGCCGGATATACTCAGCCAGTTTCTTTTGATGTTCATCGTAGTATGTTTTTCTATATCATTCTTATAGCCTGTCATTTTTAAATCCACTTCTGGTTCAGTCTAATTTTTTTCAGATAAAACCAATTCCTCTTTCATAACATCTTTTAAACATAGTCTAGCTACAGAAGCAGATGCTCTTAAAATTCACTTCTAGTTCCATTGTTCAAAAAATCCTTCAATATGTCTGATGTTAAAATATTTTTCTTCATTCTGTGTTAGAAAGTCAAATTTAAGTGTTCCTCCCCCTTTAACTGTAACCTTTAGTTCCTTCTGATTCACTCTAGCATTCAACCTTCAACATCTCATCCTCTCATGTTTTTTTAAAAGAGAATTCAAAATAAAAGCATTTTCTGATGGAAAGGATTCTTATAATTAATTCCAAAATCTTATTTCAAATCCATCTGGACTCTTAGTCCTTTTTTAACTTTTCAAAATCAAAGTTCTAATCACCCTTTTGCTGTTGATTCTCCACCAAAATATTTTCCCCAGGGGAGGACAGACTTTCAGGGAAGAAATGGTGAACTGAAGAAGTTTCACTTTGACAGCAGCGGAATGAAGAGTTGGAAAGTGGACTGGCCCTTCGAATTTCTCTCTGGACAAGAAGAGGACTTGGGATTGCTCACAAGTGCTCCGTACGGTTGGGTCTCACAAGGACACTGCACAACAGTGGTCTCCAACAGGTTTAGCGGGTATCCAAAAGGGCTGAGAAGAGGAGCTTCATCACAATTCACAATTTTATGGGGAAAATATAGTTTAGTAACAAATCTGCTGAGGGTTCTAATAAAACAGAACCTAGTCAAAAACAGACAGTCCCCACTCTCCAGACCAGATAGCTCTCTAGGAATATATAGGGACAATCCTGAAATTGTAGTAGAATTTATCATTTCTCCTCAGAGAGAAATTCTAAGAAAATGAAAAATAGACCAGATTTAATTGTAGAGAAAGCAGAGTTGAAGGGGACATTGGAACAAATCAGGAAAAGTAATGATCAGCCAGCTGAAGGAAGATATCTAGCTAATCTCTTAAAAATTATAATATAGACAAGAGTATACATTAACATGTAAATTTAAACTACAAACTGCACCTATTTTTTCCCTTCTAAGCAAAATAAAACTTGCCACATTCAGTCTGCTTGTTCAAGAACTCTGCTAATGCAGGTTAGAAGTCAAGAGGCTATCAGTTAGAGGGTACATCCAAAAACTGAATGGCTGGATGTGAATGTGAAACCATATTTCTTAGATCTGACAGTCAGTTATGATAAGTTTAATTTGCTTTGACTTAGTTATGTTTTAAACATTAAGTGAAGTCATTTTGAACACAATTAACAGGCTAATGGAGAGAGCAGCATCTTTATGATTTATGAAGATAGAGAGAAAACTGAGGAGAATCAAGTACCTGGCAAAATCCATGATACAATTTTTTCTGCTGTGCAAACTATAGACTTCACTGAAGCTCATATTGCTTGGATAGGAATAAGAACAGAGCACATTAAATAAAATAAATAAATATTAATGTCCAGCTCTAACCCATGTTTGCAGTGGATTTATAAGGTTGCTTTTTGCTAAGATCGCCACGTGCACTATTTTGCAAATAGTTTGCCTATTGAAGGACCCTCAGAAGACAGACAATTCTGTATTTTCAAGATGGAGAAACATCTTCCAACCAATGGCACCTTCCTTTATTGGAAACCTTCCACATACCCTATATCTATTATAGTGTGAGCAAATCTAAATCTGGCCAAATGAAATTAAAATTCTCAATCATCCAGGTAGAATTATCAGACAATTCTACTCAGATGATTGAAAATCTTCATCAATATTTTGCAATGAACTTAGAAGAGGAAACCCCTGATGTTGGTGTGGCAGGAGTTGGTACATTCCAACAACTCTCTGCCTAACTGCCTTGCTCTGACTGAGGAAGACTGGTTGAGCAGTGAACAGCACTGCAAACAGCAACAAAATTAGTCCAGTTGCAGTGATTCAACTTTAAACAACCTTCAGATATACATGTATCCTTTTTTATGATTAAAGTAGGAGGAGAGGAAGCGACAAAGCAAAGAACCTGCCTTGATTTCATCTCTGTCTGAATTGCTGCCCAATCCAAGATTGTTTTCGAAAATAAGGACTCATAAAAAGACAGACAAGGGGCAAGACGTTGATAGTCAATGATTAACAAAATGAACTGCAAACAAGTCTCCTGAATGTGAGCATGATGTATTCAACTTCCATTAAATTATTGAAATTATGTCTACATTATGGCTATATATATAAATTACAGATGGGTTAACTATTTCTTCTTCTAGTAATGCATTCTTTCTTGTTTGATGATGATTCTAAGCAGGAAGAATGGATTTCCTTGCCTGGTGGTATCTATGGAGGTTTAAGAAAGTCAAAGTAGAAATTATGACTATATAAGCTTCACCCTCTTTTATGTGCCTGAGATGTGGATGCATCTTCCCAGGATAAAACTAAAATGATTGTTCTTTGTATCTCTGAAACTGGATTTGGGAGTGTTTGTATTACCATTATATTGAAAAGCTGCCTGGCATTGTTGTAGCCAAATTGGCTACGGTTTGTATTAAAACAATACAGTTTTATCAAAAGAAGCAAACTATTATTTCCAAAGATTTCAATATTTCCAGGAAGAGAAACAGAGTTATAAACTGTTCAATTCAGTGCAAATGAGATCCAGTCAATAATTGATAGTTTCATAGACATATGAACCACATGCCCATCTGCTTATATCATTCTACAAAAAAAGAATTGTGTGATTGTGTTGTAATTTGAAATGTGATCTTCCCATACATTCTAGAAGTAATAACTAAAACCCTCTATTAAAAGATGAAGGAATCAACCTCAGATTTGGCAAGACATTACAGAGAATACAAATTTTGTGACCGCAATGACTATAGTGCGTTTGATTTTTACTCAGTGGACAGAAAAATTAATGGTAAAAGATATGCCAAGAGAAGAAAAATGAATAGGCAAAGTATAGCTGAGTTGAAAATAGACAAACAAAAGAGTTGAAAGATTTATCTTCAGCTTCAGACAGAAAATAGCTTCAATTTGTAAAAACAAAAACAAAAAAAACCAGGCATTGCTGAAAAGGGTGAGTCACATTTATATACAAGTATAGCTGGGAAACACCAAACCACTATTTCTAAAATACAGAAAAATAATTATATTCATATCTGGGAGAAAAATATTGCATTTGTTTTTCTTAGTTTCTCATCATATTTACTTACCACTAAGTTGTATGAATTCAGTGAACCTATTATATTCCAAAAACATTTACAGGAATTAGTTGTATTTCTTTTGTTATTACAAAATATTGGAAATTGTTGCTATTCTTGTTTATAAAGCTGTAATTTGAAAACCATCTAACATGCAGTTATGAACTTTTACTCAAATGTATTTTAATCACTGAGTACAGATCAACTTCACTAAGCTCTATAAAGCAAGAAAAACAGAGTCTTCTTATAGATTTAGTAATAAAATCTAAGTCTTAAGATAAGCTCTTCCATGGCAGAGTTTATCAATTATAGCTGAAGACAGAAAATTTGACACATCCAAAATGATACCAAGCCAACTCTACACACCCGTAGAGTAAACTTGTAGGAAACCAACTTCACAGCTTTGTTCTTGTGTTAACCTTCTGTCAGAGTTCCTTCCAAGCAATTACTACCAAAGTGACTGAAAGGGAAATCTGGCAGGGTATATTTCTGCCAAATTTGTCTCACAGCAAAATACAGCAAAAATATGATTTTGGATTGCTCATTTTGGGCCTAATCCCACCATCCAAAAAAAAAAAAGCCCTTTGTTGCTCTTAACTACACAGTGTCACAAAACAAAAATGGTTTTGTTCTCTGAAAAGGTTTTAGTAGTCATCAGTGTATTTTCTTTTGTTTGGAGGAGAAGGGAGCCATCACAGAGAAGAATCATAGGCAGAAAGCCATGCTTACCATTGTATTGATTTCAGTCCAATTTTGTGGGCTGCACTAAGATTATTTTCTGATCTTTAGAATGACTCAGTTTGGAGATAAATGATTCAGATAGTGTATTAGTTTGCTTTCTTATTATTACAATTAATACTTTGTTTTTCAAATAACAGTGAATTCTATTAAAAACGCTAAAACATTAATCTCTATGTCAAGAAGCCTCTTTTTTTAAGACGGACATAATTTTATTATTTTTTATTTTCACTGTGGAAGAAAAGTAAAAAAAAAGTTGTTTTACATACATTGGCTGTGAAACAATGGAATCAGGACTAAGAATTCCTCGTGACCATTCAGCATCTCTCTGATTACATTTTCCACAGAATTAGAAGACAAAGGGTTTGTGAAATCCACAAAGAATGGTAAATAGAACGTTAACAAAAGGATAGCCCAAACACAGGCATTTATTAACATGTAAATAAACTGAGTCAGCAATTAGTCAACACTTATTATAATTGAAGAGACCATAGTAATTAAGCTGCCATTGATTTAATTGTTCCCATTCAATTTAAGGTAAATATTTACTATAACCATGCTTTCATCTTGATTTCTGCATGGAACAGAAGTATATTGACACAGGCTTCAGATCAAACCTTTACAGCAGCTTTAAAAGTGCACGTTCCAACCAACTGTCATCCCCGGGTGTTTGTCATGACTGAACAAGTGGCTCAGCCAAGGAGCCCTCCCTGGCTGACAGATCTCTTTAAGCTATGCAAATCAGGAGGTATGTTTGACTCCAAATGGAGGCTCATTAAAAGTCATTTCATATATTCAAAATGGGTTTTTTTTTTAAAATCACAAATTTCATCTAACATTCCTGAGGTCTCTCTTCTAGGAAATATACAAATATTCTAAGACCATGTGATATTACCCTGTTGCCACTCGGTCTACATTAACATTTTTGAACATAAAATCTAAATGTAGTGATTTGGATGCATCCCTTGCAGGTCCATGCACCATTTAATAATGATCCAACCTAGGTGTGGAAGTTAGGGTCAAATTGGATCCAAGCAGCAATTTAAACACATCTGTTTCTTCCACTGTAGTCCATTATGACATAACTTTATGACAGCCAAACTTCAAAAGAATTTTGAAAGAGATCCTTATACTTACGAGATCGCCTTCTGCCACCGATAGCCTCCCACCGGCCAATATGCTCCCACAGAGAAGGACTCCCCAGGGTGCCGTTGGTCAAACAATGTCGACTGGTGACCCCCAGGGGGAGAGTCTTCTCTGTGGGGGCACCCGCCCTCTGGAATGAGTTGCCCCCGGAGATACGTATAATTCCTGACCTACGCACCTTTCGCCGAGCCCTTAAGATTTTACTGTTTCAAAAGGCTGGGCTGGCTTAAATAATGAATTTTAATGGGTGTTCTTGTTTTTTAATATAAGGGCCAAATTATTTAATATATTTTAAACTGTTTTTAAATTTTATGGATATATGTGTTTTATTGTGGCTGTGCACTGCCCTGAGTCCCTAGGGAGAAGGGCGGTATAAAAATTTAAATAATAAATAAATAAATAAATAAATAAATAAATAAATAAATAAATAAATATGTTCTGTTTAATGGAGGGCAGCCGTCAAGAATATGATCTAACAGAAGCCTATTCCTCTCATCCATTTTAAAGATAAAGAGCCACAGAAGGAAGGACGATAGCCTTGAAACTGCCCATCCATCATGAACATTTGGCCAAGACAACTGTTTAACGGATTTTTGTGTTAATGTTTCTCAAGATTTATTGTATGTGGTAAGCAGATAAAGAAGAGATGTGATTCTGTACCAATCACAAATTCATATTTTTAAATATGTGAAATTTCCATGTTATAATATTACTTGAATTGATGAGGGGTGAAGGGGAGGGGTGAAAAGTGGCCCATAAAATATTTTCATGACTTCAAACTAATGTCGCTCCTGTGAAGTTGCTCTGAATTATACCTCATCTTGCCTACCTTCCCAGTGAAGTTGGGAACCATGACCTTATTTCCTGATTTTTGATAGGAGCATATTAGCAGCCACACAAGACAACAAGACAGCCATCCACCCTGTTGCATTGTATGGCACTGAATGCTGGGCAGCAACAACAGGGACTGAAAACTATCTCCATGCCATGGAAATGTGAATGCTCCATTGGATATCGGGCATCTCCCTCCTTGACCACATCACAAATGACACACTTCAACAATATTTTGGTGTGGCACCAATTATAGAGAAGATGAGAGAAGGCCAGCTCCACTAGTATGAACGTGTTCTGAGAGCACCTTCCACCGTTGCCAAGACTGCCTACCAACTAGAAGTCAATGGCCGGAGACCTTGCGGTCATAACAGAGATGGCAAGACACCATCAACAAAGATATGGAAGTTGCTGGCCTGTGACCTGGAGATGCAGCTGACCTTGCAAAGTGGCGCTCAATGATCTGAAAAGTAGACCCTGCCCTTGTAGGAATACGCTAGGAAGGTATTAGCAGCCAGTTTGAGGTTGTGATTAATGCACCAGGCTAGAAACCAGAAGATTAGGAGTTCTAGTCCCAGTTTAGGCACAAGGCTAGCTGGATGACCTTGAGCCAGTCACTATTTTTCAACTCTAGGAAACAGGCAAAGGCAAACCACTGAAATCTTACCAGGAAACCTCTAGTCCAGACAGTGGCCAGGATTCAATGGTGACTCAAACAAAAAAGGAGTATATTATTCATGAAAAAGGAGCACAATACTCTGGGCATAAACAACTACTTTCACAGAGCCATGCAAACCCTTTTGGTGGCCTGGATGCCTGCTTTTCTCATTCCAACCACCAGACTAAACATATGGATAACTATAACATACAAGACGCTCTGTAATTAAACCAAGGATTTATAGACACTTCAATCCACTTTACTTGTGAATAATTCAGCAATGGTTTCCTGTGGTTTTTTCCAGGATGCCAATGACTCTTGGGATGCCCCAAAAATGTTCTTAGCATTTGAATTAGGGGGAGCAGTGCAGTAACTGAGAAATGCTTCCTTTGCAAGAGCAGGGGGTTGGATTAGATGACTTCCAAGGCCCCTTCCAACTTTGTTACTGTTGCTGCACAAGCAGTCAAGACAAGAGAATGACTGTCATAAGAATAACTTGTGACACAGAAGTTATTCGCCGGCAAGCAATGCAGTTTCTTTTGTAGAAAGAGATTGATATCCTTCCTTTCATCCAAGCACGCTTCCTATATAGTGTCCCTCTCTTCAATTTTATCCCCATTGTTTTGTGAAGTAGGTTGGATGAAAGGATTGCAACTGACTTGAGTTCTTCCAATTCATGGCTGCAGGTAAACTTGAATGCAGCTCTTCCCAGTCTTAATCCAAGACTTCAAGCTCTGTAGTACATGGACATTATTCTCATACCCTGCTTCTCTATTGCCCAAGTTGGCTGGCTGCTTCGCTCCTGAGCAAGCAATCCTTCCTTCTGCACACACCCTGTTTTACTGACCGTGAAGATTACTCTTGGCTTTTGCTGATTAAGCAATTCACTCAAAGGGCTGACTAAAGTCACTATGCCTAAACCTGGTTACATGCATTTATCACACAAGCATATTCATTGTTGCCTGAAGGAAGAAATTGTGTGTGCGCGCATACACATGCGCATGCGTAAGAGAGAGACAGAGAAAGACTATGCTCAAGTGTGTTAAAGTTATTAAAGTGAAATTTAACAATAGGACATCAAAAATAATTATATAAAATCAACATCTGAAAACCCAGTAATTCCCAGTAATTCCTTTTAAATAAAAACAAAAATGACTATTAGAAAATCCCACCTGGTGCTTTTTCTGTGTTAATGATGCTTCTTAAATTGCATGCGGGTAAATGGTAATTTTGTCTCACACCATTAAAAACTAATGAAACCCTTGATGATAAGAAATGCCATAGTTAGCTTGTTGGAGGACGTTTAATTAATAAAGTAATAAAATTATTGTAAACTAATGCAGTTTCACAGAGAATTCAATGGGATATAAAACAGAAAAAAACATCCAAGAGAGTTGAAAGAAGAAATAAATGCTACTTATACAGTAAGATAGAGTATAAAATGAAGCTAAACTCAAATCAGCTGCTGGGCTAATAAAATGGTATTACACTTTCATTCAGATGCTGAAAAAAATAATCTCACAATCCAATCTACAATCCAGTTAACTAAAATACTTTCATTTAAACAAAGCTCTGTCTAATTACTAAGATTCCTCACTGCTAATTCACAGAACTATTGGGTTTCAGAAGGAAGGAAAGTTAGCAGTGGCTAAAGCTTTAAGAACAAGAGATAAGACCACTAATAGACAGAATGTTCAAGCATGTGCTTGCTGATCCCTGAATTAATCAGACCTAAAATGTAGTCAAGCTTCGATTTCATGTCAAATTTGTATACAAACAATGTATTTCACATTTTTGTCAGCTCGCCTGCTTACCTGGTTTGCACTTATCACAAATATTGGCTACAGAGTCCTTATCAATAATTGTTTGAGATTTCCCCCATCAACATACTAAAGTACGCCCTTGTTTACCTTTTTCAATTAATGCCAACTGCCACTACACTTTATAATACCAAGTGCCATCCTTTCATGTATATATCATGTTCCTTCTCTCCCTGAATATCCGACATAGATATCATTGCTCTATGTAAATGTTAGATGTTGTTACATTTTTGTCATTTTAGAGGTTATCACATTTTATTTAAGTTTAGATACTACCTTGCTTACAATCTGGACATAGATGGCTTCTTTTGGATTTTACTCATGGATTCTACTCAAGTTCCTTTATAGATTTATTGTAATTTTGTCTCAAATGTTATTTATTGATAAGATATCAATAAATATTTGAGACAAAATCACAATAAATCTATAAATGCTGAATTTAAAAGATAAATGCTGACTGATTACTCATCAACACAGTTCTGTATTGTCTAAGGCTGTGACCTGACTGACTGACTCTTGTTGGCTCCTTCATTGATGCCATCGAAGGAACAGTATTCTTTCATAATTGCAAGAAAGCTTCTGATGCATGTGGAATTAATTTTTATCATCATTTTATTGAGAAGAACCAAGATAGAGTTCTTTAAGAACAGTTCTGCAGGATTTCTTAGAGTTAGGTAGATGGAATCAATACATTTTCCCATATCTTAAGTAATTCTATTTCATCATTTTCATTTTTCTGAATCTTGTTTCTCCAGAAACTGGTAAGAACTCAGAATATCTACTTCTCACTCAGTCACATATTTCTTTTCAACTGAAACTTGACAAAGCTTCTCCATAAGTATAATATTTTTTGATGGAATAATTCTTCATAACAATATCATTTCCGCTTTTCACAAATGGTAGAACCTGATGGAGATCACCACAGCAAATGGTTAACATTCCACCCAAAGCCTAATGTCATGGTTCCAAGTAATGATCCTAAGCAATGATCCCAACTTTCGTTTTGAAAGTTGACACCTAATTCATGTCAAAGCTCTGTCTCCTAATCACAGGGCTCTCATCCCAGATTATAATCCTGGCATGATGAAACAAACATGCAGTATTGGAGTTTTCATCAGTATTACATTGCTTCAAATAGCATTTTCATTTGTTTTGAGGTGTATCTTGAATCCTGAATGTGCTATTGTACCAGGTGTGAATGTTGCTATAATATCAAATAATGCTACCACAATAGCAACATCTTTCCTGTTCCTCTTGGCCCATCAGTGAAATTTACTGAAAAAGATTATTTTGCAAGCATTTAGATACATAGTCATATACTGTTTTTTGCCCATTGTTCAATAGGGACTCGTTCTGTAGTATAAATCCCTGCTATTCATCTCTGTTGTATTGTAATAATTCACCATTTTCATTAATTGTACTCTTTGTTGATGTCAGCAAATTATATTTTTTAAGGGTTTTGGCCAAGTTCCCAAGTGTGCCATGGAAATACAGAAGAGCTTGTTCATGATGTCTCTCATTGATCATGATATTAGGATCATTGATAGTCCTTCTTTCAATTTGAAGGAAATCTTCAGATATTTTATTCTCGAAAATCTTCCATAATTGCTATGGATTGTCAATTTCAGTATTTGTTAGCAAAATGGAAATAGATGATAGATGAGCATATTTCTACATTGACATGACAATTGAACACCTCCCATGACCGAATTACTTACGTTTTTGCTGTGCTTGGGATCTTGGAAAATGGGATAAATATGCAAAGTTTACAATGATTAAATACCTATCTGAACAATGATGTCAGAATTGAGCCAATAATATTATTTGAGCAGTGGACAAGGCCTCTTATTCCACCAGACATTTTCAGATTTGATTACTATAGCTCATACCTACTTCCTTTATTGTGATTTATTGTATTGTATCTCTTTGCATGTTTGAATGTTGCTATGAATCCCTCTGGAGTTTAAATAATTAAATGCCACATATACAAACATTTCAAACAAAGTCAATATTTTCATATACCAATTAATAGACTTGGGGCAAAGTGCACAAGAATCCATAGCAAACCAAGATTATTATATATGCATGTGATGATGGCAGAACACAAACTTCAATGCCTGCATTCCAGGATCTGGCAAAAATGTAAATTATAGTTTGTTTTTTTATTATGACAAACATTTAATGACCTCTCTCCCTGCTATTTGTCTCCCTGCAAAAACCAGTTGGCAAGGTAAAATACTCAGTGGGACACTCCTGAATTATCTTTAAAACTTCAAGGAAAATTCATGTTTCTTTCCTATCATATTTGGTTTTGAGGATAAGCACCAAATCTCTTAATTTTCTGTCAGTTGAACATCATATCTATTTAATCACATACATTTCCTGGGTCTCAGCAAGGAGCAATTTACATTCTTTCAGTCCTCTAATTTTTGTAATGTCTTTTTTGAATGAAATCACATTGGATGGTCCAAACCATGCATCATCTACTGAAATTGGTGTACTTTCTACAACAAAATATTTTAGGAAATTATTCTGTTTTGAATGAGATGTGTTCTCTCTGCCTTCTTGAGGTCCTTGAAAACTCTTCAATACTTAAAATTGGCAAGGATTCTTATTTGTATTTTCCAGCACAACAGTGTAGAGTTGCTGTTGTTCTTAGATTCTCATATAGTAAAGACAACTCCTTTAGAATACGCACACATTTGAAAGGCATAGTTTCTTTATTAAATTGTATTTTTAGAGACAAACAATGGATTTCCTGAGAAAGACTATCTCTTCATTTGAATTTCAGTTGTTTCTGTTTCATGTGTCTCTAAGATTTCCTTTATTGGTTTTAAGCAGTTATAACTAAATTGCATTATAATCTTATATTCTTTGTTTTTTTAATGTTTAATTCTTAAGCAGAACTTTTCTTGATGTCACTGTCACTTGGCACTGGTACTGCTACATCTATTACTATTATTATCTTCTGGTCATTGTCAGCTACCACTTTTCCTGATTGATTGGCTAGTACCTGCTTGTCTGTCAGGAACTGGAAATCTTACAGGACACATACAGAGAAACAGAAAAACACATATACAAAGTTAAAAAATAAACAGAAAAAATTGAAATGCTCAGAAAAGAGGAAAAGCTCATGGGCAAGAAGGAAAGAGAAAAAAAAAGAAAGAAATTTATGAGCAGCAAGTTTTATAATGTTCACCAGATGAATCTCCTTCAATCCTTGAAGAAAAAGTTTTAAAGGCAAGATTAAGGACTTTTTTAAAAATGGGGCTGGAGGGGAATAAACAGCAAATGGGTGATTCAAAGTTATAAAAATATTAAGGGTCCAGAGTGATATGAAATAATTTTGAAATTAATTATAAAATCCATTATTGTGGAAAAATGCTATTGTTTGCAGGGGAAGACATAAAATGGAATTTGGAAGGTTGGACAGTAAAGGGAATCAGATTTATCACTTTCTCTAAAACTACACAAAATGAGTGATAAATCTCTTTGTTAAAGGGAAGGAGTACAAAGTTGGTCTATTTGATTAATTTTAAAATATAATGTTGTTTTCTGGTAACCCTTAATGGACTTTTGCTGACTAAGACTAAATTATGAGGTTTTAAATATTTATAGATAAGAGGATGGGACATGGGAAAAAGAGATCATTTGTTACTGAAAATCTACTTGTGATAAAGGTGGAAGACATTTCTTTATTTCCTGTCTTTTTCTTTACAATACTTTTATTCTTTTTAAAAGATTGTATTAGTCTTTTATCTTTGAAACTGCAAACTTTAATAAAATTATTATTAAAAAATCCCAGGAAAAAAAATAAAATAATTTTAGAAGTGATGTGCTACTACTGCTACTATTACATTGGTGTCAGAAGCACCTTTTTTCCAAGGTGCTTCCGAGTTAAAGAATTAGCCAGTGACATCACTCTTGCCCAAGGGATGCCCAAGGAGGCTCCTTTCATCTCCTGGTAATTTTTCACCAGTGATACCTGTTTATCTGCTTGCATTTGCATGCTTTTGAACTGCTAGGTGGGCAGGAGCTGGGACAAGTAACAAGAGTTTATTCCGTCATGCAGCTCATCTTAGGTTTTTTAACTGCTGAGCTGTTGGCTTCTCAATGGTCTTCTAATTCAATGTTCCAACCACATGAGCTTCCACGGCCCGTTAGCACTGTGTTAAAGAGAGTGTACTGTACTGCTTTTTTATGCCTCCCCCCCCCCCCATAGGAAAGGAATACCCATATTTTTCCCATGGATGTATTTGGGACAAGAAAAGAAAGTATTGACTTCACCACTTTTCATGAGAAGTCATATTCTGAATCAAGTGAATGGCAGGCTAAGAGTTTTATCCACAAATGCACTTCTCCCTGTCACTGTTAAGTGACATGTTTTCATTTGGCAAAAAGAAATGAGATTTTGATAACATTTTTTTGAAGCAGATAAACTAGCTGCTTTGACAACTTTTGAAGAACTTGTCAAGTATCTGTGTCTGTGAGCGAAACCCAAAGTGGCATGCTGTTACCTCTCCTTGTCAAAGAGTTTCTTAAGCTAGTTAATATGCAAGCCTTGCTCTGGGAATGACAGGATTGTTTGCCCAAAACAGCTATTCTGATCAAAGGTCTGAGTCAATATTTATTGTCCCTGAGCCTTAATTTTCCTAAGAGAATATCTTCCAGATTACTTGCTTGCTTTATTAAGGAATCAACATCATTCGTCCGTGTGAAACAGAAACTTACATTTCACATATAATTGCTCAACCTACATAGAACAGAGACTGGAACAAGTTTGGCTTGTGACCAAGGAACCAAATATTCTGCAGCCGGAGAAGAAAAGCAGCTGCCATAAAATGGCTATGCTGAACTACTGGCAAAGATGGAGGCGTGGCATCAGCAGCATTGCATTTGGAAGGGATGGGTTCCTAAAAAAAATTCTGCAGGCTGCTTTTGCAGAATCGGCCATAGCTGAGATGCGTAAGTAGTTTTTTAAAATGAAGCTACGAAGAAAATAGCTTCCACACTGTCATTTCTTAATATTTTATTCACATTCAAATAAGGATACAGACAATCTAACTTTATAAGAGATGCTCAAAAAGATTACCCAGCAGCACTTCTGACAGAAAAACCTCTCCTTCTTCACCCGCATCAGAAGGCTCTTTAGTTCCTCTTCACTTTCTGCCATTAGAGTGGTATCATCTACATAGCTGAGGTTGTTGATATTTCTCCTGGCAATCTTAATTCCAACTTGTGATTCGTCTAGACTTGCCTTTCTCATGATGTCCTCTGCATATAAGTTAAATCGGCAGGGCAACAGTATACAGCCTTGCCGAACTCCTTTTTTTCCTTTTGGTACTGTCCATGGGGTTTTCATGGCAGATACTGAAGTGGGTTGCCATTTCCTTCTCCAGTGGCTCACATTTTGTCAGAGCTCTCTGCTATGACCTGTCCATCTCGGGTGGCCCTGCATGGCATAGTTCATAGCTTCATTAAGCTACGCAAGCCCCTTTGCCACGACAAGGCAGTGATCCATGAAAGAAACTTCTTTTAATAGTCATAGTTAACATGTGAAGTCATGACAGAAGAGGCCTCCAATTTTGCTTCTCAATCCTTCTAAAAATGTTCAAAATTTTTGCTAGCAAAGAAGCTGTGTTTTGAGATAAAGTCTCAAAATCATTATCTCTAATTTGGCATTGATCTACCTAAGTCTGGAGAATGAGAACTAAAAGAAGCCATGATTTGTGAGATAGCAAAAACATGTATTTTTGATATATTAGTTTTCTTGGCCTTCATGGGCCATAGGTCCGATTTCAACTAATATGAATAAGGTGCCCAAGCTTTTGATAATGAAAATATATTGAAAATATACTGCAAGAGACACAGTGGAGCGGTGGCTTGATGACACTAGAACTGCCAGCAAGAAATGGTCTGAACTCCGGTGATTCAAACCCATCTCCATGACACAGAGAGAGCTCCCATTGCTCAATCCCTAGCTCCTGTCTACTCAGCAGTTCAAAATCAGGCAATATTGCAAGTAGATAAATAGGTACCACTTCTGTGTAAAAAACCTAGCTGCATTCATGTGTGCATAGAGTAGAAGCTGGCACTGGATCTGACTGGATTCAAGGTATCATGACACAGGGTAAAGCAAGACTGGTGGAGAAGCCTAGAAGAGCCAGCAACTCAAGGCCGCTAACGAATTGATGCAAAGCTAGTTTGTCCCCACACACAAACAGTGCACCAAGGAGAGGCACACAAGCCCAGAACAGGCAATATAGGCTGAACTAGCAATATAGGCTGTCAGGACTGCATTGTGTCTAGAATATGTAAATTTCCCTGACATTGTATGCCATATTCTAAATAAATAAACTGTAAATAAATTAATACACATGAAAATGCTTTCCGTTTTTAAAAAGTCATATAAAAAGTTTAATAAAGTAAAATGAAACAGTAAGTGATTCATATTTAGACCAAAGAACCTGGCAAGATCTTATCACAGTGCTTGTGATTCATTCCTAATCATTATTGAGAATGATTGGACACAGCAATGACTAGACTAGAATAAATGAATTCATGTTGAAGAACACTAAACACTGGTATGAACAGGGATGGATGAAAGATGCAGTTTGGTGTTTTTGTTTTTTATAAAACAAGAACATTAAAAAAACATGAATCATTTAATATATTTCCGTTCATTTTGTGAATTAAAGCAAACTTTAAAGTGGGAGAAGATATAATTAACAAGTTCCTCAGCAAGGCATATTGCTGATTATGGATGGAAACTATTCAAGGAGAATAGAAGCAACCTAGAACTAAGAACAACGAGAACAATGTCGGTGGAGATTTTCAGTCATCCAGGCGTAGTTGTCTCAAATGTGCTTTTTCAAAAAGCAATTGGGCCGTTATTGTTGTTTTTCCTTGAGGAAAAAGAAAAAAAAATGTTTCGTTTCTCATCCAAGAAACTTTATCAGTTGTGATGGCAGGGGGGATGGAAGGATGGAAGGATAAATTCTGACAGTTGATGCCTTCTCTCAACAGAGGGGGAGGGATAAGACACCACCTATCTCCAATCTACAACGCAACCCTTGCAAGAGTTCCAAGAAGATTCCAATCCGGTTGATTCAGGTGACCCTGAGGGCAAAGATAAACCCCCAAGTGGCCTCAAGAGCTCTCAGGGAGAGTGCTAACAACCAGATGATGCAAATAAATTTAATCCTTCCATTTCCACTACCACCATCACCATTTGGTCAGAACCTATCCTTCCATCTCCCTGCAATCACAACTGATGAAGTTTCTTGGATGAGAAATGAAATGTTTTGTTTTTCTTCCTCAAGGCAAAAGCAGTCCAATTGCCTTTTGAAAAAGTACCTTTGAGACAACAATGAGAACAATTAACCAGTGGAATGACTTGCTTTCAGAAGTTGTGGTGCTCCATCACTGGAGGCTTTTAAGGAGACTGGATGGCCACCTGTCTGGAATAGTATAAGGTCTCCTGCTTGAGCAGAAAGTCGGATTAGAAGACCTCCAGAGTCCCTTCCAACTCTGTTATTTTGTTATCAGTTACAGGTGTGCTGAATTACACCTTTCTAAGGCTTCTCACCTATAAGACTTTAATGCAGGCAGTGCTGCATAGGGTTCTTCATACCTATTGTGACTGAATTTAGCTCTCCCATGATCAAAATTTGCTCTTATTTTTTTGAGGAATGCATTCCCAACATAAATATATTTATTTATATTGCTGTAGTATTGTACGGATACCAATTTTTTTTAAAGAGCCAGTTTGGTATAGAGGTTTAAAGCATCAGACTAGATACTAAGAGATTGTGTGTTCTAGTCCTGCCTTAGGCATGAAGACAGCTGGGTGATCTTGTGCCAGTCATTCTTTCTTAGCCTTAGGAAGCACGCAAGGGCAAATTGCTCTCAAAATCTTGCCAAGAAAACTGCAAGGACATGTCCAGTAAGTCATCAGGAGTCAACACTGACTTAAAGGCATACATACAAATTAAATTGGATTTAAGAATAAAAAAATAACTGGAACAGTGAAAATAAATGATCCATCTAACATTTATAGCTAGTGACTTATTTTACTGTGCATTCCTGAGTCCAAGTCGAAGTTGGCCATCCATCATGAACTTAAAAGAATAGGACACAACCAGAAATACATATTTCATTTAGTGTTGATAATCGGCCAAAATCCAGACTTTGGCAATGTGTTCAAATATGTGAAACTTCACACAGCTCAGGCAGATCTAATTAATCTTGGAGATCATGCCCCATTACGTTCAAGATTTAAACTGTCAATCAAGGAAGGAAAATAACAAAACAGTTATTTCATTTCTTGTGTGCCAGACATCTGTGAAAATCTAAGGACCTGCTACAATTCCAAAAGAACAGCAACAAAGCCACAGGCGATCACATATCCTGCTTCCATTTTCTCCAGTTTTGTGATAGATAATATGGCATGTGTTATGTGTTATAAGCTACATGATACATATAGCAAAAGTGTGGAGAAGAACATGAAGCAAATTGTTATTTGTTTCAGAAGTTAAAGTAAAAACATTTCATTTATGTGTGGGTATTGCAAAGACCCCCTTGCTACACTGCCTCACAGAATCATAGGGCTGGAAGGGATTTTGGAGGTCATCTAGTCCAACCAACTGATTAGTGCAGGAATCTTCAGACCATCCCAGATCATCATCTCTCTGCTCTTTTCTTGAAAACCTCCAGTGATGGCGCACCCACCTCTTCAGAAGGCAGGCTGTTTTCCTGCTTAATAGTTCTCGCATTCAGGAAATTCTTACTTACTTACAGTATTGGATCTATCTCTAAGTTTCCATCCACTGATTCTTGTCTTACCCTTGGATGAAGACTAAATCCATACCCTCTGCACTGTAACCTCTCTCCCAGGGTCCCCTAAGAGGGATAAACTAAGAATACTATGAGTGTATGTCCAGAGTATATCTCAATTCAGATGGAGATTTCAACCTTGAATTGGTATGCTAAACTGGACGATATACTGGAACAGATATTATTTGCCACCCACTACCTGACAGAACAACTGGGGAAAAAATATACACAATAATCAACATTTTTTTCACTGAACATGGAATATTACAGGTTTGGTGTGTAGCAATTTGTTCTAATAGTGCAGCAGCTATTACAGGAAACGTTTTAGGCGTGATAACACAAGCTAAGTCAAGAAACAGTTCTATTGTTGCAAATCATGGCATCTTGCATAGACAAGCACTTGCTTCTAAACGGGTGAGCCCATTGTTATATGAGATTTTGGAGGATGCTGCAAAAATAATAAATTTCATCAAAAGCTGGCCATTGAATTGACGTTTATTCCAACAATTATGCAAAGATTTTGATTCTGAGCACAGCACTCTTCTCTTTCATACAGAAGTACGTTGGTTGTCGAGAGGTGAAACATTATCAAGATTTTTTGAGCTACGAGAATGAAACGCACATGTTCCTGGTGAATGTTTCATCACTCCTAGCAGAAAAGTTTGAAAATGTCTTCTGGGTGTCCTGCCTTGGCTATTTGGCTGACATATTAAAAAAGCTAAATGAACTTAATTGGTCGCTGCAGGGCCACAATCATAAAGTGTTTATTATGGAAGACAAAGTTTGTGCATTCTACAAGAAAATATCCCTGTAGATAGGCCAAGTAAAGAAAGAAAATAGTGTCATCAAGTTTTTGACACCTTGCTAAGCCACTGGTGATACTCAAATATTGCCATATCCTAAAGCCTGAGTGGCGTAGGAGGCTAATGCCTCCTACAAGGCAGCATTTAACATCCAGCTGCCTGCAATTACTGTAAGTTCGAATCTCACCAGGCTCAAAGTTGACTCAGCCTTCCATCCTTTCTAAGGTGGGTAAAATGAGGATCCGGTTGTGGGGGCAATAAGCTGACTTTGTATAAAATATACAAAAGTATGAAGGCTATTGCTTAACGCATTGTAAGCCGCCCTGAGTCTCCGGAGAAGGGCGGCATATAAATAAGAATTTTTTTAAAAAGCAGTACAATTTGTAAAAAGGCTGAAAAGCACTGTGCTAAAGAATGCCAATGGACATATAGTAATTACGGTAATAGAAGGAGACTACTGAAATTCTGCACAATACAGCTGTCAACATATAAGGTTCCTTAGAAGATATTCCTGTTTACAAGAATCTCTAACATTGGAAGATGACGATAGATGAGCACTTCAGACATTATTAAGTCAGAAGGTTACAGGAAGTGATCTATATCTTTAGAAATATGACAAGTAATAGAAGAAGAATCAGTAAAGATTGTAACTGAATTATGCCATAAAATATGAAGGACACAGTGACCAACAGATTGAATGAGTTCTCTTTATATACCAATGCCAAGAAAGTAAACTTCAGAGAATCTGGGAATTAACATACAATATTCTTAATTTCACATGGTTGTAAAAGAATGCTTGGGATCATACATCACAATTTAGAGCCCTATATGGAAATATGCCAGATGTTCAAGCTAGTTTTAGAAAAAGCTGAAGAATAAGAGACATTATTGCTGATGTATACTGGATAATTGGGGGAGGGAAACCCAAAGAATACAAAAATAAATCAATATATGCTTCACATTTAATAGGACTATCCTAAGGAAAATAGAAATTGCAAAACATCTCATCATCCTCATGCAAAATTTATATCAGGATAAGAAGCCACTGTCTGAACAAAAATAGTTCGGCTCCAATGTAACAAGAAAGGCAAGACTATTTATTCTTTTATTTATTCATCTTATATGTTGAATTTATATTAAGGGAGGCTGGAGTAGAAAAAGAGGGACATTGTTTTAAAACTGGAGGAAGAAACATCAGTTGTCAGAGTAGCATAAATATGGAAATATAAGTAAGCAAGAATATATGTTTTCCTGACAAAAGAGAGTGAGAGACAAAAAGTGAATGTTGGTGGTCCTAGATTTACACATGCCCACTTGGTTGACCTCCTCCAAGATGGAGAGATGGACTATGAAATGATAAGTCCCAACTAGAACATTGCAGCGAAATATCAAACAAAATATGTTGAAGTCATCACATGGTTTATCAAAGCAATTTGGATGAATAGGTACATATGAAAACAAAGTGACGTGAAACTCAATAATCTAACTAAGCTGATGATACAACTCTGATAGCTGAAATGCAAGGACCAATTATTTACAACAAAGGAACCAGCAGTCAAGGTAAACTGCAAACTAGTACTTGATAGTATAGCAATGGGAGTCTTGTAAAAATTATGTGGATGCTGTATCTACAGAGATCAGGATCATGCAGGCAATGGTTTTCCAATGACACTCTATGGAAGCAAATGATTCATCACTACTTAAACAGTTGGGCTGGGGCTAGGGAGATCTCCACTCAGTTACATTGATCACTGGATGACCTGAGCTATCTCTCAGATCAACATAACTTATAGTGTTGTTGCAAAAATAAAAATGAGGGATGATCATCCATGAATGCTGCATAGAGCTTCTTAGCAGGAAAAAAAAAGGTTATATATTTTGTAAACAAATAAATTAAATTCAGTTTTTGTCCAGGGTTTTTTTGGCTTTGTCCAGTGGTGGGATTCAATTTTTTTAACAACCGGTTCTGTGGGCATGGCTTAGTTGGGGGTGTGGCTTGGTGGTCATGTGACTGGGTGGGTGTGGCTAGCTGGTCATGTGACTGGGTAGGCGTGGCTAGCTGGTCATGTGCGTGAGCCTATGTGCATAGGGACTACTCAGAGGGCTGAAAAAAGTCATTTCTGACTGATCCTCACACTTTTGACCAGTCCTTGCACTTATGACCATTCTCACATTTATGCCCGTTGTGGCATTGTTAACAACCGTGTCAGTCATTTCACCACTACTTCTCTTCACCACGGTGACAAGATAGGGCGCAAAACGTAAAATGTGAGGACAGTCGTAAATTCAAGGACTGGTCAAAAGTGCGAGGACCGGTCAAAAATAACTTTTTCAGCCCTCTGAGTAGTCCATATGCACATAGGGAGGGACTACCCAGAGGGCTGAAAAAAAGTGATTTCTGACAGGTCCTCGCACTTTTGACTGGTCATCATTTGTGCCATCATTTATCTTCTAGTCCAGAGATCTCCAACCTTGGCAACTTTAAGCCTGGTAGACTTCAACTCCCAGAATTCCTCAGCCAGCTATGCTGGCTAGAGAATTCTGGGAGTTGAAGTCCACAAGTCTCAAAGCTGCCAAGTTTGAAGACCTCTGAGCTAGGGCTTTGGGGACAGCCTTTTGGGGAGGGGGTCCCATTTGGAGAGACCCCCTGCCTCTCAGGAAGCATCATGCCCAGGCAGAGAAAGTTGCCAAGGTTGGAGATCTCTGGACTAGAAGACCTCCAAAGGTCCCTTCCAACTCTGTAATTCTGGTATTGGCAAGCAAGCACAGTTAAGCTACTTAAATCCTCCAGGGCAGGGGTCCCCAACCTTTTGGACCTCAAGGACCACCAAGTTCATAATTTTAAATTTCTCAGACCACTAATACGAATCCAGCGCGTCACTTGCTGAAGCACCTGGACTCCCAGTGACGGGATAGGGTTTTTCAGGCACTCTCCCCACCTCTTTCTCTCTCTTCCCCCCTCTCATTCTCTCTTTCTCTCCCCCCTCTTTCTCTCTCCCACCCTCTTTCTCTCCCTCTCCCCCACTCTTTTTCTCTCCCCTCTTTCTCTTTCTCTCCCCCTTTCTCTCATTCTCTTTCTCTCCCCCTCCTCTTTCTCTTTCTCTCTCTCTCCCCCACTTTCTCTCTCTCATTCTCTTACAGGGGGCCGATCTGGTGTCTGCAATGGAGAGCAAAATCCAGCTTCTTCTCTCTGCTGTAAGTGCAGCCTCAGGATTCCTCCTTGGCATATTTGCGGCGCAAGGTAGCCCTCGTTTCCTGCCGACTCGGAGCGGTAAACAGCGTCTGGTTCAGGGAGCAGCCAGATTTTGCTCTCCGTTGCTCTCTCGGCCCCCTGCAAGCTCTCGTCTTTCGAGAAGCCCAACCAAAGTTTCCCGCATCACTTCAGGGAACGTTCCTCGCGAGACGAGAGCTTGCAGGGGGCTGAGAGAGCAATGGAGAGCAAAATCTGGCTGCTCCCCGAACCAGACACTGTTTATTGCTCTGAGTCCCAAGCGACAGGAGATGAGGGCTGCCTTGTGCCACAAATATACCAAGGTGGAATCCTGATGCTGCACTTATAGCGGAGAGAAGAAGCCGGATTTTGCTCTCCATTGCAGACACCAGATCATATTGCACCACCTGCAAAAATGCAAAAATTTCCAAATGTAACCCTGCCCTCTAACAGCCCTCCTGATGTTCAACTGTTGTCTCTCAAGGAGGATACTTGGTCATCTTCATGCTTGAAAGGATTCTACAGTGTAACAGCAGATATCTCCCACCTTGGCAGCTTTAAGACTTGTGGACTTCAACTCCCAGAATTCTCCACAATTCCCCAGAATGGGCTAGGTGGGAGTTGAAGTCCACAGGTTTTTTTGGGGGGGGGGAGTTTAATTTGATTTATATGCCGCCCTTCTCCGGAGACTCAGGGCGGCTTACAATGCGCTAAGCAATAGCCTTCATACTTTTGTATATTTATACAAAGTCAGCTTATTGCCCCCACAAACTGGGTCCTCAATTTACCTACCTTAGAAAGGATGGAAGGCTGAGTCAACCTTGAGCCTTGGTGAGATTCGAACCTGCAATAATTGCAGGCAGCTGATGTTAATAACAGGGCTTTAGTTGTAAAAGAGCCACAATTGCCCAGTCCTGGGCTAGGGTAGGCTGATGCCGCATGGGTGGGAGGAGGGGCAGGGCGAGGGGCGGGCGAGCCATCAATTTAACAAACGGTTCGGTGTGCTGCGAGGCCAATAAATTGCAAAAAAACACCGAACCGTTTGTTAAATTACTGGCTCGCCCGCCCCTCGCCCCGCCCCGCCCCCACTATTTATTGGCAAGAGGCGGGGCGAGCCAGCCATTTAACAAATGATTCGGCCCAACCGCCTAGAACCGGCAGAATCCCACCACTGGCTTTGTCTCATCCAAGTTTTGAGGCTAAGTGCGGCAGTGTTGGGAAGAATATTACCAAGCAATCTTTGTAGTTAGATCAACTCCACAGTTAACTTTCAAAGTCAACAGAGAGTGTTATCAGACAGGCCCCCTGTCACCATAATTGAAGTAGAAAAGCTTATGGGACAGCTTAAAAGAGGGAAAGCAGATGGTAGCAATTTGATTCCACACAATTTATTTAAATTACACACTGGTGAGCTCTAGTATCGGCCATACTTTTTATTCACATAGTTCAAATAATGTAGATCCCTGAAGATAGGGGACATTCCATCACAGTCCAATTATTGCCCAACTAGTGTACTCAACATTGCAAGAAAACTCTGTGCAAGGTAACTTTTAAGAAAGGTGCTGGATTACTTCTAGCCAATTAATAAACTGACTTTAAGAGAAAAAGAACAATACTACATCAATGCCTTGGAGCACCTAGTTAAGAAAAGCCCAAATATATTATAGACCTTCTATGGTGGATTGATCCCCAGTAATATGCCTTGCAAGGAAACAATTTTGCAATTCTGAAATCAAGCAATGCTCTCTTACGAAGTTATGTGATAATATCTCAATGAAGATTAGATACAAAAGTCCAGACAGGCTATCCAATCAGATTCCTAATTCAAAAGGAGTAAAGCATGGCTGTATATTTGCTCCCGTCTCATTTTATTTCCACATAAACCTATTTACAAGCTGTTACTGAAAGAGAATTTCATTCTTAAAAATTAGTTGAAAAGCCAATATATTCTCAGATAGGGATAATGCAACAATTATTTTAACAGAATTAGTAGGTCTAAGAAGATTTGAAGGCCTTCACTTCATACCTTGAGAGGGAAAATGTAACAGTAAATTACTGCTAAGAGACCATCAAGCTATAAGCATAAATGGGAAATTAATGGAAATTAAACTGAACAGGTTAAGTTCTTTATATATCTTGGGATCATTTTTCATGCTTCATGCTCCTGGAGCATACAAACACAATTAGTCCCAGAAAGTCCAACTGATGTTCTAGGGCCATCTTTAACTTCTTTTTCATGGCAGGCACTAACTATATTCTAGCCAATCTTAAAATGCTTAGAGCTGACCCAAATGCTATATAGATCCCAAGTCTGTATTTATAGACTATTGGCCTCTGTTACTGTCCAGCCAAAATTTATATTTAATGAGCTACTTTAAGCTGCCACAGTGCGTCTAAATATCTTCCTTTCTATGCTATCTAGTATAGCCAGAATTTAGCTTTACCATTTAAATTACTAATTATTTTTTCCAATAGATCTTTACTATCTCAAACTTTCCATTAAAGCAGCTGGGGGAGTGGGGAGCAAGAATAAAAGAGGATGTGCATAATATATTTATTTGTGTGTTTGTTTAGTAAATTGTTATGCCATCCACTCTCAGCGACTCTGGATGCTGTAACAATGTAAAGGGTTTTTTTGTAACAATTTAAATGTTTTTTTCCAATATTGGACTATAGTAGGATCTGAGAGAGCTAAAGTAGTCTTGAAGAGTAGTTTCAGATATTGAACTTTATAAAGACAAGGATAAGATGTGGTTCTCCATTCAATATCATTTGTGTAGCTGAACAAAAAAGCATTTTCCTCAGCTCTATTCAACACTTTCTAAAGGGAAAACGGTAACATCCCTGTTACTTAAAGTTTCCACACTTTCTTTATGTAATTCCTTTCATGATGAGTTGGTGAGAAAGGACTGAAGAAACATATACCAGCCATCTCTGTATTGAACTAACCAACTATTGGCAAATTTTGCTCAAGGGCCATGAATATAGGATGTAAATTTCTCAATGCACATTATATCCTGAGTGGCAATTCTGTCTGAGTGGAGACTGGAGACTGCAAGGGTCTAGATGGGGAGGAACAAGCTTCTACTGAATTCTGGCAAGATGGAATGGCTATATGGTTTTGCCCCTCTCCCCCCCCCCAGCCCAGCTGACTCTTTATCTTTGATTCTGGATGGTGTGGCACTTCCCAGAACTGAGCTGGTGTGCAATTTGGGGGTCCTCCTGGACTCACGGCCTCTGCTCGAGGAAACAGCCATGGCCTGGGGGAGAGGGGCTTTGCACAGATTAATCTGGTGCACCAATTGTGCCCTTTCCTGGACCAGGAAGACTTGCTCACAATCACCCATGTCTTGCTTACTTCCGGTCTGGATTACTGCACTGTGCACCGCATGGAGCTGCCCTTAAAGACCATTGGAAACTTCAATTGGTCCAGAATGCAGCAGCATGAACCATAAGAGAGACGCCCAGATTTGCCCATATAACAACTCTGATGCTCGAGGTGCACTGGCTTCCAGTTTCTTTCCAAGTACAATTCAAGATGCTGGTTATCACCTTTGAAGTCCATACTATATCTCACAGGACCAAGCTATCTGCAGGACCGCCTTCCCCAAGGTCAGCTATCCATCCTGCTAGGTCAGATAGGGTGGTCATGCTCCTGGCCCCTTCATCAAAATATTGCTATCTAATAGGAGCTCAGAAGTGTGCCTTTTCCATGGCAGCCCCTTCCCATCCTGCATTCCCTGAAGTTTGGCAGGTCTCCACCCTTTTAGTCTCCCATAAGGCCTTAAAAACCTGTTTTTTTCCCCATGCATCATGAAATTAGATGATGGTATGGTAGCATGGATTGGCATCAGGTTTCTGTTGTTTTTATGTTTTTACTAGTTGTGTCTTATTGTTTGTAAAATGATTTTATATGGTGTGTTTTTTTTAAATATTTGATTGGAAACCACCTAGAATTGGTTGACAGATAGGAGGCTATTTTTTTATTTCTTTAAATGACCCTGTAATCCCTTGCATCAGGAGTGGAGGTGGGTTGACTGAATGGAGCTGAGCGTTTACTGGCTGGATGCCCTTCCCTATTTTCTCTTTGCACCCAGAGAGAGAAATATTTGTGACTACCTAGGATCAAACTCACAGCCTCCTGATTGTGAGATGAGCGCTCACTAGGTCACCACACCACTCTATAGGAGGCTATACAAATGTTTTAAATAAATAAAAGGTAAAATGATATGTTACAGTTTGTATGTGGACCATCTTGGGTAATTTTTATTCTGTTAGTGAATCTTGAATTGTCATATACTGTTGCTTAATATTTACTATTTGAAAATGCAGTACTTGAGTCCCAAAATGAATGATCCCTTTGGTCTAAGGATAATTTGATTATTTGTATTATTATGTAAGCTTTTAATAACTCAATATTCTGATATATACTGCATGCTAAAATTCTGTTATACATGAGTATCATTTGTGATTTAATTTTCAATCTAAATATTCACAAATATATCATACTTATCTTTCCTAGTAGCTGTTGAAGTTTTTCAAATCTTAGTCAAAAATAGCAGCCTTTCTTTTCTTTTCCCCAGCATGGATTTTTTTAAAAGTTATCTTTTCACCGATTTTATGTATTTCAGAGCATATATCTATGGAAATGAAAGACAAATGTTAGACAATATTTAAAGATCAAAAAATATTCCTATGAAGTTGCAAAGTCCTTAACCCCATAATTCTCTAATAGTTAAAACTATGCATTTATTCCAATATTTGTCCCAGTGGAAAAAGGAAAATGGCAGTCCTCCAAAGCAAACCACCAAGAATGGAGCAATAAAATAGGCAGAGGAGGAAATTCTACTTTGGCATTTAAAGAAAGAGGAGAAGAAGCAAGAAGTGCTGCCTGAGATGATAAAAAAATAAACCACAAAATTCTTTTTCTATTAAGACCCCCAAAGCCCAATATGAAAATAATATTAATCCCCAAAGTTCAAAGAATTGGATAACACTTAGCTTTTCAACTTCTTCCAGTCTTTCAGAGCCCGAGATCTCAGTTTTCATTATATAGATTTTAATATATGCACAGATACGTACACATACCACACATAATATATAGCTAAGCCAGGAAATGTACGTTTTCTGCACCCAAAATCCTTTAAAAAATAATCAAGATCAGTTTTTTTAAAATCAGAATACAAACAATAAAATTATTGTTTTGCTTTCCATTCTTCAACAATCATTTTATTGTTTTTATTCAATACAACAGTTGTGCAATTGCAGATTTATTTTATAAGGAGCACTGGTTATCTGTAAACAATTCTGGAGGTCTGTTTATATTGTTCTTTCATGGAGATCGGCTTCTGTGCAACTTCTATTCATTTGCAGCACTCATCAGTAGTTTAGACCCCTTTATGTCATTAAAGGGGACTGGAGATGAAATAGGTGTGCACACACGCTAGGAATATACCAATTTATATATGCCAATTCAGAAATATTATAATGGGTAGAAATAATATACATCTTACCCAGGGGTGAAATCTAAAATTTTTCCTAACGGTTCTGTGGGCGTGGCTTGGTGGGGAGGTGTCCTGTGACTGAGTAGGCATGGCCAACTCAATGTCACTCACAGCCATGCCCACTCAGTCACAAGACCCCCTCCCACCAAGCCACGACCAGAGAACCTTGTAGGAAAACTTTTTAAATTTCTATTCTGCCACCCACTCACCACCTGCTCTCTCTTCGCTTTGGGTCAGGGCCCAGGGCCCAGGGATGCGCCATTCCCTGGGGCCCTGGAGCCGCCGCCTGCTCGCCGCCTGCCTCAACCAGGTGAGGGAATGCACCAGCGTACACCCAATCTACTGCTGATGCATGAATCAAATAAATGGTGTGCGCTTGTGCAGCCAGGACATGCACCAGAGCAGCAATGGTGGCGGCACATTCAAGAAGGAGAGTGAGTGACTCTGGTAACTTTTGGGCACTTGTCTTCCCTGGCAGCCAGCCACGGGAGAAAGGAGTAGAATACACCGCGTGGTGAAGGGAGAGCAAGTGGCAGCTCTGCGGCAAGGCTGGAGTAGGGGAATGGTGCATTCCCCGACCTGGTTAAGGTCAGCAGCGAGCAGGCGGCAGCTCCGGGGCTTCGGTGAATGCCCCAGCCCCTGACCCAAGGCGAAGGGCGAGCGGGCGGTGAGCAGACAGCGGCTTCGTGGCAAGGCCCGCATTGGGGAATGGTTCATTCCCTGACCTGGTTGAGGCAGGTGGCGAGCAGGCGGCGGCTCCAGGGCTTTGGTGAATGGTGCATCCCTGGGCCCTGGCCTCTGACCCAAGGCGAAGGGCGAGCGGGCGATGAGTGGGCAGTGACTCCAGGGCAAGGCCAGAGTCTCTTTCTGGGCATGTCACTTCTGCCTGTTGGGCCACTTCCAGAAAGTAATGACTTCTGGGCAGGTGGGCGGAGCCTCCAGCTGCCATTGCTACCAGTTCTCCGAACTACCGGCCATCATCGCTACCAGATCAGACGATCTGGTCCAATCCGGGAGCATTTCACCCCTGATCTTACTCCAGTTAAAAAGACTATGATCTTCTGATTTGAATGTCTGCTCAGCCATTATGTGCTGATGCACTTCTTTAACTTTCTTGTTCTCCTTTCGTGTGGATCGTTATTCTACAACAAGAAGCATCCATTTGAGTAAAGAACACCATTAAGTAAAGGCATTTACTACCCACTGACAGTCTTTCAAAGAGGGCATTAGCTTATTTAAGCCAGGCTAGGTGGACATCCTAATTAATATGTAATATACAAGTAGGATAATAATGTTCTTTCCATGTTTGGAACAAATCATATTCAAGAAGAATCAAGGATAATGCTTTTTGTACATTCTACCACTTTAGAACAAGGGCTAGGGACAATCTCATGCCTAAGAATCTTCAAAGATATTTTGGGTTTGTATTTTATTCTATGTGCTGTTTTTCTACTTTTACAGTACATCCAAGGTGGGGTTCTATGAAAAACAGATTGTGATTAATTAGTCCAGGGGGCAGCAACCTGCGGCTCTGGAGCCGCAAGTGGCTCTTTCACCCCTCTGCTGTGGCTCCCTGTCACACAAAATATGCCTCACAACTGCCAGTGTGCAACATCCACCGGCATGCAATGTATTGAGCTTTTCAACCCCCCGGTAGGCCAATAGATAAATCCAAGAAAAAAAATTTCAGAAGAAAACAGAATGTTTAATTCAACTACATATGCTAGTATTGTGGCCACTCAAGAAATAGTCAGGCACAGGAAGGGTTTTGTGGCTCCCGATGTTTTCTTTTCTGTGGGAAACGGGTCCAAATGGCTCTTTGAGTGTTCAAGGTTGCAGCCCCTGAATTAGCCATACACAAGCACTGGCTGCTTGCAATAAGTATCATTCAATTGCAGAAGTTAGGACCAATCATTGTATGTCAGGGCTTTTAGTTTCCTACAATCTAATGAGCAGATTTTCTTAGTAAACATGGAGGAAATATTCAAATGTAGTCAGTTTTAATTACTCTATATTGGCATACAAGTTTTCTCAAGAGCAACCCCTTAACTTCTAAGGGTTAGGATCACTGCAAAGGAGCCCAATCATACCATCTTTTCTTGATATATTGTTCTTCTTGCTGGTCCTCATTCTACCAACACTCATGTCATAGCTAACTTGGAGGTGGTGAGGTTATTGTAGGAATAAGGACCTGAATTACAGAAACTAAATAGGTATTCCATTCCAGTTCTGGTTCCAGAGTAAGATTTTACATCTGGATGAAAGAAACTTACAGATCAGAGAGTAAGAAAGAGAGAGTGTGTGTGTTTGTGTATTATAATTGTGAGTTTTATACTTCTGAGTTGAAACCTCACAGTATTATTGCCTGTGTTCAGTTGCAGCAGTCAACTGAGTATGATAGAGAATAGGTAAAGCAATGGAAATCTCTCCATCTGAAGACTAAACAATCACGGACATCTTCTCTAAGTATAACCTAAGTATAATCAGCTGCAATGACCCAGGTCAATCCAGTCTCAGGGGAGCTTGCAACCCCAATTCTACTACTTGAGCCAGTTGGCTCTACTGGTTGGCTACTTTTCTCCATTCTGCATTTTTCAGAGAATGAAAAGGAAGAAGGACAGGAACAGTTGTGAAGAGCACAATCAAAACTTGTCCACTGCATCTAAAGTGCAGTCACACATTTCTAGAATTCTTCTCTCTATGACTAAGGAATAGTATAATCTATATAATCTGCTTTACCCTATTTGATTAAAGTGTAACAAATTGTCTTTTGCACTTTATTTACATTCAGCAAACTTTTTCCAGATGCCCTATACTCTGATATGTTTGTATCACAATACATATACAATCAGAGCTAAGAGAAATTTAAAGAACACGTCTTCAAAGGCTCGAGGCGTTGGAAAGAAAAATAACTGTTATTAGCTGCATGGTGAAATGAAAACAGAAATGATGTTTAGTCACATATACAATTTTAAAAAGTATTATTATTATCATCAAATGCCACCAGAATAACAAAACAATTACCTAACAGCAGCATAGCATCAGACAGATGCTGGTTTATGACTATAATAAAGATGTGATGTAATGTTGTAAGCAACCCAGAGTCTCTTCAAAACAAGACGGGCAGTGGATAAAGTTAATAAATAAAATAAGTAAATTTGATTTGATTTGACACCTAACCCATGCTTCTCTATCTATATACTGCTAAAACCCATTCCTATAATCTTTAACTGGGTGAAACTGTGAATTGTAGGACAACAATTTTTGAACCAAGGTACCTCAGATGGGCTAATTTATAGAATGCATCCAAAATCTGGGATCCGTGACTCCCATAGAATTGGAATTTGACAAATTTTATAAAACAATTTATGGCATAAATATTATCAGAAAACAGTTTATGGCATAATGCAAAATGTCGCAAAACATTGACTGTGCTGATGTTTGACTGTAATATACAGTTCAACATAAGCTATTTTCAAGGCAAATACATCTCTGAATGTATCCCACCTTTTCCAGTCAAAGCACTACATTAGAGGCTGTCACTATTGAAGGCACTGAGGAATCTGGTAAGGAAATATCTCTGAAAGGATGGACTAAATGGGTCATAGACTATCTAGTAAAGTTTTAATGGGCAAATGGAAATAGGAAACGAGTAAAAGAACTTCATTCTTATAAAATGACACATTAACTAATTGATCCTTTCAAGTAATCTCCTCTGTAATTGCCACCCTTACACTTTAAAACAACATACACAAATATGCAACAGCCATTTCTTTGAAACATTGTTCAATTTTCACACAGCATCTATACAAAAATGTCTCTTCTTACTCATCAGGCATCTCTCTAATGTAGTAAAGGTATTATTCCCTATCTTTACTACATTAGGTATAAACTCTGGCTGCAAGGAAAATAACAAACTCCCCTTGGTAGAAAGCATTGATCTTTCATTGATATATCTATGTTTCTTGCCAGGTTTTTCATGACAGTCATCCCCAGCCTTTGCCAAGAGTGCCAGAGACAGGATGACACATTTGTTGTCATCAAAAGAAATGCGCTGGAAGACTTTCATATCCTACTGAACTCCATCTTCCCAGATATACAATTCACAGTGGATGGGAAAACGGCTCAACGATTGCCATTTTTAGACATGCTTATCCACAGACGGGAAGACAGAAAGCAGAGTATATCTCAAGACTACTAACATTCCACACATTCTGAGCTTCAACAGTAACCATCCACTGTCACATAAAAAGTGTTATATCAGAACACTGTACAGCAGGGTGAGAACAGACTGTAGTATCCAGCAAGCAAAGCAACTGGAGAACAAGTACCTACATGAACAATTCAGGCAGAATGAGTACCCGCAAGTGTTTATCACAAGATGCAGAGAGAGAAAAGAAGAAAGAAGGTACAAGATCAACTATATGGCGCACCCTGCCATACATCAAAAACATTTCAGAAGCAGTAGAATGCAACTTCTGAGACCTGCCCTGCAAGTGGGCATCGCCCACAACCCAGAGACTACCATATGAGGACAAATCATGCACTACAAAGATCATTTGGAAGTGGGAAAAACTTCTAATGTAATTTATTGGATTCCCTGTGTGGATTGTCCTTGTGACTATATAGGACAGACAGAAAGGAAGCTAACCACCAGATTGTGAGACTATGAGCAAGCAGTTAAATGAAGAGACCCGAACTCATTGGTAGCTTCATATTGCAATGAACAAAGACATGCATTCAATTTTACAGCTACTAAGATTGTTGGCTGAGCAGGAACAAAAATAGCCAGATAAATGATTGAAGTCTGGGAAGCGGGCCCCTTTTCAGTCAACAAGAGTCCTGATTTATCACCAGTTTATCAGGCACTTAGGAACCAAGGGCATGGTGGCACAAGGAAACAACAATTAAAGACTTAATAGCCAACCATCAATATCCTAATTAACAACTAAAAGCCACACACAACCTGGCACCATATAAATACAATTTGTAGAACAGCCCAGTGCATAAATTCTGAACAGAGAGATTTCCTGAGGATGGGGTCCAGCACAAGCCCAAAACTTGGAAAAATAAACTTTTAGTCCTGGTAACCAACTCAGATTGGATCCTACAGGCAATTCTACCACCAACCTTCAATCTTCCTTCTGATTACTTTAAACTGAACTTTATTGCACCATTCTTAACTCAAGTATCATTAGTATTCTCCAGTCAATGCCTACATTCATCACAGATTTATTTCTTCATCTTTTTATACCTCAAATTTATCTTTTCTTTTCTTCCTAATGATTTACTTTGTCTCCAATTTCTATTTTACCCTCTCTTTTGGGAGACCCAATTCCTTTCTTCGTCTTCTCTGCACAGTCCAGCTTGCCTTAGTGCCAGATGCTATATCTTGCCTTGCTTCTTCCCATTAGAGGTCTCTTCCTTTGAAATAGGGGTTGGGAAGATGTTACAGAAGGAACCTCTCAATTAAAAAAAATGATTCATTCAGTTGTTAACTCTCCAGCATCAGTACTCCTTTCTGTTTTCTAGTGAATGAAAAAAATTAGGGCAATATACATGAAGTAGAATGAATTTCTTTTTTGAATAAAGTCTGAGTTCATCTAGTTACATGGCAACCATGAAACTATCCTGTGCTTCAAAGAATTAGCCTAGTTTACACATTATTCAATTCCTTCATAAAAGGGCTTATAAAAAATTAGTAGCACTAAATCGTAGCACTAGACAATCACACATGTGCCTTTTAATAAGAGCAACTCTGGATTTAATTTTTGCTAAAAGATATGAGATACCCACCCAACTCCCCCAAAGATAAAATTTGATGTGCTAAATGGCATTTGGTTTTCACTTGTTTTAATCATCAAGATCTAAAGTTAGAGGCCTGGGATATGGAAAATACATACAGGTAGTCCTCATCTTACAAACTTTCATTTGGTGACTGTTCAAAATTACAACCGCACTGTAAAAAGTGACTTATTGCCATTTTTCACATTTAGACCATTGCAAAATCCACACGGTCACATGATGAAAATCCAGATGCCTATGACCTGACTCACATTTATGCCGGTTGCAGCATCCCAGGGTCCTGTAATCACACTTTGTGATATTCTGACTAACAAAGTCAATGGGGAATCCAGATTTATTTAACAACCATGTTACTAACTTAACAGCTGCAGTGATTCACTTAACAACTATGCAAGAAAGATTTTAAAATGGGACAAAACTCATTTAACAATTGCCTTGCTTAGCAATGGAAATGTTGGGCTCAGTTGTGGTGATAAATTGAGGAATACCTGTATTACATTAGGGTTGGGGTATTCCACATTTAGATCGGTTTTGCACCATGACACTAATCAAGTCTGATAGAAATTCTCTTAGTTCAGCCTAAAATCTCAGTTCAACCCATCTCATAGTTGTGATCTTATACCATCAAAAGAAACTCTCAATTTAAGAAAACAGACAAAGTGCATTAGAGCATGGGGTATAATTGTGAGTGTGGTAATTCCAAAACCAAGAATAATACAGTTTATATAATATAAAATAGCTGAACTAGTTACACATCATTTTGATTCCTTGTAGAAAGGAAGTGAACAGACCTTATAGCTTCCACATTTAGGTATTTCACTGTGGACTCATTTCTACTTTCATGTAAAACAGAGCAATTTGGAATTTTCCTTCAAATTATTGCAGCTCTTACTGTATCTGCAGACCATTGTCAGAAACTTTTGCCTCCCAGCTCCTGGGCTCAAGTTGCCATTATGGCCCACAACCCACACCCATGAGATTATTAAGTATAATCAAATACTAAATGCCACTATATGCAGCAGACTTCAGATCTGAGTTCCATTCAAGTTGTTTGCAACAATGGAGAGAGTTAGCATGTCATCAGGGTTAAAACTGATTCCATAGACAACTGGAGCTAGAAGGACAAGATGCTTACATATTATAAGTACACTGGGGAATACATTTTCCACTTCTACACCATCTCTGGCCAACAAATGGCCTCCTTCCTTAGATTTATTAGTACCCATTAAATAAAAAGGCTCAAAGCAGCTTAACCTGTTCTGCTGTGAACACAGAGAAACACACCTGGTGTTCAAGAGAAAAACCTATGATATGGTATATGCCACTTAAACTTCAACTCCATTCAACTCCATTTAATTTTGATATTAATAGGTTTAAAACATATATTTGCAAAGTGAATGCATTTAAACATTCGAACAGACTTGAGTTGTTTTTAGTCTGAAGAGGAAAGACACCAAATATTTATAGGCTTAAGGTGTTGGGGAAGGAGGGAAATTTTGTGCATTTTGAGCTTTAAACAACTCTTCCTATCACGATTTCATGGAGAAAGAGGACAAATTCCCATCAATAGCCTCTTCCTATTACTAAAGAAGCCAAATGCTACAGTGGAAACATGAATGTTGCATGTCATTTTGATCTGCCGCCTTTTCTTTTTTCTTTCATTAAAGCTTTAATGTTGCAATTATGGCCGTGTTGCCCTAAAAAAAAAAGAAGGAAAAGGCAGTTTACTTTAAAAAGTGAAATTGCATAGACTACTATTTAATTATACACAAATGTAAATGGCCCATTTTTTCCATAACTGGTTATTACAGCACTGTTTTACTTTCTGAGTTTTCACAATCTCGAAAACCTACAATGCTTCCTGCTATATAATTGTTTTGTTACATTATTGTTTTCATCTTATTTTTTTTTCCTTTTAATGCGAGTGCAGCAGGAGAATAAATCTTGGTTTTAAGCCAGCCAGTACTTCATCTACTTAAGCTTTTATAGATGAAGATTGCTGTAATTATCAGAATACCCGCTTATTTCTGAAGTATTATCTTGGCAACCTGCTGGCATTTACAACCAATTAACAAGCGCTGCCCATTAGTTGCATAAGGGGTATCGCGGAGTAAACCTATTGTGTGCTAATTTTCTATTTTAGATAATCAGTTTGGCCATCCAAAATGGAAAGTGGAAGAAAAGAAAGGTTTGACACGCAGTGGCAAACGTGTAAAAATTACTACGTGCTTCTAAGAGACAAAGGTATCCAACAACTCAGTGATTACTTCACTGTCGTCACTTAAGTATTTATTCCCTTTATCTCTTCTGGAAGATAAATTATAAAGTAGAGCTTCAGCAAGTAATCATGCGTCTTTTTTTTTTTAACTGGCTGGCTTCTCCTGTCTCCTCCTGTCTATAATTACATCAAATTGTACTCGTGTTAAACACTATTTAAAAAGATTCTTTAAAAAAAAGAAAAAGACAAGAAAACGGCAATTGTTGGGGGAAAAAACCTCCAGCCTCTTCCCATTACAATTGGAAACGAGGACGCAATTAGGGCTTCTGCAAAGATATCTGTGGTACAATGCACTGTGTGCCTACACCGTTCCAAGGATCTTACTCTCTTGCAGTGAATGAGCAAAAAAGTGTGACTCAGTCTGTTTGAAAAGTGAGGTGTCTCTGTGTACAGAGAGACAAACAGAAGGAATAGGGAAAAAGTCATAAATCTTGCATAGGAGCCTCTGGTCACCAGTACAATCTCTTGGCCGAGCAGGGCTGAGACTCTGATAATCTGAAAGAAAGAAAATGGCCTGCTGCTTGCCCCTTTTATGGGAATTAATGGTTTCCCTCCCACAAATCCATAAAGAATACTTTCAACAGCAGAGTGGAATTCTTTGCTCCTGAAATGCTAAATGTTTTCCCTTTGTTTATCACATTATTTTCGGTTGATACTAACATTTTCATGGGCTTGTCTCTTAAGATGGCAGGAAAATTATCTGGCATAGGACAGTCAAGAGGAGAAACGTTCCGCTGAGAAACATTCAAGGCCAAGGTCAAGGCAAGCCACCTTCACCCAGATTTCCAGGCTCAGAATTAGGCTCTGCAGTGATCTCCAAGCCAGATTCTGTCCTCCAGAGTGTTTTCAGAGAGCTAAGATTAATCTTTTTCCACAAGAGAAATGGGAGGTGTGTCCCCCACCCCTCCCATGCCCTGCCCCTCAATAAATACGTGCCTACAACCAAATGTCTATGGAGATTTTCACTCATCCAGGTCATGGTTGTCCTAAAGGTGCTTTTTGAAACAACCACTTCATAAACGCATGGCACAACATAGGAGAACAAACACATCAGGACTAGATTCAGCAGTCCATCTGCATTTAAAAGACACAGTCCACTCTTTTGAAGACAACAAAGTCCATATTTGGGACAGAGAGGACCACTGCTTTGAAAGAGGAGTTAAAGAGGCCATCTATGTCAAAATTGAACAGCCTTCTCTCAATGGGGGGGGGGCATCATCTATCTCCAACAGTTCCAAGAAGGCTCCACACCAATTTGCACCACTCAGGTGATCCTGATGACACAGGTAAACTTCCAGGCGACTTTAACAATCCACTAAAAGAATTCTTGGATGAGAAGCAAAACGTCTTCAAAGTAAAACCAGAAAGTCCAGTTGCCTCTTGAAAAAATCACCTTTGGGATGTCTGCAGCCAGTTGATCAGAAGGCTGCACTCCCCAATAAAAGGCACTAGAGCTAAAGGCTGAAAAGGATGTACTGTATTGGTGGAACTGCAGAGGAAAGAGAAGATACAGTAATCCAGACTGATTCAGGCCTAGTTCATATCATGGTCTCCAAGTCAGCTCCAAAGGATAAGCTTACATAAATGCAATTGCTGGGTAACTCAGCTTTCTTCTCTGTATATGAGCACCTCCCCTCATGTTGCTCTAAAGTTGATCCTTAACCATCCCGTGCCTTTCTGTTTTTTAGTTGTCGCAATTTAGTTATACAGTATGCAATTGATATAAAATGCCTGTCTCAATTTCCAACTCACAGCAGTCTTGAAAGGTAGAGTGGACTGAGTGAAAAAGTACTTCCTTCCTTCATCAGTCATAGGAAAGGGGATAACCTAGCAGCTTACAGCAGTTCCAATACGTTAAGATGGAAAATAAGGTAGAAAATGAGGGGGAAAGCCCACATTTTATTATCCTTTAGTTCCTTCCCCACTTACCTCACAGCTAAACTCCAAACTTACTGGGTAGATATGTAACTTCCAACACCAGCATTTTTTTTAAAGGAGCTGCTGCTAAGGACACAGTCTAAAGTCTGTTTTGAGTGTTTTGAATAATCAGATGGACCAATCTTTTCTATTAAAGGTTGAAGAACTAATATTAAAATTGAAGCCCAAATCTGGAGTTCTCCACTGATTGTTGAGGTCGTTGACCTCAGTGGCCAAAACTCAACGGAGAATAAAATACCATTATGTAGGATGCAGTGAGAAGAAAGTAATGCTGACTGAAACATTCAACCCCAGGTGTCCAAAAACTAGGTTAGATATTGTGTTATGTGAATGCAACCTTTGTGCACAAATTTGGGGATAATAGTTTAGCCATCCTTAATTCAGATATCACACAATTCAAATGATCCAAAAGGCTAGCTAGGCACCTACACACTTCACTGCGGTGAAATCAAGCTATCTTTTACTGGAAATGTGCAAATTATTGTTTGTGGGTAATTATTTGCTTTTATTTCTTTCTGCTTTTTCTATTGGTCCGTGATGGCGAACCTATGGCACGCGTGCCACAGGTGGCACGCAGAGCCCTTTCTGCCGGCACGCCAGCCATCGGCCCAGGTCCACCACACATGCGCGCACCTCCAATCGCCCAGCTGGTCTTCTAGTCTCTGCCGCGGATGAACAGAAGCAAGGCCTTCCCCGATCTCATGCCTCCCCGTGGCAGGAAAGCAGGAGAAAGCTAGCACGCAATGGGGGGAGAAACTGCAAAAATCTGAGGAGGCACGGAAGGCAGGAGGCACTCAATCAGGGGAGGAACTTTGGAGATCGTGGAACGCTAGGATTCCATGGGGGAGGAACTTTGGAGATCGTGGAAGGCAGGAAAAAGCTAGGATTCCATGGGGGAGGAACTTTGGAGATCGTGGAAGGCAGGAAAACGCTAGGATTCCATGGGGGGGGGGAACTTTGGAGATCATGGAAGGCAGGAAAACGCTAGGATTCCATGGGGAGAGGAACTTTGGAGATCGTGGAAGGCAGGAAAATGCTAGGATTCCATGGGGGGGGAACTTTGGAGATCGTGGAAGGCAGGAAAACGCTAGGATTCCATGGGGGGGGAACTTTGGAGATCGTGGAAGGCAGGAAAATGCTAGGCTTCCATGGGGG
>WNWU01000006.1:44544936-44569260 GCA_012654045.1 Ptyas mucosa | reverse complement strand
GGAAAACGCTAGGATTCCATGGGGGGGGGAACTTTGGAGATCGTGGAAGGCAGGAAAACGCTAGGCTTCCATGGGGGGGGAACTTTGGAGATCATGGAAGGCAGGAAAATGCTAGGATTCCATGGGGGGGGGAACCTTGGAGATCGTGGAAGGCAGAAAAACACTAGGATTCCATGGGAGAGGAACTTTGGAGATCGTGGAAGGCAGGAAAATGCTAGGATTCCATGGGGAGAGGAACTTTGGAGATCGTGGAAGGCAGGAGGCAGCTGTTTAGCACAGCTAAAGCACAGCTCTTTAGCCAGATCTCTTCCCCCTACAAGCACGGCTTTTTAAAACAGGGAAAGAAGAACGAACACGTTTAGCAGGAAACTTTGGAGTTGCCTGATCATTAGCCAAGCCATCTTGGCAGCGCCATGGGAACAGCTGTCTCACCAGGGAACGGCCGGTACCTAGTTGTCCTCTGGTAAGAGGTATGCCGGCCCACTTGGAAAAAGTGGGGGGACACATTGGGGGGGAATGCATGCACAGTGTGTGTGCATGTGTAGAGGGAGCATGGGAGTTGTTGTGCACACATGCGTAAATGGGGGCGCGCATTGCATTATGGGTTCCGGCACGCGGGAGAGCGACAGCACATGTGCGCTTAGACTTTTGGTACGCAATGCCAAAAAGGTTCGCCATCACTGATATAGGTGCTTGATCCAAATAATGATGCTCCCCTCTTCACTGTGTCTCAACATCTTGTTTATTTGTTAATCTGTTTATTTATATCCCACCTTTATTGCATTGCCAAAGATAAATATAAAATATAAAATATTGAGATAACTGAAAATGTATTATTTTCAATAATATAATATAAATATTATACATTATATTATGTAAATGAACAATATGATTCCTAGATATACTGAGATTTCTGCAACGTTTAGCATCTTGGTTTTCTAGAAAATTATGATGATTAATAGCATCAGCATCAATATGAGTGTAACAATTATGTTTCTGAATGTAATAATTTACGAAATGTGATACATGATCTTTCTTCAGACTTTCCTCTTGCCAAATGCAGTTCAAATGTTTAAATCTGAGAAGAATTTTAAAATCTGATTGGATCTCTACTATTCCACAGATGAGAACAGTTGAATGGTTCCTGCTACAAAATGATAGGGAAAGCATTTTATTAAATGAGGTAAGCAGTAATCTTATGCCTTTTATTTCTCCCCTGTGTATTGGATTCATACTTTGCTTCAATATAAGTTAGACAAAATTAAGACTATGATTATGCTAAACTGATAGACCCTATTAAAGATAAAAAGGGTAAGTTGAATTCAAACAAAGTCATAAAGAATGATCAACCATGCAATTAGTAAAATTGAGCAGACAAAATAAATATATATTAAGTCATAAATAAAAGAGAAAATGTTGTATTTGGTAATGTGATGAGTTGAGTTGATTTGGTTTAATTATTTTGAATTAATTGCTACTGGCTACAAGAACTGGAATTGTAAAAAGAAAAGGTATGGCCAAAAAAATATTCCCATAAAATGACATGAGTAATAGAAGTCACTTACCATATGAAAAATTAAGGAATAATCAAAAGGATCAGCCATTGCCCTCCTAATGCAATTAGCTTTTCCAAACCTGACATCTTCCAGAAGCTCTTTTAGTTATGATTATCCTTCCTCCATCATTGATCTTCTACTGCAGATTAGAGAAAGCTGCAGATTAGAGAAAGAGTTGCAATGAAGCCATAGTCAGATGGATGAAACTGACTTCTAGGATCTCATCCACACACAATGCACAACTTGCAACCTGTATTGTCTTTTACTCCTGTCTGTTCTGCCTCAAGTCACAAGGGCAGCAAATGCTGTCTTCTTTCCCATTTTAAGGCAAATGCAGTTAAGGGCAGCAACTGGAGGCAAATCTATTTCCCCTCCCATAGACCAGTTTGGTGTGGTGGTTAAAGTGTTGGCCTAGAAATTGGGAGATGGTGAGGTCTAGCCCAGCCTTAGGCAGAAAGCCAGCTGGGTGAATTTGGGCCAGTCGTTCTTTCTCAGCCCAACCCACCTCACAGAATTTTATGGGGAAAATTGGGGGAAGAAGTTGCGTTGGATATGTTCAGCACCTTGAATTATTTGTAAAAAGTAATAATAAAGCCAGGATACAAACAAACAAACAAACAAACAAACAAAAGGTTTATTTGAGATATTTGTAAAGGTGGAATAAAAATCAAATAATAAGCTTCTTACTCCCACCTGCTGCTTGGGAAAAGCTACAATTGTTCTCTTTCACGCCATGCTGGAGCATGCTTGAGTGATGGGAGTTGGTGAATCAGGGACCTGGAACTCTTCCTTCCCTAGAAGTCCTTAAAGCTCTGTGATCAGTTTAATAATCATACTGAAAACAAAGCAGATGCTGTGTGGCCTTCACGTTGCCCTGTGCTTGATCTTCAAAGCAATCTTGCTGCTGGTGCTTTTCTATTCCCATTGAGAACTTTGCCTTTAAGCGACATCTAGTACATGCTTCAATAGTCCTCCTACTCATTCATTCCTATTTTTAGACTACTGCTTGGTTTTCTTTTATCAGCAGCCTAGTGCTGTTTCACAAGAACAGGTCGGACCTTGCAGAAGACCCTGCTGAAGATCCCACAGAGTTATGCTTTAGAAAGGGATGCCCAGGCTTCTGTGAAATGCTTGCTTGTGGGAGCCAGATGTGATGTCAGTCCAGTAGCACCAGTCAAACTGGAGGGCAGCTCAGCAGCTGGAGGGGAGGGGTACATATACTGCAATGCAAGCAGCTGAAGGAGCTGGGAGATCTCAACCCCTGACCATGCCATCATTGCAGCTGTGTGTAGCAAGAGAAAAACAGTGATCATTCAGCTCAGTGTAATGTTAGGTGTAATGTTATGTGTTTTTTTCATTTAGGTTTCCCAATGAGTGAAGATTAGCAGAGGAAATTTTTTTCCACTTTCCTCCTATAAGGAAAGAATATTTGTCTCTGGCTGGCTGGTACCCTGATTTTAGAAGGCCCTTTATAGAAAATAATTCTGATGCCAACACCAAACACTGCTATTTAATTATCTGGTGTGGGCTTAAATATTTATATATATGTAGGGATTTAACGGTATGCTTTTTTGTGGGTTGAAATATTTTGTATTGTCTTCTAGCTTCATTATAGCTATGTTTAAGTATTACTTTTCTAGTGTAATATACATCTGCTTTTTGTGCATGCTGCTCTTTTGTTGATGTTATCTATAGTTCAGTTAAAAATAATAATATTTAAAAGTATGCATGTGATTTCATTTTAAGTCTATGTATCTGCATAATCACAGAGAACAAGAATTGGTCCATTTCCACAGAACAGCCGTCAAACAAACCAATATCCTATATGTTAAAACTGCTTCTTATAATTAGCACATTGAAATGATTGAGGTCATTTTCTATCAAGTTCTCAACATTCGGGTACGTTTTTCTTCAGTTATCATTCAGAGGTGTTGTTATTTTATTTCAAAATTGAAACCATTTCCTTTCTCATTTTGCATATGTTAGCAATATTCAGCCCAAATATTTGAAAATGGGCAATCCCAAACTCTTAGAGCAAAGTTTTGACACACTGCACAAAATCAGCTCCTTGGCCATATTTTCCCACTGGGAAAAAGTTGACCTTTTGCTGGAATTTTGTTCAACTTCCATCAGAAATTTCAGTAGTTTTATTGAAACATTTGCTATCACTCAACTTTAGTCCAAGAAAAGGGCTTTCAAATTTCACGCTGCATTCAATTTAGATGCAATCCCATGACAAGTTGGAGAAAATGACATGTATTCCTAGGGTGTGCAAACCTTGGGAATTGTGCCAGACAACCTAAGGGTTTTTTTAAGTTACGCTATCCATCCACTTCCACTGTCTGGCACACTCACCTAGGTCTGCTATATCTGGAAGGAGGTTTTTTCTCTTGGTTATCTAATGACCACCTGTCCATTCACAACCACAGTATGCTAGTCCTATTCTCCTAAAATCTAGTGATTTATAATAACTTCTTTTCATTAGCATTTCCAAAATAGCAATAGTGTGGGTCTGCTATCTATTACTTCAGTGATGGTGTAATGGAACAAAATGGGATATCACATCTTCTTGCTGCAACCTGAAATATTGAATTAATGGTATTACTTTAAATTATCTTTTTTGTTGCCTAGAATGGAAAATATGCATTCATATGAACCACTAAAAGTCTATGCACAATCATGGCAGGATATGCAGTATATGCAACAAATATTGAATTACATGCCCCCTCCAGGAACTTTCTTTATAGAGCCCTGTGCCCAATCTGTCACTGCCTCTGATAAGCATAAGCAAACTGAATATGTTCTCAAATCTCTGTAAGTAGCTCATTCCAACCCAAAGCAAAGGAGAATTTTCTGCTTATTTTGTTAGAAGCTACAGTACATTGAAGAGTTCTGTGCCATCTAAGCCCCAATTTGAGATGCCAAGCAAAGGCCCTGCTGAAAGAGACTCCCCTGGTCATTGGTAATTTGGCCTCAGGTTTTTTTTAGAAGCAACTTTTCCAAACAACCTAAAAAGAGAGTTTTCTCAAGCTGACTTGAAGAGCTGAGCTTGGGGGAGATTCAACTGTGTTGGGGGCAAAGGGCCATTCCACCAATGGGGTTCAGATCTTTAGCAATCTCAAAATTGAACCTGAAGGAGAATTCACCATTTAAAGTCCATCTTTCTTCTGGTAGAAAGGGGCTTATGTTGGGTTTGATCCCAACATAAAACCAAGACCATAAAACATAAAAGAAAATATTCTCTTCCATTTAGTTAAAGCTAAGGATAATCTTACATTAACAAAGATAGCTCTAGGGAAGGAGAATAGAATAGAATAGAATAGAATAGAATAGAATAGAATAGAATAGAACAGAACAGAACAGAACAGAACAGAACAGAACAGAACAGAACAGAACAGAACAGAACAGAACAGAATAATAGAATTGGAAGGGACCTTGGAGGTCTTCTAGTCCAACCCTCTCCTTAGGCAGGAAATCCTATACCATTTCAGATTATACCAAATGATTATCCAATCTCTTCTTAAAAATTTCCAGTGTTGGAGCATTCACAACTTCTGGAGACAAGTTGTTCCTCTGATTGTTCTAACTGTTCTAAGTTGTTCTAACTGTCAAAAAAAATCTCCTTAGTTCTAGGTTGCTTCTCTCCTTGATTAGTCCCCCCCACCCATTGCTTTTTGTCCTGCCCTCAGGTGCTTTGGAGAATAGCTTGACTCCCTCTTCTTTGTGGCTACCCCTGAGATATTGAAACACTGCTATCATGTCACCCCAGTCCTTCTTTTCATTAAACTAGACATACCCAATTCCAACAACCGTTCTGTATAAGTTTTTGCCTCCAGTCCCCTAATCATTTTTGTTGCTCTTCTCTGCACTCTTTCTAGAGTCTCAACATCTTTTTTACATCGTGATGACCAAAACTGAATGCAGTATTCTAAGTGTGGCCTTACCAAGGCATTATAAAGTGGTATTAATACTTCACGTGATCTTGATTCTATCCCTCTGTTTATGCAGCCTAGAACTGTGTTGGTTTTTTTGGCAGCTGCAGCACACTGCTGGTTCATATTTAAGTGATTGTCCAATCTATCTATCTAAACATTTGCTAGATTGTCTAACTAATGTTCTTTCTGGTGTGTCAGTAGCTGTGGGCATCCCCCTTGTCTTCAGCAGAAGGTGCAGGAGGCCCTCACAAGCTCAGCCATGCTCTGGAGCTGCTATTATTTTGCCATAGAGCTTGTTTGATACTTACAGGTACAATCAGGTTAAACAATCTCTGTCCAATATGCGGATCATTCTGAGTGTCTCAAGCTGTAATTAATATCTGTAAAGAGCTGTCTAACTCTCAGGAAAGCACTTATCCAGCACAAAGTATAGCTTTTCATTAGCTACCAAAATTGAAGTGAAAAGGGAAAGCCACTCCTTCATACACATCCCGCCACTGATCTCTATTCTTTAGTTTAAAAAAATTATGTGTTAAGCAGAAAAGACTGATGGCCATGACCCTACTTCTCTCATCCCCTCTTGCAATTTTCCTCTATTTGATTTCTGCTTGACTGAAATAATAAAGTACCGTATTGCAGCATCCTCTTTGTAAGTAGCTTTGACTATGACAAGCAAGTTCAGTGCCAGCAGCTACTCTACTTATTCTTTTAAATGGAAATTTACCGTCTGCTACATCACATGGGGAGAATACAGAACTATTTTTTGCAGCTTGTTCACTGAACAGATTATTGGAAGAGAAAAATACATTTCTTTTACTTCTTTTCCTTTTTTGCAGATTTCCAAATTTCAGTGAAAAACCATCTTGGCAACTTAAATCAGGGAGGAGGGAAGAAAAACAGTTTTGCGTTCAGATTGCTGTACTTCATTTAGAAACAGTAAGCCTATCCAGCTCTGCACTCCAAGGAAATTACCTGTTTCAGTTTCTTTCTTCAGGTAAATGTGACAGATGTTTTTAAGCTGATTTTCTGTCACCTGCCTGCTTTTCAAAGCAAACTCAATGATTCCTGAATCTTTTACCCAGATAGTTGAAAACACACCAGTAAACTCCAAGCAATGCAGTGGGACTTTCTGTTGTTATTTTGTTCCTGAAATGTTGCTCCCCAGCCCTTTTATAGAATATCTCCCAGATTTCATGGGAAGGTCGTGGGAAATCACAAACACTGCTGGTAGACAGTTCACAAAAATTCTTTGTTTGCACAGTGGCTACGATTCTTACTAACATTTCTCCAAAATTGCCACACAGCACTGGCTCTCTGCTCACATCTATTATATCCACTTCTTCTGTATTATCCAAACCCATCAGTGTTGAGAGTTGTACCTTCAGTACCTGTCATCTTGCTTACAAAATGCAGTTAGAAGATGGAACCTAATCTAATGTTATTGATCCAACATTGGTAGATTTGGCAGAAATTGAAGAGCTCACCTTCACTGGGAACTGGCATTTTCCTCCTATTCAGTACCACTATACCTGAAGCTACCCACTTAGTGTTTCTTACAGGTAAATAATCGAAAGATTGTTAATTTCACACACACACACACACACAAACACACATACACACACACCCCTCAACCAAGAAGAAATATTTACTTAAGGGTCACATGCTGAATCCATTTGCAGGTCAAACAAGATAGACAGGATCTGCCCATTGAAATCAGTTGCCCAGAAAACAATACTCTATGGGGAAATCTACAAAACAGAAACAATCTTCTAATTACATTTTCACTTATTTTCACTTATTATTTTTACCATCTTCAATCAAAATTATCCGTCATTCTGATTATTTCAAATACGCAATCATATTTTGGGTGGGACCTCTTTAATATGCACATTTTTAAAAATTGCCCACACTTGGAATTTAGTAGTCTTCCAGCTTCAAGCCCAAAACTGTTTACCACACAGTAGCACCCATTTTGCAATCATGATATGTTCTTCAAAATTCTTAATTTCCTCCGATGTTTTTCATGGGCCCTTAAATTATGCTAAAATGTTGCTTCTAGTCTAGACTCCAAAGCAAATTGTAGACCAGAGTCGTATGCCTTGCAAAGTGAGCCTCCTTCCCTCTCCATTCCAATAGATGATGTACTAAATTAATTTGGGGGAAAGTTCGAATGCAGGTATTATTTTTTTAACTTTAAGATATAGAAATGAAATCAGTGTTTTTCTTCAATCCTATGTACATTTATCTTGGAACATATCCCATTAACTAATTTCCCCAAACTAGGTATCTCCCAGATGGGAAGTAGTTGTACTACATTCCAGCCTTCTCTAACTGGTCACTTTCCAGAGGCATACCCATCAATGAGAATTTGGGTTATTGAAATACATTAGATGCACCGTACTCCATCATTTCCATTATTACTTTCTCAGCTAATTATCAAGGTCTGCTAAAAGATGGTGAATTGCTCCAAAATATGGGTTAATCTGTATACAAGTGGAGCTTTATTACTGAATGTATCTTGTTTAGTGCAGCCTATTCGTCCACTTTAGTCCTTCCACAGAAATTATTGCAATTCCCTTCACACGGTGTCTTATATTGCTACACTAACCAATCTCATGTCTACCTAGCATTTGCTAAATCATTGCTGTTTGCATTGCTTTGAAGGAGAAAGGAGTTGTGGTAGAAATGGTCTGTAGAGGATCCCATATGGGTTATAGAGTTTGCCATAATAGGATTTATTTCCGCCGTGAGACTTCACGTTTCAACCAAATCAAAATCCTGTGTGTCAACTATCTCTGCCTCTATTCATCTGGCTATGTTTTCAGACATTTTCATTGCTTAAGGAATGTTCGCCGGCCAACTGTCCAGATTTTTCACTATTGTCCATTCTGTTCTTCCCATTGCATCTGAAAAGAGGCATCTGAAGGCAGCGCCTTCCCAGGGTCTTTAGGAATGTGACTAATTTTGCTTTCAATTCCTCCAGAACAATGGCCTGGCCCTGCAACCTTTCTCCTTCATGTACTGCTTTTATTCCAGCTGGCACTCCTCTCTAGTTATTTGCCTTGTAATGTTACTGTATTGAAGGGGGCAAAATGGAGGGAGGTGCGATCCTGATTTGCAACTTTGTCCTTGGATGCTGCTGAATAACACAAAGAAGAAAAATTTCTCCTAATCGCATGCCTGCCATAATACTAATTTTTTTTTTTAAATGTTCTCAATGAAAGAGAGATGGGAGCAAAAGGAGGACAAGCACATGTACTGATGAATGCCTGTCTTCATTCAAGATGCTGTTGAAATTCTTCAAGAACCCTTCAGGCACCCACCACTCTCCTGCCAATCAAGTGAGACCTTGGGGTAACTATACTCTCATTCTGACATGTTAAATGTGCTCAGCTGGCTATTTACAAGATTCTTCTATCTTTTGTTCCCCTCTTAATATAGTGAATAATATTCCTAATGGAAAGTCTAATTCCGTGAATGGCTCCTGAATGGAGTCAAAGTGTATGAATTCAAGTTTTTTCATTTGTTGCCCTGGTCAGTATGTTGACAGTATAAGTTTCAGCTTCTTAAAAAATACGGTACTTTGTTACTGAAATTTTTAAAGCCACACTGCAAATAAACATAGACACTTTTTATAATCTGCATTCTTTTCTTGGCAAGGCTTGGTGAGGCTCACTTGTTTCCATATGACAGCTTCCTTCTTGGTTAGTTTAAAGAACAGGATTAAATTTAATAATAATAATATTATTATTAATATTATTAATATAAATTAATATATTATTATAATAATATAATATAATATTAATATAATAATATTCATCAATGTCTGGTGCAGTCCTTACTGATGTCAAAATGACAACATGTGCATTATGATGTCATCCCCATGTAACCATGCAACTTCCCAAATGGACCGAAAGGTCTGGCATCAGTACATAAGTCACCTCATTTGCATGATGATGTATCTCTGTCGTCTATGCACGGATATACCTCCTTGTCCTTCTCAGAAGGTCCCTTGTTTTCATTAGCCATTGAAGAGCACACTGAATTTCATTTAAAAAAACAAAAACCTCTTTAATTTTTAGAAAGCTATATTTGGATTCTAGCAATTTTTCATCCTTGGCCTTTGAACAATGTGCTACTTCAAAAAGTATATGTGACGAGAGGGGGGGGAGAAAGGGAGGGAGATGAGGGGAATAATTTAAGGGAATCAGATTTATCACTTCCATCACACTAAAAATTCCCATTTGGGGCAAATTTGGGAGGGACTTGTGGATTATCTTCAAGGGTTTGGGGGGGAAATGCACACTGGAAACATTTTCCTTCTTTTGCCACCATATAAGAAATTTTAAAAGTGGGATTCCAAACTAGCATCACAAAGGCACTTATTAAAATGTAAAGTAAGCATAATAGCCACATTATAAAACTGATGGTGAATTACTTAGAAATCTTAAATAATACACCACTCATTGAAAAATAAAGGGTATAATAACTGCAACCTATTAAGTAGTTTGGTGTATTTTACTTGAAAATGGAGCATTAATTTTTAAATGATGAAATCCTATGATTTTTCATGGAGTAATTAGGCTGCTCCAAACCTAATGTACACCAAGGATGCAGAGTCAACATTCCAAGTCCCCATCCTTGAATTCTGGAACCTGCCAACTCCAAGAAACAAGAAGCCAACAGGTATAGGGGGAGAAAAAGTCCCCAAATCCCAGCCAGTTGCATTCTGGGAATTTCATTAATTTACCTTACTATAGTAACCCATAACTCTCCAAAGCATCACAATGGGAGCATCAGAAGCATCACAATCAGAAACATCACAATGGGGGCCGAAACAGGGAAGCAGGAGACAGGATAATTCCTGAGATGGCTTCTGTCAAGCATTAACTCAGATCTCAAGACTTGCTCTCAGTAACGAGATGTACAGTATATATAAACTGAATAAATAAAATAAATAAATAATCTGAAACAGGAGATTGTACCAATTTGCAGGTTTCAAATTTCATCCAAGAGATCTTTTCTTTTAATACACTTAATTAAAAGGCATTTAATCAATGTGCAAGTAATTCCTGCCATTTTTTAATCAGAAATCTCAGTTAAATCATATTTCTAATTTGCCTAAAAATGCTACTATTTCTCTTAGACACACAGGTTTGAAGATGCACTGAAGTATTTCAGAACCAAAACTCTTGTTAACTCAAAGTATAAAGGTCTGAATCAAGCATTTAAAAAGGCTTTTCCTTTTGAAGCTAGTTAACTCATCATAATTGTATAGCAGTGTAAATGTCTTGAATTAAGCGAGCACATTTTTAAAGTGAAGAAAAATTATTGGTTTCAAAAAATAACGAGACAATTCAAGACAAATGTATTATTACAGTTGCTGTTTTACAACCTTGAAGCAAAGCCCGGTGGAACACAGAGAGAGGTATTTCTTAGCAGACGTGCACTGAATTCTTCAGTAAATTAATATCCAAATATACATAACTGTATATTTTATACAGTGTCTCAGTGTCATAGAATACAATGGACTTTGTTCTGATCAAATTCACTTTTAGGGAATGTTATGTAAAATATTTAGAAAGAACAATGTCATCATCAACATCAAAAATTAGTGCTCCATTTTCAAATAAAACAGGAGTCCAATCCAGCTACACGATGCTCTCATATGCACTGAAACTGATGTGATTTTTTAAAAGCTTGAGTAGATTGAGATTAATGTAATTTAATATGGCCAAGGCAATTGAGGGCTAAGGGTTCAGAGAGGGCCAGATGATGATTAGCTCTGAAAGGACAAGATCACAAGACTCCTAACTTACTGCCCATTTCAGCAAACTTTTCAATTAGTGGCCTCTCCCTGATGCTATTTTAATATGTTTTTTCTGAAATGATTTTCTGTAATTTCTCTCCCATCCGCACCCCCTCCCCCTTGGAAACATACCGTGCTATTGTCAGCTTTAAAAAGAAGCAATTTTCTGACTTTTGAGATTGAGCAGGTCAAAGAAAAATTACTACTTAGGGAACCCTGTAATTAAATAGACCAGGCAGCTGCACTTATGAAGAACTAAATTTAAGTTTTATGCTATTAATACTTGATCGGGATGATTCGTTTGAGTTTTAAGATGAACTTTAATGTGCACTCCTCTTCACCCTGAAAAAACGTTTTCTTTTCTGAAAAAAAGAAAAAAAACTATATGCATTTATATGTACTCATGTAAAGTGCATGTGTTCATATGTATGTATGCAATCTTTTTTTAATATTGATTAGCTAATACTGAGATAATTGAGTAATATTGTTAATAAATATGTGTTCAGCACCACCTTCCACATTTTTACCATTGTGTTACATAGAATTATAAATTGGTGTAAAAATTGAAAAAACGTGACAAGTTCTATAATACCTGTGTTAATTTTAAAAAGAATAAACATTGCAATCATGATATATCAGACTGACCACGGATTCCTATGGAGATATAAGTGACCTGCAGTGTTACACATTAATCAGCACTAAAATTTATCTAGAAAAAAAGAAACACACCCTTACACTTTGAAACAATAAAAAAATGAACAGAGCATTTTCAAATGTCATTTTAATGTTTACAAATCAGCAGGGCTACATCAATTTTGTTTTGTGTGTCTCCTTGCATGTTTATAAATAAAAAGTATTGCCCAGTTCTTTAAGATAAATAAAGGAGTGGTTATCAACAGTTCACAATAAGCAGTAGGGCAGAATGAAAGTAGAATTAGCAACAATAGTAATAGAAGATAGTAATCAGGCCTTGTTTTAAGTCAGACTATAATACTCTCAGCAATAACTATTTTGATACTAGAAATATTCTAAAGGCCTGAAAATGTTGGCAAGAAAAGGAAGAGATATGGCTTTTTAAATTATGTGTTATTTTTCCCTATTGTCCTTGTGTTACAAGCATGCAAATCCATTGGGCTTTTGGGTTTGTTTGTTTTTCAAAACACCACTTGGAATTAACTCTGTTTTGCCTTAATGGTGTCCTAAATACTATAGACACACAGAGATAAACAAGTAAGATAAGGCCTTCATAGCTATTTTTTTTAATCTACATATATGGGAGAAAAAGCAAAAGCAAAATATAAATGCATAATTTTAGTCCATCTTGGTTGTGTGATTTTTTTTTTTTTTGGAATACCTTGTTTTAAATGTTACCTTTGTCATCCCCCCCTCCTTTAATTCAGATGGTGATTAGGCTTATAGCTTACTTAGATCGAGGCAGGGGTCACCTTTAAGCTTAAAAAGTGAATCCAGTTTTTCAGAGCTAAACAAAGTCTTAGAAATGCAACATTAAATGTGTATGAACACAGTTTTAATTATATGTGTGTGTGTTTATGCACACACCCCACAAATATCCATCATAGAATCTCAGAATACTTTCTGCTTTACTTTATAAACAGCTCAGTAACTTAATAATTTTTTTCAACACATGTGGTGCTGGAATTCTACCTTCCAGCTGCATTGATTCCATGGAGTAAAGAAAAACTGATCCATGAAGTTCCTATTTGCATAAAAGACAGAAACATCTGTTGCCAGCTTCTTGCTGGTAGATGTAGGCACCAGGGATCCTACAGTTGTTAATCTACCTTAATAATATTATATTCCCATGCTGTCACACAGCCATCCACTGTGAGGATTTTTTCCAAGGGTGGCCCACGGATAAATTCATTCAGAGAAAGCCTATTTTCCAAATGAGTCTAGAAACCATCTTGGTCTCCTTCTTAAAAATATAGCCATGGCAAGAGTGATGACAATTTAAATCATAATTATGCACTGCCGTCAGTGCAGAGCAGGCATTTGTTTTCAACTATGGTCCAAAAGGGAGTGCTACTTTGTAAAAGAGATATAAGGCATAGTCATGTTTGAACCGTGGCTCAATCAATTTTTCACAATAGGATTGCATATTTTGGGAGTTGAAGAATGTAGCCAATTTTCATACGTGTTTATTAAGCAAATGACCTGTTATAGGAAACAAGAGAAGTAGCAAAGTAGCATCTTAGTATCTCTGTTACTATCAAATACAATTTTGTGATGTTGTTAGAGAAATCGTTTGTGGGCTCAGCTAGGGGTGTACAGCTCCGTCTAAATCTGGTTTGTGTCACTGTCACAGGAACGGATGTAATATTTCATTCAATAACATTCTTTGCACATTTAAGCAACTACCACCACGACCACCACAGGAGTGAAAGATCATGTTTGCAATTTTTCTAAATATTTTTTCCAGGTACATTTTTCCAAAAATATGTTGCTCTTTATAAATTTTTCTACAGAACAGAACAGAACTGCTAATGAAATCTATATGTTAACACATTTCTGTGCACAACATTGCCACTTCTCTGTGCACAATAGGCTTCATTTCAGTGTTTCCCACTGTTTTCATTCTTTAAAAACCTGCCGTGGTTTACTTCTATATTTCTAAATTCAGCTTTTATTTTTAGGTGCAACACAAAGTCACATTTTGCTTTTTTTTATTGTCTTTCCTTCCCGTTTTTCATTATGAGCTTTTAAAAATAATTTGTGAAATGCATTTAATCAATGCTTTAGTTTACTGATGAACTGGACTAGAAGAGACATTGGTCAAATCCTGTGGCCAAAAAGAAATCTTTTAAACTCTAATGCATACTTTGAAGTTCATAGATTATCATCTATCAAACTCCTATCTCCACTCAGAATTGGACTTGGATCTTCCCTTTTTTTAATTTAATTTAATTTAATTTTGAGAGCGATGTGTTTTGGGTCTTGAATGGTGCTTATTTTGGCTTAATTTTTATTAGGCCTACCAAATTTGAACTGCAAAAATCTGGAAGGCTGTTAAAAGATAACAAGAAGATACAGAAAACTCTAACTCTTTGTATCATCCCTATTTTTGTGTTGTTGGGTGTTCAGTCCAAATTTATGCTTACAAAATAAGTCATATTCAAAATGGAATAATAATATAAATAATGCAAACTGAAGTAAGGTGATCAAAAAAAGACAGAGGAATGAGGCCGAGTTAAAAGCATTTATTTATTCATGCAGGCAGGAAGAAAAAAGAAATTCAAGGCTGTAATCAATTTTTTTAGCTCAATTGGTATTTCAGATTGGACTGGGTTCCTGACTAAATTTACTACTTCTGAGGAAAATACATTTTCCTAAAATACATTTTCTAATACTGTATAAGATTGGTACCATATTAAGAGATAAACAATCAAACTAATTGTATACTCTTAGTCCTTACATGTCTGGGTGATACCGGACCATGAGACTAACTTTTAAGGAAACTACATCATGAATATAGACAGCCCTTCTGCATTCACAAGATAAAGAATACTAAATGTATGAATATCTCCACCACTTATATCACAGACAATATTCAAGTTTTATGAAATAGTAAAATCTCTGGTTCAATGTATGTGTATCATGCATGAACAAAATCCACTGCAGAATCAACATTTTACATGTAAACAGGAATTAATAGACATTCCAACATCCATAGCTTTATTCTACCAATGTGAAATATTAAGACTTCTTTTACACTTTTTGATTTAGAATAAAAGAAAGAGCAACTCATTACCTTATTCTATTAACAAACTATAGCTCCACCACCATTAATGAGTACAGGACAAACCAATATTCCACTCCTATTACCACATACAGTATGCATTACATTACAATGTCTTTAATGTTATTTTATCCTCAGATTCTTAGCAACTTTTAGGTTGTATTTTGTATCTTGTGGAACCTTTAATAAAACAATGCAATAAAGAAACAAGTGATCTTGTTTTGATAGCTTTTTTTTTTAAATAGAGCTTCTCTGGCATTGATTCATCAGTAAGCAGTAATCAGCTGGGAGGCTCCTTTGTAATTTTTCTGTTTCAGAAATAATATAGGAGTTTACTAACAGGAAGTTTGTGGGTAGAAACAGTAAACAGTCTCAATGTCCATCTGTTATTATGGGATCCAGGAAAGTTGACACAGGATATTTGAAAGAGGGAAAGTCTATTCCTGTTATTTAGGGATCAGAGAACTTTGAAGACAAAATAGTTTAAATATCAGTAATCAGCAACAATAAAGCAAAATACAGAATCTGGGTCTCCTTTTGAGTTTTAGGGATGTTTTTTGTTTGTTTTGGCTTGTTTTGGAGTTTTGTTTACTAAATTAAATAATATGACTTTATTAGACAAGCAATATATTTTTTAAAGAAAACAATTCTATTCATTTCTTCTCAATGACAATTTCTGAGATTTATCCCCAACTTAAAATAAAGTCTCAAGGAACTATCTAGACGATGGTTTCTAAATAAATGCTTCCTTTTGGAGGATGCAGATCATATGGCCGCATGCACATTGTGAGTTACAATCTGTGAGTATAATTTTCAGGAGAACGTTATGATTTAAAGGTGAGAAATTCCTTTTGGGGCTGGGTATCAAAAAGGTCCCATGCAGTCAGTTGGATAAGAAAAAGGTTTAAAGTAAAAAACAGAGAGTGTCACCTCCATGGCCAAACCTTCGTAGCTACTGTTTCAGCAAACATGGACAAATCACGGCATAACTTCTTTCCAGGACAGTTTCAAAAACTGACAGTTTCAATGACATACCTCTTTTATAATTCTTTAAACCATCAGATGTCAAATCTACAGTATGAGCATGTCACAGTCAACTCGTGTCTGAAAAATAGCTTTCTTTTTCAGATAAGCAAAATAATAACTTTCCAAATGAATTAAGTAAATTGGATTCTATTGTATTAAAATACGTTTTCCCACTATAAAAGAATTAGCCTAGAAACACAGCTTGTTGTCAGAAAAGTGAGATGGGTTATGTTTCAGTCAGTTTGGCATTCTTCAAAAGCAGAAACCTATGGCCACACAAAAGCTTTTTAAGTGTTAGAAGCATTTCAGATAAGATGCCAATTTATTAATCATCTAGGACCTCATTTAAGACATATCATTCAACTATACAATGTCTACAATCAATAGAATTTATGTAGCTGCGTCTAGCAGCACTGTTTACTTTAAATTATAAATCTTCCAGGTTTATTATATAGAGATACAATTTTAATAATTATTTCATTACAATGAAAGGCTTGTAATAGTATTGTAAATGCATACTCCTAGGGTAAAATAGTTGACAAAAATAAGAACATAAGGAGAAAATGATGATATATATGCATGTGTATAATATACTTTTATAGCTTAAATCCAAAATTTACGCTTCATTGGAAAGCTTTAAACTATTATCCTCTCTGGGAATAGGCTGAACTCCATAGATCTTGCTTACAAGTAAACTTGAATAGCTACAAAACAATTATTCCAGCATACATACTTTTTCATAATATTTCTCAAAGCCCTGGGTGTTTGACTTGTTTTACTGTGGATTCTTTTGCTCTATTCCTTTCAAGGGTGCCATCTCCTGGTTTTTCATATGAACTTCAGATCAGTTTCTAAATTCCTACACTAATTTTACCTCAGTGAAAGTAAAAAAAATAAAATACACTGTTTAGTATGACAGTGACAATTATATATCACCAAATTAAGTTACAAGCCTGTGGCAAGCTTGGGTCATTCTCCTAGCTGCACCCTGCACTGTTTATTTTCTTTGCATCCATGTAAAAATAGCTACACTGGCCACAAAAACACACAATGTCAGTAGCCATTTTAATTTCCCAGAATACCTCCAGTGTAGCTTTACTCCAGGATACTGAGAGAATGGCTGCCTGCATTCTCTCAGCAATGTAACTAAGAGGGCACTTATTCTGGGTCTCTAAAATGCCGTGGAAACAATTAATGGACATTAGATCTGACTAAATGCATCGACACTTATTTTCTTCTACTTCTCTGTTTTGCAATCTCATCTTCTTCTCTTTTCATTCAAACACAAACCTTTTAGCAACAATAAGCATTTGCTTTCCTCTTCTGACATTGAAGCAGATTTTGGCTATCAGCATATTTGGGGAAAATATATTTGGTTAAAAGATTCTATCATTCTTAATGTCATCAGTTTAAAGATAAGCATATAATGAACTGAGGCAGGGCCCTTCAGTAACTGAGAGGAAAGGAAATGCTCATATTTTTATCCCTTGTAATTAAGCTACCCTTAATTTCTAGATCAATGACTAACATGGAATGCTCAATTTTTCAGCAAGTCAATTAAGTTTTCAGACAGCGCCACAAAATATGTGCTGATGGTGCAAATGAAGTAGCCACCAACCACATACCAGCGGCTCTTAATTGTCCTTTGTGGGAAATAAGAAAGGGAATTTTCTTTGTGGCAACATTAAACCAAACCAGAAATGAACTTGGTATGGTATCATGACTAATCCCAGGTCTATACTAGTAATGACTCATCAATCTGAATGCAAGCCACCCAAGTCTTAAGTTTTCTTTTGTTGCCTGTCTGAAATAGAAAAACAAGTATTCTGAAATTATTTAGCAAATCTATGAAGATTACATGAAACAACTTTGCACTATATCTGATGGTTAAATCTTACATTTGGTTCTATCAACACAAATTTTCAGTGTTCCCAAATTTCTCCTCTATGATCCTTTAGTTTATGGGGCTGTGGCCTTTTCCATGGAAACCATGTGGTCCCACTGATAATGTTGAATGCTTGCTATAGTAGTCTTTCTACAAAACTACAGTCTTTCCCAATACAGTGGGAAAAGGCTGTGTGAGGCAGGTGTTCTTAGCATCATCTATGGAAAATAAATGAGCTTGTTGTAGTTCTACCCAGTCCAGTCTGGTCCATCCTGCTGCCTCCTGATAGGATGGGATTATAAATCCCCAAATTCTAGACAGTCCAGCATCATTGGCAATTGCAGCTCCAACACATTTGGATGCTGCCACATTAAAGAAAGTTGGTGTACTCTATCACTACAAAGTCTTGGGCCTGATCACAGCCCCCTTAAACAAAAGCAGAATTCTTATTTGTTACATCTCTATTTTGGATTTCCTTCAGAAATTCAAGGCAGCGTATCTTTCCTCTCAGATTTTCTGCGTAAAACCTGATGGGTAGGTCAAGATGAATCATTGGCCCAAAGTCAGACAAAGGATTTCCAGGGTGGGTTTAAAGATGGGTGTCATTAATCCCAATCTAACATTTAATCACTACATCATACTGCACTCTTCCTTCCCAATATCAATGATAGAATACAGTGTTATTTTGTACTCTATTGCAAATTGTTAACAGTAAGATTCAATCGGTATAGAAGCAGAACCAACACAGGTAGCCTGAATGGGACCCACACCTGGGCCACACAAATGAATCAAGGGGCTGCTGTTAGCAACAAGGCAGAGGAGTATCCAGGCGAGTCAGCTGACTGAATCAATTTGTAATATGTTTTCCTTTAACTCTGTCCTTCACTATGTCTTTTTAAAATGATATAGAAAATTGTATTTAAATCTATTTTGTTTTCAGTTGAAAAGTACATTGGCATTTCCCTAAAGTTCATATATATTTGTGAATCTGAACACTGGAATCACATCTATCAGAATTCATAATGCTTAGATACCCTCAGCAATTTAATTTGTGGGGGGGAGAGATTCCGTACTGTTTTCTCTTCCTATTTTTCCAACAAGAATACCCCTGTGAAGTAAGTTGGACTGAGAGAAAGTCAGTGGTCCAAAGTCACCCGGTGAGCTTCCCTGGCTGAGGGGTGGGTTTTAAACTTAGGTCTCCCAGCTCCTACTTCAATGACTTAACCACTATTCCCTATTGGCCATGAACTGCCTGCGTTTTTTCCATAACCAGAGAAGAATAACCAAACTAAATACCGTTTATTAGTGATTCAGCAGATTTCATCAGGCAGCCATGTTCACCTTTGATAATGTTTAAAAGATGCTACATCCTTGGCTGTATTTCTTCCAAGGTTTTAGGAAGAAAATCATTACCATCGCTGCTACCTGCCCCTCTTCGGCAAATTTGCAGCCATTATTAAAATTAAGCCAAGCACCTTCAGAAAGTAAAGTATGTGCCCCACCCTTGAATTCTAAACCCTTTTCTTATTGTCCTTTTTTAAACTAATCAAACATATTTATCAACTATCCTCACTTAACCGCCACTAACGTTCTTTTGCTTGCCTTTTCGGAAAAGCAGTTATTTCTAATGGAGGTTTGGTGCACCCTAGTGGTTATATAAAGGCATTGCATGTATATTATTGCCTGAGCCCAGAAAATTATCAGCCGTCTCTTTTCCAAGCATTCGTGGGGCAATCGCAGTAGTTTCTCTTAAATTTGGTGGATAACAGGATGATATTTTATTCACATACTCCTCCAGCATCACAGTTGTCTGGATCTAGATTTAGTCATTGTTAAATGTGCCTTCTGAAAAGAATGGGAGTTAATATTGACTATTTTGTTCATTTGATTTCAATGAAGCCAATCTAAATATGATTAAAGCAGGAATAAATTTATTAAATTTATATCATATATCCATGAAATGACACCACACTAAATCATCTAGTCCATATTTCTGAAGGAGTCTGTAAATCACTAAGTCACAATTTCTATTCAGTCTGTCTCTGCATCACATTTATTCACTAATTTCTCCCTCAAAAGTAGAGACAGATGTGATTTTTTTCCTGTTCGCCATAGAAATGTATCTTCATGTTTTCACATGAATCTAAAGAGTACACACATCATCAACATCATGAATAACTTCCTATGAGGGCCATGCTCAGTGCTTTTTCCCTGAAAATGATTGTATTTAAAATTATAGTCACGAGTGAAATTTACAAGAAAAAATGAGCAATAGACTCCAATCTTGCCTACACAAAGAGGTTCACGCTCAGTCTGTAATTTGTAGAAATACTTCCATTTTCTTGAGAAAAAGAATGCCAGGGAGGTTTTTTAAACCAACCATGATAGGAACTTTGGGAAACTTGGGAACAGATTGATATTCCTAGGCCAAAGGTGAAGCATTTCATTTCTATCTACTGAAGAAGTAGAATTGTATTGTGGTGCAAGATATTTTCTTTTCTTTCTCTCTAAACCTCCCTAATACTGCAGGGCAGTAGTGGGTTTCAATTTTCTTCATTACCGGTTCGCTATTGGGAGCGCGCAAGCGCATGTGCGTGCTTTGCTAGTGCACGGGGCTTCTGTGCATGTGCAGAGCATTTTTGATGACATCCAGGCAGGTGGGCGGAGCCTCCCACCGCTACCGGTTTGCCCGAACCAGGGCAAACCGGTAGCAACCCACCACTGCTACACGGAGGTGGGGTGGGTTTTTTTCAGATTTCTGAATATTCACCTGTGAGAATTTAAGTAAATTAATTTAACAATTATGGCATTCACTTAATGACCATGGTGACTTGCTTAATAATTGCCATGAAAAAAACTGTAAAATTGAATAAGTCACATGATTATCTGCTTAATGATCAACACAATTGATTACCATAATTCTGGGCAATTATGGTTGTAAGTTGAGGACTACCTGTAATAGTCGCTAAAGGGCTGCCAAGGAATAACCTATTGAATGCAAACAAGTCCCACAAAGAAAAACATATAAATAAATAAACAGAGAGCCCATTGGGTGTAGTGGTTAAAGCATCAGGCTAGAAACCAGGAGATTATGAGGTCTAGTCCTATACTGAGGACAAAGTCATCTGTGTGACCTTGGGCCACTCTCTTTCTCAGCCCTAGGAAGGACACAAGAGCAAATGACTTCTGAAAAACATTGCCAAGAAAATGTCCAGACAATCAAAGTCATAATAAATAAGACTGACTCAAAGGACTATTTGGCATTGGTTAAGCCTATTGCAATCTGATGTAGCTTAGCCAAAGTATTTTCCTTCCTTTCTGGCCCACATTGCAAATATCAAAAACAATCTCCTCTTTTTCTCTTAATTTGCTCATAAAACAGCAGTAGTACAAATCATTTTAACAACTTGCTTAGAATAAGTGTCAGCCTCATACTTCCCCCATCTAGGAATCAATAAAAAAATGGGCTTTTATCCAATAAATAGAACCATGATATTGATTCCAAAAGAAATAGCTTTTTTTTTCAAATATCTATATGTGTTTTTAAAAAATCCAGATGAAGAAATCCATTGATCATGAGCACAATATTACTGTGATAAGCAATACCTTATATAATAGAACTGCTATTTAACTGATAATTTGTCTAGAGTGCATGGTGACTAAAAGAGGAATTTTAAGATGATAATTTAAAACATAATCCAGTTGGATTAATTCTCCACCAAATAAAATAGCCTTGACATGTTTTGTTTCTTTCTTCCTCTTAAGTTATATAATTCAAAAACTCTAGTTTTGCCTCTCTTCTGTTAAGCAAATTCCAGGCCCTGTTCCAATTCACAATGCTGCTTTTAGAGATGTTTATTGCATATCCTGCCAACTACACTAAGAAAAATATGTCATCCATGTATGCTTCCAGGTGCTCACTGTCCCCTTTATTGCCAAATCATTTCCTGCAAGGATTTGGGCACCATACTCTTCCCCTTGTTAGGTTTTTTTCATAGTCTGCGACAGGGTGAAATCCTCCCAGTTTGGACCGGATCGGGCGATCTGGTAGCGATGGCAGCAGGTAGTTCAGAGAACCAGTAGCAAAAATCCCTGGGGCCCCCACCCATGCCTACCCAATTGCCCGGTCCCCATTTGCCCACTTGGCAGCTTGCTGCTTCTTTCAGGCTCGCTTGCTTTTCCTGCCTTGCTTTGGCTGCTGCAATCAATTGCATCAGCTAGCAACTTAATCTGCCTGCCTGCAATCAATCCAATCGGTGAGCAACTCAATCTGCCTGCCTTATGCCTTCAATTTGGTAAATAACTGGGGTTTTTTTCTTTTTGGAGAGCTTTAAAAAAATAGTTAATTGGGGTTTTTTTTAGGAGTTTTATTTATTAATTTTTTTAGACATAGCAATTTAAAGTTAAGGAAGTTTTAAATTTAGCTGCTTTTATCTAAAAATATAAATAAAATAAAATAATAAAATAAAATATGTGTGAGGTTCCTGCTTGTTGCAGGGGCCATTTTGGGTGAAGTGCAGCTGCTTTTACACTGTGTGTGAGTCGTGTCGTGTTGTGTGTGTGTGTGTGTAAAGTGTGAAAGCTGGTTTTTGGTACCTCTTATTGTTTTGTGTACTTTGTTTATTATTTTTATTATTTATTATTATTGGCCACGTCCACTTGGTCACGTGACCACCAAGCCACTCCCACCCAGTCACCTGACCACCAAGCCATGCCCACCAATTAAGCCACGCCCACAGAACTAGTTGGGAATTTTTTTAGATTTTACCCCTGATCTGCAGACAACTGGAAGATGGTAGATGCAGAGTCTAGCACTATAGTAAGTATGTTAATATGGAAACATTAATATGGGAATAAACATTCACATATTCAACGTGAAAAGTTTCCTTTGGGATATGTAAAAACAAAATAGTTAAAGAGCAACAATAAAATTTACTGGCTTATGAAATAAAACTCCATACTTTTACATTATTTTTACCCTCACTTACCTATAAACAACATCAAGCCCCCTACACTGGGCTGATCAGACACTAACTGAGGTAGAATCAGCTGTATCACACCAGCCCTTTTGGAAGCCATCATCCTGGCCCTATCACCGTGATTTTTCCACTCTGCCTTTGTGCCTGCATTGTATTACTTTCTAACATGGGATTTTATCCCATCCAATCCTCAGAAATTAAAACATAACAGCTTTCTCAAGTCAGGCTTGCCTTCAGGTAGTACATAGAATGCCTATGCTGTTGACTTGGTAACAATGCAAGTTACTGGTTCTTTCTGAGATACTTTTTTATTTCTTTCCAAGTCAAGTTTACAGCCAAGTAATTTCATGGTTGTCTCTGCTTTTTCATGATCAACCAAATCAGCCCAAGAGGACAACAGAGATGGGAGGTCTATCCTCAGCATTTAGATGGAATCTATATGTTGTGGTATTTTTTGTAATGTTGTAAGATCATTATTGCTGTTTCTTATCTGTTTAGAGCTATTTTGAAGCTAAATCATTTATCCTTGAGAAGATGTGAGTTCTCACTTGTTTACCTTTAGGAGACATGCACATGCCTAAGAATTTCTAATAAGAAATGATATTTTTTTAAAAAAGCTAGGCTTCTCTATCTTTTATAAAGCAAACCCTCAATTACTTTAGCCTTAAAGCTAGAATTCTCCTTCCCCATAGGATTATATAATTCTGCTAAGAAACATTGAAGGTTGACTCAGCCTTCCATCCTTTCTGAGGTAGATAAAATGAGGACCCAGATTGTGGGGGCAATAAGCTGACTTTGTATAAATATACAAAAGTATGAAGGCTATTGCTTAACGCCTTGTAAGCCGCCCTGAGTCTCCGGAGAAGGGCAGCATATAAATCAATTTTTTTTTAAAAAAGAAATCTCAGATAGCTTTTTCATTTGGAGAAAATAATTGTACTGAATAATTCATCAAATAGTTTGGGGAATATTTTATCTTCATCTAAGAGTTGTTTTTAACATTAAGTCTTATTAGGCAAACGTATATCCTTCTGCATACCACTCCTGTAGTTTAGGGTAGACTAAACTCTTGAACTGTTGGAGATTCAATCCAAGGTACTCATCATTAGACTTATAGGTAGCTATGTCATTCTAACAATGGGAAGTAGCTACACATATGAGCTAAAAGACATGAGCTCCTTTTAGGCAATTCCTGTATAGACACACAATCATTAAGGACCATCTCTAGAAGTTGTAGATTATTTGGACCTATAAATGAAGATCCATTTATTATAAGATATATAAATTTAACTACACACACACAGAGAGAGAGAGAGAGAGAGAGAGAGAGACAGACAGACAGACAGACAGACAGACAGACAGACAGACAGACAGACA
>WNWU01000006.1:44484948-44538440 GCA_012654045.1 Ptyas mucosa | reverse complement strand
ATATATATAAATTGGAAACTGCCTCCAGTTGGCAATTCTGGTTATCTACTCAGAAGTAAGTCTATTTAGCAGAATTTAGCACCAGCAAGGGTGCTTCGGAGAAAAAAAGTGAAAGGGGGGAGGAGGGAGGGGGAAGGCAGGGAGGGAGGGAGGAAGGAAGGAAAGAAGGTTTTTGCATGCATGCATAGAAATTAATACAGGGACAGGTACTCAAAGATATAAAGAAAAGATCTGTGTTCTTTAGAGAAGGATGTGCATTCACAAAAAAGAATGGAGCATAGTTTTGAATAATGCAAGACCAGATGTGGGATGAGGCACTAACTGTCCCAGTTTTTCTTGATACTATTATGTATTTTATAATGGGATCCCATGCAGCAAAATTTAAAGGCATGAGTCCTACCACCTTGAGACAAATAATGATTAGAAAATGAGTGGATCAACCTATTGACACTTGTGCCCAAAAGGTGCATGCAGCTGTTAGCTCAGACTCCATAAATCTGATTCATTCATTTTATATCACTCAGCAATGTTTTATCTGACAATTGCCAGTTGGAGACACATAAACTAGATTTCTTCTAGGTAGTGGAGAGAAACGCAATCAAAATCTTTCAGGGAGGTGGGAGAGAAAATATTGTTATTAAGGAACCCTTCCTACCTCTAAAATCATATTTGGTGACCGCATATAATCCCAGCAGAACCCCAACATACAGACTTGTGCTCTTGTGTTAAAGCTGTTGCTGAATTTCACGACATGGGCACCTGCATAAAAGAGGGAAGATTTCTCATCAAGAATTAAAAGGAGTCACAAAGACTGAACCAAAAAGGGATGCTAATCAGAGCAAGGCAAATAAGCTGAAAATAAAATATTGAACCTATGTACTACAGCTTCAAGCGGTTTCAAATATGTATTGGTTCCCATACTTCATACGTTTCCACCCATAACATGAATCTATTGATCTGTTCCCTGCCAAATGACAATTCAGTCCCAATAGTGGGACAACATAACTAATTGCATGATGTCATTTCTGAGGGTGAGGGGTGTGTATGGTAGGATTAATTTCATATTCTATCCTTCTGCCAAAACAGAATAAATGAGAAAATGCTATTGCAGTCATGCAAATGGAACTTTAGAAAGAACACACATTTTTGCCTATTTTTGAAGGTCCGATCCGTACTCCCATTATGCAGATTCTTGCCTCTCCCAATTTCTACACTTTAATCACAGTGACATGGGGCATAAATTGCAGAATTTGGGAAGCAGCAGATATGGTGCTTTTAATGGTTTCCCTGGGATTCATTCTGCAAAACAGTTGAAAATTTCCCCAAATATATTTATAGAAAGATAAAGTTCCCCGGAGAGGGTGAATACTAACATTATTTATTTTATATTTTATTTTATATTTTTGTGAAGGGAACACTTGTGGTGGTACCTGAAGGAGCAACAAAAGTCAATCAATTATAACCAGTGGTGAAATCCAATTTTTTTTTACTAACGGTTCTGTGGGCGTAGCTTGGTGGGCATGGCATGTCTTGGTGGGCGTGGCTTGGTGGGCGTGGCAGGGAAAGGATACTGCAAACTCTCCATTCCCACCCCATTCCAGGGGAAGGATACTGCAAAATCCCCATTCCCTCCCTACTGTGGGGCCAGCCAGAGTGGTATTTGCCAGTTCTCCGAACTGCTCAAAATTTCTGCTACCTGTTCTCCAGAACCTGTCAGAACCTGCAGGATTTCACCCCTGGTTATAGCAAACTTTAAAATAACTGCAAGTCAGCACTTAGTTATTCACAAAATGAGCAAACACTGATTGGCCAGTGGGTCTTTTTTAAGCTCTAGACTCATCATAGACAAATATGTTTGTGCTCATATAATCTTGCTCTATAATAGATCTGTAAGAATTTAATACTTCCCCTTTTTTGCTGTATGTTTTCTGGGTCAGTTGGAAGTTGCTGTGAAACACAAGCCAGTATGGCATAGTGGTTAAGACATTGGACTAGCATGACGGAGACCCACTTTCTAGCCCATCATCTGCCACGGAGGTTCATTAGATGACTTGGAACCAGCCATCTTCTCTCATCTCAGATTACTTGAAAGGGTTCTTATTATTGGGGGGGGGAGCCCTGTGTAAGGCAGATGTGACTCTTACAAAGAAATAGTAAATGCATATTGTAAAACAAATTCCATAAGATTAAAGGTAACAAATGGCAGGATAGTTGTTCTCAATCAGATGACCTTCAAGCATGTTGCTTCACAGTTCCCATCATCCATTAAATACCATCTGGCATGTTTGTTTATCATGACAGGTGGGTGTTGTGATGTACCATCACTGAAGAGTAGCAGATTGATAAAGATGTCTTTAGAGCATAATAGAGACAGAGGGCACTATATTATTAAGTAAGCCAAAGCCTACAGACATGAGTTTGGGACTAGAGAGATTCACGTAGATAATTCTCTCCCCAGCCCCTATATACATACACACAGAGTCACCAAGGGTGCCCAAGCTGCCTGTTGTTTCCTATCACTCTGTTCTCTCCAGCCAAAGACTTCTGTTTCTACCTGCTTCTTCTCTGACACTGTGCAATTTCTCTCCCATTCCCCACTCCCAATTTATGTACAATTCCTTACAAGTTTTCAGTGCCCCAACTGTAAGACAAACTTGTTTTGAGGTTGCCTGTCTTTCTGAAAAAGACAGAAAAAGTTAGAAGGGTGCATTACAGAAACGTTGTATGTTCAGCTTACCTTCAGAGCTCAGTGCATAGTCTTTCTTCCAAAAATGGCTGCTTTCATTTTGCGTGCTGCTCCCTTGTTCAAATATATGCTGTTGTGAAATGGGAAGGGAGGACAAATAAGAGAAAGGTCACTCTGCTGGTCACATTTTGTGAGGGTTAGTCAAGGGGATGGGAACTCAACTTGGGACCTAATCTAATAATGGGAAGGGAATCTATATTTAAACCAGCTCCCAACAGCTTTAGCTAGCATAACCGGGTTTGTGTTATGTTATAGCCCTAAATGAGCCCTAAATAGAGAGCCTTGGATAGTACAATGGTCTAAAGCACCCTGTTATTAACACAGTTGCCTGCAATTATTGCAGGTTCGAATCTCACCAAGGCTCAAGGTTGACTCAGCCTTCCATCCTTTCTAAGGTAGGTAAATTGAGGACCCAGTTTGTGGGGGCAATAAGCTGACTTTGTATAAATATACAAAAAAGTATGAAGGCTATTGCTTAGCACATTGTAAGCCGCCCTGAGTCTCCAGAGAAGGGCGGCATATAAATAAAATAAAAAAATGGGGGAGGAGCAATCCAGTTCAGTGGTGGGTTGCTCCCGGTTCGGTCCAGTTCTTGTGAACCAGTAGTAATGGCAGCAGGAGGCTCCGCCCACCCTCCCCAACGTCATCACTGATGATCTGCGCATGCACAGAAGCTTCTGTGCATGCGCAGAAGTGCACGCGCATGCTCCCATTGCAAACCGGTAGTAAAGGTAAGTAGAACCCACCCCTGATCCAGTTGTCTATATATTATGTTCTATTGCCATAGATCTGGAAATATTCACTCTACAAAAGAGTCATAAGAAGATATAGATTCGAGTAATATTTATGTATACAAGTAAACACACAGAAATATGCTAATTTAGATAATAACAATGCCTCTAGAAAATGCCATAATGAGGGAAACATGGCCAAAACATTTATGGGCCTGCTTAATTCTGCTACTGTGTGCTGATGCTGCTTAATTCTGCTACTAAAGTGCTGATGCTTTGCAGGACAAATTCAAGCTCCTTCTTTGCTTCTTACATAGTTTTTTTTCCCCCACTTTTAAATCAAACATGTACCTTCCTATACATGATGCTTTCAAACAGATGAATATCTCTCTATCCAGAGGCCAGGCTAATTCTGTAAGCCCATCCATCATAACTGTGGGGAAGACAGTTTGAAATGCAAACTGTTGATATGTCAATTGAAAAAAGAACAGAACAAAATAAAAACCTGAACCAAAGCAAGACAAAGAAAACAAAACCTGAAGCATGAGAACTGATTTGCTCAAGCATCTGAAAGATTACAAAACAGTAAAAGAAGGAAGGTTTAGGATTATATAGAGTGCATGATTGGTACTGGCTAGACATCATATGATTTAATATAGGAAGTCCTTAGAAATTGTAGGATTTCTATTGATGTTCCTGATTTGGGGGGGAGGGGTCTGATAAAATATCATATTTATAAATATCAGTTTATCAAGGTCTGATAAAAATAGTGTATCATATTGATTTATGCTGGTACATTTTTTATGTATGAACTAAATCAATTATTTCAGTGATTGCTAGGCCTGAAAAACAGTGGAAAACAATATTGGGCAGAAGCATGATTGTATTACTACTAAAAGCAAAAATGTATTTGGCAAATTACATAAACTAACCTTCTGAGTCTCCCAATGTCCATGGATATTTTCAAGGGCATCTACGAGAGTTTGGAGTCCTACAACTTTTTGACGGAAAGATCCAATCTGTTTGTGGAGATGCTGCTGAAGGGCCTCATTCTGGCGACTAAGCAGAAAAGAGCAAAGACACTCAAAGTAAGTTATCTATCACACTAGGCTACATTAAACCTGGATCAACTGTGGAGTGAGGCTGTTGCTTGGAGTTACACTTCAGACTCCAGAGGAAGGATTGCATGGCTGCTTGGAAACAAAATCAATTTTTTTCTGAGGGAGGGAGGGAAGGTCATGTAGAACATTAGGTTTTAATTTCAATTCTCTGATACTTAGGTTTTATCCAACAGTGTGTGTGATATGTGCATCTGTGTCTGTGTGTGTATAGCTGCTCACCATCTGACCTGGATCAAAACACTAGTCTGGGCAAGGAAATTTAAACAAAATTGCTCCTGCTTTATTGTATCTCCACCATAGTCATGATCCAGGCAGAAATGTCTGTTCCTGTTATTCTGGTTATATGGATCATAAGCAAACCTACCATTAAAAATCATAAGCACAATTGCTAAGAGTAGCTGCTGCTGAAAAACTGAATGTTCTTAGATTTAGAAGAACACCATCAGAGGTGGCATGGATATTTGTGGTACAAGAACGTCAAGGTTATCATTATGTTAGACATGCCACATTGAGAATATAGAATAGATACCAACCCAGGTTGTGCCTGAAAACACCTTTGTGGCTATCAGTATTTTATAAATGAGGAATAATAGGTCAACACAAATGGCTAACCTATCATGAATTATTAGAATTTTGACAAGGAAAATGTAAAATAAAATCAAGAGAAGAACAGGTGGCAGAGAATATAGTTTGCAAAGTCTCCTTATTTATAGTTATCTGAAAGATTTAAAGTAGACAAAAGATTTGTGGTTTTGAATATTGTAAGATTCAAATAGAATTGTATACAAATGATGAAAATATAACTGCTAAAATGTATAAACTTTAAATGAAATGTGAAACAGAAGAACAAGTAAAAGAGCATGTGATAAAGTGGGCTAAAATTTTTGGTTATAATGTACAGATGGAACAATGGAAAATAAGTGGTTGAAAAGATTGAAATTTATACTGTTGTACACTTAAAAGGTATTTTATAAAATTATAACCACAATTGCATATATGAAAACATCATGACCAATGTCATGATGTTTTCATATATGAGCTAAGGGTTTATTGATTGGCATATTGCCCTATGTAGGACAAAATTATAGCAGACAGTACACCTAAAATAATTCTATTAAAAAAATCACATTTATTTCTAAATTCCAAAAATATGAGACTTCATCAAAGATTGATAGTATATATTGTCCATTCCCTGCTGAGCACTCAATTTCCCACAACTTTCTGACATTTTGTTGAGAGAACATTTAGGGCTTCTTCCACAAAGCAAAAGAAACCTGTTTGTACTTCTGATTTTTTTCATTCCCAACAAAAAGAGGTCACTGTTAAAATATTCTTTTATTCTATGTAGAATCTGCTACACATAAGAGACTCATCCATTTCTCTTTCATCTTTAATTTAGCAAGCCTGCTGTTGACGATATCCAGAACATTATGACGTCTACATCTCATTCAAGGACCTGAAGAATATCTATAATAGAAGAACTTTTTTAAAAAAAAATAGAAAATAAATCACCAGCACTGGAAGGCTACTATCAGTAAAAATCATCTTTTTTTTTAAGCTTAAGAAAAATTTAAGGTCAGCCCACATTCCATTAAGTTCAAAGTCACCTAGAGTTACAGCAGCCTTGCTGGGCAGGAATTTTAGGAATTCCAGAGAAGTGAAAAAATGGAAGAGATCAGACTGGGAAAAACTGAGAAACAGATTCTGGTCTTTCCCTCTGCTAACTCTTCTACATGGATAGGATAGCTTTATTTAAATACATTTATAGGGGATAGGGTTTCTCTTCACTATTTTTTTTTCCTTCATCACTTTTCTTTCACCATTTAAAAAAAGATTTTGGCTGATGCTGAATGATTAAGTGTTCCAATTAGCATGTTTCCAAATCTTTATGTGCAGTTCATTAATTAAAAACATATTTTTACCTTAATTGCATCTTCATGATCTGCTTGAAAATATCAGAAGTGCATAGGCCAGACATAAAACCTAGAAGGAAACATGAATTTCATTAAGCCCCTTTTCGGAATTATTCAGTAGAACATTATGTCACTTAACAACTGCAAATATGACATGTTTTGAGTCCTATATCAAATGAGATACAGATAGTCCTTGACTTACCACCACAAATGACCCCAAAATTTCCATTGCTAAGCAAGACAGTTGAGTTTTGCGCCATTTTATGACCTAAAGAAGATTGAAGGCAATTTCTATTTTCTTATGGTTGGGTAGAAGAAAGCAGTCTTTAGTAAGAGAGCTAGGAACAGATTGGCAAGATGATTGGGCATAATTAACTTTTAATGGGAATTCCTTGGAAGACTCAGCCAGTGAGTTTGCTAAAGTATCTCCCCTCCCAGCTTTTAACAAATATCACGAAACTGAATTCAGTTGCTTGTATTCTATAGAGAAACATCCAGAAAATGAAATAGGTATGTGTGTCTGTGACTTCTCAAGATCTCAAAGGCTTCCTGATGTACAGCGGAGATAGATATGGTCAGCCATAGGGCATACATACAGTACACAATACATACACACATATACTCATCATCATCATCATCTTAACCATTGACTATCCACTGAAGGATGAAGGTCTCTTATATACTGTGTTTCCCTAAAAATATGACCTACCCCAAAAGGAAGTCCTAGTTTGATTTTTACACATGCGCCCAATATAAGTCCTATCCCCAAAATAAGCCCTAATTAAGACCCTGTCTACTCCAGGGTGCACGGGTAAAAATTAAGCTGGGGTGGGGGGTGGGTGAGGTGGAGCTGCCTACTATTTACCTTCGGACAGTTGCAGCCAGGCCTCACATACCCTGACACCTGCCTTGCCGGCCCATTTCTTCTGCAGCTGGCAAGGCCTGCAAGGCTTTCCTAAAGGCCTCTGCAGCTAATTACAGAGCTCCAGATCGATCTGCAGAGGCCTTCAGGAAAGCCTTGCCGGCCCCAGAAGAAGTTCCTGAAGGCCTGTGACAGCAGAAAGGAGGCCGGGGGCAACGCACGCACGCACACACGCAAGTGAGGTGAGTCAGTGGATTCCACCTCTCCCCGAAAATAAGACCTGCTGCCTTTTTTGGTGGGAAAAAATATATAAGACAGGGTCTTATTTTTGGGAAACTCGGTGTGTGTTATAGCCATATAGCCATAGATATGGAGATATATAGATATAGCTACACACACACACATCTTTATATATATAAATGTCACTCTCTTTTTGGGTAAGCAATGCCTTGCAAGGTATGGAAAAGGAGTAAGACAAAGTGAGCGAAAGAAATTTAAAAAATGGGTAAAAAAAGAAATAGCTAAAAATAGCTTTTAAAAAAACTTGCTAAAACTAGTTTCTATCAACTCTATTGACTACATCTCTCAATTAGTTTCTCATCTTAGAAACTGTCCTTGCTTCCACCAAATCCATATACTATTTTTGTACATGTTCTGTTCTTTGATCTCTTCATCAATCTCTGAGGATCTCCTGAGCTCTCTCCAACTCTCAATTTATTCATGCATGCTTTGTGACTCAGTCCTCATTCATGCTCTCTATATCATCAATTCACCTCAATACACATACTTCATTTTTATTCATTCTTATTCAGCATATGTTCACTCTCACCATAACTAGTCCTACTATACTGGGCATTTTAGGGCCCATGGGCCACATCTGGCCCTTTAGTTGTCTCAGTCCACCTTGTGTGAGATCAATTGCAAAATTAGAAATCAAAGGTAAATAAGTGCACTGCAGGGGGCGAGATAAGAAGCTGAGTCAGATCCAGCTCTGCACAGTCACTATGTACTCATTCAGTCAGCTGGAAGCTGCAGGAGAAAAAGTGGTTTTTTTGTGCCTACACAGTGCTCGCCCCTTTTGTTCAACTCACTTGTTGTCCTGCTCCAGTTCACACACACACACACACACACACACACACACCACGGAGAATTCAAGGTGTTTTATTGAGGCTTTCCAAGTCCTTCCAAGAGTCTTCTCCAGAAAATCCCCAGTCCAGTGACAAGGCAACCCCCGCCCCCCAAAAAAAACAATTCCCAGCTCAGTTTCTGAATGACTCCAGCATGAATCCACAAAGCTGGGACAGTCCTCAAGGCAAGACAAAATAGAAGCAAGACAAGGTACAAACACCACTGTCCAGGCTCTGGAGAAACAGGGTTCAAGGCAAAGATAAGTTCAGGAGGTATGTCCAAGAGTCAAGCATGAATTCAGGGTCTAAACTCCATGGTCAGAGTCAGAAAGCTCAACTAAGAGACTGACAAGCTCTAGGCACCAAAATGGATGCATTGTTCCCAGTATCGTTCCCCACTTCCCACTGCGCTAAATAGCCGGTGCCCAGTGTAGTCCATCAAGAGGGGCAAGGCTGCCACTTTGCAAGTAGCCAGGCTGACCTCTGTAGCTCTTATCTCTTCTCCACCTTGAGTGCTCTTGGATCAGGTAGAGAAGGTAGTTACTTCTCCTTTCTCACCAGCTGTAGCTGTGTGCTGTCTCCATCCTGAACCTCAAAACTGTCCTGCTGCAGCTGTGGCTCAACTAACCCATGTTCATCCGGCTGCTTGTCTGATCGCTCCCCCTCCTGATATACCTGGGACTAGCTCATCCTCCTCTGAGCCGGCGTCCAGATAGGCATCCACGGAAGCGTCCAAAGAGGCCATCATGCTTGTTTATTTCTCTTGACATACCCAATCCTCCCACATAACAAAGTGGACAGAAGCATATTCTTATGCACAAATATTTTTGCTTCTTTTGGCAGTCACTGCAATATACTCACTGCTTTATTACCAGTTTCTGCATGCCTTAAAATTTCCATTCGTTTCTGCAACTTTAGCAAATATTATTTCACACATTAATATATTTGCTGTCATTTATTGTCATACAATCTATTTAACCTTTGGTATAAATCAATGTGGCATTTTCCATATAGAAATATATATATATATATATATATATATATATATATATATATATATATATATATTCCTGTTCCTGATCAATATACCTCTAGTGTCACTGAAGTGATCCTTACACATTTATCCATAAATATAGGAAATAAGCAACGGGCTGTCACACATTGTTATCAAAATAAAGGTCATGCTAGACTAGAGGAAGATTGGTAAGTAAACTTAGTTATACAGGTACAAACAGGAAATAGCCTATCCCAACATAGAACCTGAATTATGCTTCCATTTCCAATGTTGGCTATGGGAGGGAGGAAGCTCAGACTAATGAAAGCAACCTTGCAACATCATGATGCAACTATGTGTGCGTGCACTGTGATGTCAACATGCATGCCCAAAAGGAGGCAAAGCTTGTAGTACAATACTGCAACGCTGTTTTGGCCATTCTGATTCTGTTGCTATTGCTGTCTTTTTCCTTCTGCACAATCAGGTAAAGGAATCAACCAGAATTCAGTCTCACTTTTCTCCATTTTAGGATTATCATTTATTCCTAGTTTGGTGTGATAAACAAGCTAGGGATCGTGATCTAAAATAAAACCTTCTTTCATTTCCAAACAAGCAAACTAGAAACCCGGGATTATTTAACTAGTTTCTTTAACAAACTAAAATTCATTTTAAATTACAGAGCTTCCCGTTTCATTCATAATAACAGGACAGGGATTGTGAAAGCATCATGAGGTTCTGGTTTATATCTCTTCCCAGTTATGGAGAAAGAGGAGAGGGAGAAAGAGTGCTTTAGGTGAATTCCTTTCCTTTCTAGGTCTACATGGAATTGCTATTTATTATCCTGTGTAAATGCTGACAGAACTAAGTTTGTACATGACACAATACTCAGAGGATCAGGGATCTGGGTCATCAGGGTCATCTAATGCAAGATCTTGCTCAGTGCAACATCCACTGGAACATTTCTGATAGATGACCATTCCGCCTTTGTTTGAAGATCCCATCAAGCCTTGAAACCATTGTCTACAAATCCCGATGGCTGGTTTCACACAACATGATAAGAGGTCAAACCAACTAAATCCCATGATTTCCGAATATGTTGGATGAACCAAACCCCCAAGTTATTCCATACTAAGATCTACCAGGCTTCCAAAATACAATATATCTATAATGAATTCACCTGGTTATTTAAATAAAAACATCATGAAGTTTCTTTAAGTGAGATTCTCTAGTGCAGAGGAAAATTAGAATAAGTCAATCCCATGCTCGGGATTGATTTTAAGACAGTCAACACAAGAAGCACTATTGAAGAGACAAGGTCCTCGAAGAGTTTCTCCTTTCCAGTAGTATTAATATCATCTACATTTTTCACATGCAGGGGGAAAAATATTTCTGAAATTGTCAACAAAACAAAAGTGTATTTAGGCTGGCTTATTAAAGCACTCACCACAAAAGATGCCCACGATGAATATTAGTGTTATACAAGCCAACACCTTCACAAAAGGCTTCCAATGTTTCTCTGAGGAAAGGAAAGCAAAATGAAATGGACATTAATACAAAGTGAGGATTTGTTCTGTACTGGAAATGAAGATTACACACAACCAAAGGATACAAAGATTTACAGGCAATAGATATGCAGCCCCCTGGATGAATTGCCTACCTCTCAACAACAATTGTAGAATTTGGAAATAAACAGGAAAGTCATTATCCTTGTTCTGACCTAGGCTTCCTGAGTCAGCAAAACACATGAGTAGTCCCAAAAACCTCTTTTATTGCAACAGCTGTGAATTCTGTTCAATCACAGATGCATCCCAAATAGTTGTAAAGAGTCCTTTGGGATAAGGCTGATAATCACCCACCTTTATCTCCCTTGACATGCTGCCAAACACCTAATTGGCAAAGCCACATGGAGTCCAGAATCAAACAGAGCTGCAGACTTTAAACTGAACAGAATTAACAATGTTGCTTCCTGCAAAGGCCCATATGCCTTTGCTCCTCTTTTAAGTTTTATGAGAGGGGCCAATCATCTCCAGGCCCTACTCCCAAGTTGTCCCTTTTGTTTTAACTGTTCTTGCCTTCTGGCAGCTCTGCACATGCGCACACTGGGAACAAGCTCCCCCTGTTCCTCTGCCTCGCTGAGGTCCAATTCTGGAGGGAGGCAGCACGTACCTCCCAGATGGCCCTTTCTCTGCCTCCAATGCAGGGCCCTCGTCCGAGCCTTCCCCAGACTCCAGGACTGGCCCATGTTCCTCCCCAACCTCCTCACTGTCCGACTCTGCTGCCAGCTCTTCAGGCCGCTGGGCAGACCACAACAATCCTACAGAAATGGGAGGGGTGTGGTTTTTTTAAAGAACGTGTTTATTCCAATATAATTAGGAGTAATAGAGGTACTCTGAGGCTTAACCAGGTTAATTCTCACATGGCAGTAATCACCTTAATCCTGATAATCATTACCAGTTCATAGGTATTGCAGCTTTGAAATGTTTTTCAATAATCCGACTAATTTGTAGTTTTTGAATCTAATGATAAATCCACAAAAGAAGCTCCAGCAAATTAACTAGATGTGAAGAAATGCACGCCAGTTAATGGGCGTGAAAGGTTTGATAGGCAAAGGTTTCTGAACATGTGAGAATGCTCATATAACTCCTGAAAGTAGCACATTGCCTGGCTGTTCTGCATAGCTGCTGTCCAACCCTGCAACGGATTTCAAAGCTTCCCTTAGAATCTGATGCATTGCACAGCCCTGCTAGTTAGTTTTACTGCACATTCTTACACAAGCCAACCGCACTATATTCATTGAAAATGAGGATAGGATTTCAGCATCATGAAGTAAGCCTAGGCACATCTAGTCAAAGCTTCAGTGAGATCTGTTTTCTAAGGAAGCACAAAATACAGCTAGACTAGTCCTTGACTCACGACCACAGTTGAGCCCAAACGTTCTGTTGCTAAGTGAGATATTTGTTAAGTGAGCCATCCCCATTTTATGACTTTTCTTGCCACAGTTATAATGTCAGTCACTGCAGTTGTTAAGTTAATCATACGGTTGTAAGTGAATCAGTTTCCCCATTGACTTTGCTTATCAGGTCGCAAAAATTGATGACATGACCCTGGGACACTGCAATCATCATAAATAGGAGTCAGTAGTCAAGCAACTGAATTTTGACATGTGATCACGAGCATGCTGAAATGGTCATAACTGTGAAAAATGGTCAAAAGTCACTTTTTTCAGTGCTGTTGTAACTTCAAATGAACTTTTGTAAGTTGAGAACTACCTGTAAAGAAGTGAAGAGAGGTTTGCCAGAGAGAGTTCTTTGGCATCATGATAACTTTTTGATGCAGTGTTTTAAATGGTGATTTAATGAATTCCCCAATCTCACTGCATTTTCTATAATTAGCAAAGCATTACTAAAGGCAGCAGGGATGTGGTGGCTCAGAGGCTAAGATGCTAAGCTTATCAATCAAAAGGTCGGCAGTTCAGCGGTTCGAATCCCTAGTACCGTGTAACAGGGTGAGCTCCCACTACTTGTCCCAGCTTCTGCCAACCTAGCAGTTCGAAATGCAAGTAGAAAAATAGGGACCACCTTTGGTGGGAAGGTAACAGCGTTCCGTGCGCCTTTGGCGTTAAGTCATGCCAGCCACATGACCACGGAGATGTCTTCAGACAGCACTGGCTCTTTGGCTTTAAAACAGAGATGAGCACTGCCCCCTAGAGTCGGGGACAACTAGCACATATGTGCGAGGGTAATCTTTACCTTTACCTTACTAAAGACAGCAACCCAGCTCCTGAGCAGCTGCCAGGTCTCTAAGCTCTTAACGAAACCCATAAATGCAGAGGCCATTTTCCCCAGGGCTGCAACAAACTCCTGTACATTTAGAACCACCATTAAAACTCCTATCCAAGACTGATGTTACATCAGGATTGCTCCAGAGCAATCTAGAGGAATGCAGGTTCTATTCATGGCACTGCTCACTGCCCATGTCCACTAAGTATATTGGAAGTTGATGATAGACGGAGGTCCACCAAGATGGCACCATGTTGAGATAGCAGCCCCAATTGCAGTTCTAGGAATTTTGTGCCATGAGGAAAGTGCTTCTAAGGGTACAGTCCTTTAGTTCATTACCTGTGGTCTATATTCAGCAGAGCATGAATGTATGAGTAAAATTAAAGTCAGGTTCAAAAAAGACAAGTGATGCTTATTAAAGAAGCCACATACAATACTCCAAGAGAACGATTGAATGTTTGAGTTTTCTATTCTTATGATGGGGGAAAGGAGGAGAACACAGTTTTCTTCCTACAGAAACTAAACTAAAAGTGAGAACCTGAGTCTTCCAATGTAAGGAAAGCAAAGAAGAGGCAATAAGAGGAACAGAGAGGGAATCATTTCTGCTACCCCTATTGCTAATTACTCTAAAGTTGGCCAAAAGGATTTTTAAAAGTGTGAAGAGATTATGCTTCTGGAGCATTGTGGAATATTTTCTTCATCCCAGGAATATTTTGTTCCTTCTAAAGAGCATTCTACTCTCTTCCCAGGTGATTTTTCAGCCAAAGCTATCTCTATCATTAGGTAGAATGAGGGCAATCACCTGCATGGGTTAATTTGGAATATAAATAGTCCTTGATTTACAACAGTGCATTTAGTGACCATTCAAAGTTACAAAATGTCAATGAAAAAAGACCATTTTTCACACTTACGACGGTTGTAGCATCCCCATGGTCATGTGATCAAAATTCAGATGCTTGGCAATTGACTTACATTTGTGATGGTTGTAATGTCCAGAGGCCATGTGATCACCTTTTGCAACCTTCTGACAAGCAGAATCAATGGGGAAACCAGTTTCACTAAACAACTAAGTTACTAATTTACCAACTGCAGTGATTCACTTAACAACTGTGACAAGAAATATCATAAAATGGGTTAAAACTCATTTAACAAATGTTTCACTTAGCAACAGAATTTTTGGGGTCAGTTGTGGTCATAAGTCAGGTAGTCCAGGACTGTACAGATAGTCCTCAACCTACAATAGTTCATTTAGTGATCATTTGAAATTAGAATGCCACTGAAAAAGGTGACTTATGAGAGTTTTTCACACTTATGAGTATTGCAGCATCCCCATGCTCACATGTTCAAAATTCAGACACTTCACAACTGACCCATGTGGTCAAGGGATCATATGATCCCCTTTGCAACCTTCTGGCAAGCAAAGTCAATGGAGAAGCCAGATTCATTTAACAAACCTTGTAACTAACTTAACAACTGCAGAGTTTCACTTAATAACTGTAGCAAGAAAGGTCAAAAAATGGGACAAAATTCACTTAACAACGGCTTCTCTTGGCAACAGAAATTTTGGGCTTAATTGTGATCATCAGTCAAGATTTGCATGTATTTCATAGGGCAGCTAGCTGTTTATTGCCTGAATTGTTATTAACTGAATTTTCTCCCACAAAGAGGAAGATGAAGTTTTAAATAGTTTTGAGCACATTTTGGTTGGGGAGAAAACAGTATTTCCCTCATTTCAAGCTGCCAGATAACTTGGGCCAATCCTTTTTTAAGAGATGCACTGCTGGCCACATCTGCAAGGAAAATGTGTTCGTGTCTAACATACCTAGTATAAGCGGCTGCTGAACCTGGTACATTGTGATGTTAGCAATAGGTTCCACCAAGCGGGGAGTTTCAAAACAACGCTGGATAATGAAAGAACTCTGATCCAACAGGTCTTTACCTATGGGAGACAAATGTACATGATTAACATTGGCATGGTCCATTGCTTGCCAGCACAGCAAGCAAGAAGAAAGAGTCAGAGACAAAAAGTCCTAGACCCATTTCTAAAAACCATCAGCAATCACCATCCTGCAATGATGGAATGAAAGAGCTAACCCAGGAAACCTGTCTTCTGGTCATTTCTCAATAGAGGCATCCTATAATATTCTACTTGCTAATATTGTTACTGATTGAGCAAGATATTGTCTCTATGTACCTAGAAATGAATATCTACAGAACACCAATGTCAAAAATCAGAATGGCAGCCATGTCTTCACGATCAAACTCTGCCCTTTTATATATGTCACAACAGCCGTTAAAAAGGCACAAGGGCTTCTATCACCCAGTCACTGCCCTCTTCTTTACCTTTTTTGACCGCTCCCCCTTATCCATGGGTTTCCCTCTGCATAGAAATCTTCTGAAAGGCATGCTCTCCATTTCCTAATCTCCAAGCCTGGATTGACAGGCAGCTGTCTAGTGCACTGTTGATTTAGAGGGAACATACCTGTACTTTCATGCAGGATGAAAGATGGTCAAAACTGAGAATACTTCACCAAATTCAGAAAGCTTGAAGCCAAAGGTTGACCTTCTCCCATCAAAACGAAGGGATTTGCAGATGTTTAAATTTGTGCACAAGAGTTAATCAACCTTAAATGCACATGACAACATGAACACAGTGAAGTCACAATGGAAAGCTTACTCTTTCGTGCATGAGTCCCAATGTCAAACATAACAGTTTGAGTTATGGAATTGCATGTTTTGTTACTTGCAATTCACACACACACACACACACACACACACACACACCTGTGGTGGGTTTTGCCCCAGTTCAGGCAAGCCGGGAGCTGAGATGGTGAGCTGAGACCGAACCAGTTCGCTCCAACTGTCAGCTGGGCCCTCCCGCCTGCCCCTGCGCTATACCTACCTATATTTGTTCATTTTTAGCCCAGCTGATAGGTGCAGCAGAGTGGATTGCTGCGCCTCAGCTGTTCTGAAATGCAATACACTTGCACAGAGCGCATGTTTGGTGCAAAGCATGTGCGTGAAGCAAGCCAGTTGTTACACCGGTTGAAACCCACCACTGCACCCCACCTGTTCCCTTCCACAAATATCTCTGGTCAATCTTATACTTTTCCTGGTCCTTTGCAGGTGAACTGCATTGTAAATATTCTTAGTCATTATTACAATATATCTTACATATATTTTCCCAGTGGAAAATCAGGATAAATTTTGAGCTGATCCTGAACACAAATACAACATTTCAGTGTTCAAAGAAGGCAGAATGATCCTCTTACTATTATGATCTTAGCTGAGGGATCTCAGCAAGGAGGGCTGGAGAGCCAGGTGAGAAGCCAGCGTTCCTCTCATCTGACTCCTCCTGGCTTTAGCGGCTGGCTGAACTGCTTTCTTTTTGGCCTTGATGGAAGCCAGAAGGTCTGCTTTCCACTGCTTCTGCATTGCTCTGATGGGGCTGACAAACTGCAGCAGGGAAGAGCTGCTCTATAAACCCAAACCAAGCTCACTTGAGAGGTGAAGTCCTGAGCACTTGGGTACAAAGGACCAAGGCATAGCCGCTGGCACAGCCACTGATGGACCAATTGCATCCATTGCTAGATCATATTGCCTTTAAACAGTGCTACAACCCCTGATAATTTTCAGCCTTGATTGGGTAACATGCTCTCCAAAGGGCCTCCTTTTATACCCCTTGGAAACTTCAGATGGTACAAAATGTGGCAGCTGCTTTGGTCCTGGAATAAAGTATCCTGTAGGGACCATGTGATGCCAGTTTTGAAAAGTCTACACTAGTTGCCAATTTGTTTCTAAGTACAATAGGCTTACTATTTTTAATGTCTTAAAGTGCTTGGCCTGGAATCCCTGAGACGTTTTTGCCAATGCCCACTCAGATCATCTGGAAGACTCCAACAATGTCAATGTTTGATCTCCAGGAGATGGAGCTTACCCCACAGCTGCCCCACATACATGGAACCAGTGGTGAAATGCAAACTATTTTGCTACCGATTCTCTGGCGTGTCTTGGTGGGAGTGGCTGGGTGGGGGTGGGTGGGGTTATTTGACTGGGTGGGCGTGGCCAACTTTTTTTTACTTTTTACTTTTTTACTGATTGACAATCAACTGTGCCACGTGATCATCGGAACCTTTTTTATTTATTTTTTAAAGCATTTTTTTACTACCAGTTCAGGCTAATAGGTAATAAAAAAATGCTTTAAAAAAGTAAACAAAAAAAATTCCAATGATCGTGTGGCAGCTGTGATCGTGAGAACCTCTTTTTTTTTACTTTTTAAAGCATTTTTTTTACTACCGGTTCACCCGAACTGGAGCGAACCGGTAGCATTTCACCCCTACATGGAAGTCCCTTGCAAACGCAATCCAGGGACTACATCAATACTGCCCTTTAACGGGGCTCCAAAAACATCCCTGTCACTGCTATTTTTTTTTCAAAATATATGTTAATTGTATTTTTAACATGATTGCATATTTATATTTGTCTGTAAGATTTTGGACATATTGTATGCTACTCGGGGGTTTTAGAGATAAATGGTCCATAAATTACATCAGTAACTGACTGTATTTGTCTCTGCTTGACATTATTACAAATCCAGAGGTAGCTAGGGAAAAAGAGTAACCAAGGCCTCGCTTCACTTGGTCAGCGAACACACTCACTACAGCAAGGCTGTGACGGATCTTCAGATCTGCAGCTTTTTGTGTCCCAACTACTCTGGCTCCAGGCCTCCTGCCATGTTTTCCTCTCCGGCTCTTCTTGTAGAACAAGAGAACGGCGCTTCCTGCGAATTTTTTTGAAAACCCTGACAAGGAGAGAACATTCAGATCAATATTCATTAGAGAGCAGCCAGATGCTTCCCCCTGTGCAATTCTGGGGCATGGCCACCAAAAGAAAGCTGGAGAAATTTTCAAAATTACTTTAAGATGCATAAGTGAAGATTAAAAACATAAGTTGTCTGGTGCAATTTGACATCTAGATTGAATCTTACGAGAAGCAAATCCAAGCTTTTGTGCTGGGAGGATTCCACACAACTCTAGTGTACAAAGTATTTTATTGTGGTTTCAAAAAGGAAGAGTATGTGGCAAGTATTCTAAATTATTTTAGCTAGGTATAAAGACCTGGAAATAAGACGTATGAGGCCCTGGCACATAGCAATCAGCCCAGGAAGATCCAACCTAATATATTTATTCTAGGGCTACCCATCCAGAGAGAAGTCAGTGACAATGGCCTTTTGCAAAATACTGTATATAACTTTAATAAACCAGCAGTATGAATTGATATGGGAAACATCCAGAAACTCTAGTAAAACTGTAGGTTTAATAATGGAAAATAAAAGGAGCAGAAAATTCCAGGCTTAATAAAATGCAATAGCAGCCTTGTCCACCATATATCATTACCCCCACTGCAGTCCTCATTTTCCCTCAAGAAAGTTATGCCATTCCAGGCCACCAAACTATTTATTTATTTATTTTTATTTTATTTTATTTCCAATTTGTATACCGCCCTTCTCCCTGAGGACTCAGGGCGGTGAACAGCCAGAATTAAAAAGCATACAATACAGATATTAAAACAGTTAAAATATATATAAATTTGGCTCCAATTTTAAAAATAACAAACCAATTTAAAACATCTAAAATTACTTCCTAAGCCAGCCCAGCTTGTTGGAAAAAATGAGTTTTAAGGGCACGGCGGAAGGCACTGAGGTCTTGAGTTCTCCTTATCTCAGGGGGCAGCTGGTTCCAGAGGGTAGGTGCCCCCACAGAGAAGGCTCTCCCCCTCGGGGTCACCAGCCTACATTGTTTGGCTGATGGCACCCTGAGGAGGCCCTCTCTGTGGGAGCGCACAGGTTGGTGGGAGGTCATTTGTGGCAGTAGGCGGTCTCGCAGATAACTCAACTCAATTGCTCAATCCCAGTGGTGAAATCCAAATTTTTTTTACTACCATTTCTGTGGGCATGGCTTGGTGGGTGTGGTGTGGCTTGGTGGGCGTGGCAAGGGAAGGATACTACAAAATCTCCATTCCCACCCCACTCTGGGGCCAGCCAGAGGTGGTATTTGCCGGTTCTCTGAATTGCTCAAAATTTCCACTACCAGTTCTCCAGAACCTGTCAAAACCTGCTGGATTTCACCCCTGCTCAATCCTGCTCTGAAGGTATTAGGAGAACCTGATTAGACTCCAGAAACTTTACAAAGATTGTGTTTGAAGCAACCTTCATTTCTGCTAGCTCCTCAGTTTCAAAGAATTCTTTCCATGGTATTTTGAAGGATTCGCTTAGGGGGACCATGAAGTAATAGTTACTTTCAAGAACTGAATTTATACAAAAGGAAAAAATGTGCATTGGTTCTAAATACACTGAAATGAATTTTGCTAATCCAAAGCACCATGATATTCTTATACCGTGTTTCTCCGAAAATATGACCTACCCCAAAAATAGGGGTAGGTTTTTTTGGGGGTGGGCCTAATATATGCCCTACCCCAAAAAATAAGCCCTAGTGAAGGGGATGGGCATGGCCAGCACAGGAGGCAGCCCTTCCTTTCCCAGTCACCTCATGGCAGCTCGGGCCATCGGCAATAAATTAAAAGAACTCCCATGTACCTTTTCACTCCTGTTTCCCGGTATGAAATGGGTTTCAGCTTTTGGAGGATGGCCAGTCTTTCACTCCGTCGTTGCATTGGAATTCTCCCAAAGAACCTTAAAATATGATGAAGCCTATTCAATACCATCAACAGAATTCAATGTGCACATAACAATTTTGAGAAAGTTGATAAGGTACTACTTTTAACAAATGTATTTTGTATAGGATGGACCAATGCAACTAGTACAGAATTGATATAATAAAGTCCATCCAACTTGCCTCAACAAGGACAATCATGCAATACAGGTTGTCCTCGACTTACAATAGTCCATTTACTGACCATTCAAAGTTACAATGTCACTGAAAAAAGTGATTTATGATCGGTTTTTGCAGCATGCTTAATAGTCATATGATCAAAATTCAGATGCTTGGCAACTGACTCATATCTATGATGGTTGCAGTGTCCTGGGATCACCTTATGTGAACTTCTGACAAGCAAAGTCAATGGGGAAGCTAGATTCACTTAACAGGCATGTTAACAACTAAAGTGATTCACCTAACAACTATGGCAAGAAAGGTCATTAAATGGGGTAAATTGCACGTAACAGCTATCTCATGTTTTTGGCTCAATTGTGGTCATAGGTTGGGGACTTCGTATGGCAATATGTATAAGGTAAAGGTTCCCCTGCACATATGTGCTAGCCATTCCCGACTCTAGGGGGTGGTGTTCATCTCTGTTTCAAAACCGAAGAGCCAGCGTTCTCTGAAGACATCGGCATGGTCATGTGGCTGGCATGATTAAATGCTAAAGGCGCACGGAACACTGTTACCTTCTCACCAAAGGTGGTTCCTATTTTTCTCCTTGCATTTTTTATGTGCTTTTAAATTGCTAGGTTGGCAGAAGCTGGGACAAGTAACGGGAGCTCACCCCATTACGCAGCACTAGGGATTTGAACCGCTGAACAGCCGACCTTTCAATCAACAAGCTCAGCGTCTTAGCCTCTGAGCCACCGTGTCCCTTATGTCTATGGTAATGCACAAGTGAAGTTAAGCAGATTTTCCTAAGATAAGATTGTGGCTGAGATAGCAATAAAACTGGTACAAGGCATTTTTGGCTCTTATGACTCCAACTAGATTTCCACAGCCGATACAGTAACTATCCAAAAGTCATCTTCCCAATAGTTCCTTTAGAAGGAACTGCGCCACCCGAACATAGCTGATTCTTCTAAGCACTTCCTCAGATTCTCCAAGTACTTGTGTCACGCCTTGTTTGCTTTTTGCCTTTATCCAACTCTAAAAATTTCACTAAGGGACTGTTCCTCAACCTCCTATGATTAATCGTATAGTATAGTATACCCTTTATTTTCATTGTACATCATGTATACAACGAAATTGGTTTAGCTTGTCTGGTGCAATCAGTAATAACTACAAAACAAAAGAAGAGTTGGGCAGACTTTACTGCCTCTTTTAGCAATCCAGTGAGGCTCTATTCCTGCTCTAAAGCAAGTCCTTTGGAACTTCTAAACTCTGAAATTCAGTCTTGGCAAAAACACAGAGGCTAAAGGGCCACATGGATTTCTTTTCCTCCTCCTGCCTTCAACCCAGGCAAAAGCCTGCTTCTGCTGCCAAGAAGACTAATCTGCCATAGTTCTTCCCTTTATGTATTAGGGCATGTGGAATAATATTCCCCATTGCTTTCTGGCCCATCAATCATGTATCTGTCCAATAAGGATACACAGAATGTTAAAAAAAACAACAACAGAGTTCTACACCAACCTTACAGTGGCCTAATCCTGCTTCTCTTGACTTGGTAATATTTCTTGGAATAAATCACATTTTTAAGTGATACACCTCACCCCTTTTATGACCCAAAGGGCAAGGGATGTTAATAAGAGAAATAAACTGCATGTATTTAAACTTCCCAGGACAAGTAGCCTAAAACAGGATGACCTCATAAATGAATTCACTCAGATAACACTGCACAAGGTGTGAGGTCATGCATGAGGTTGCTGAATGTCTCTCAAATAGGAAATATTTCTTAATGTCCTTGGGGAAAAAAACCTCTTCTAATTTTGGCTCCCTTACAATTGATCACAGGGCTTCATTCCAAAGTTATTAATAATAGTATTTAATAGATTACTTCTATACACTTAATTTCCATTAATATCCTGCCCAGTTATTGAGATAGATAACAACAAATAGTTAATTAAACACATGGCTAGGGATGCTCTGTCCAAGATCCTTTCACATACTTAGAAGTGTGCCTACACATAGGACTATTTCAATTCATCAGGAAGCTTTGTGTGGACATATTACTTAGTGGCGGTACCTCTTCGTGTTCTGTGAACATGTGGAAGGTCTCATGTCTTTCCTCTTTTATGTAGTATAAAAGCCAAATTCTTATAAAGTTTCTTCCCCCAGCTGTCATGGAAGGAAGGAGGAGGAGATATTGGTTAAATATAAAGCAATTTTGAGAATAAGAGAGGATAATAGAAGAAAGGAAAAACATTTGAAAAATTGGAGGACAGATTTCTACATAATAATAATTTTACATATAGTTTCCCTATCAAGCAAATATACTTATATAGCCAAATATACCTTTCCCTATTTTAAATTGCTCTCAGGATCATCACGATGCCCTTGGTGCTTCTGAAACTGCTTTCCAAAGAAAATATAACCAATGAAACAGCCACCTTGCCTATAACCAGGTGAAGACATATAACAATGAGGACTAGGACTTTGAGCCAAAACTGATAAATCTGACAGATGAAACCAATCCAAAACAAAGAATCTAACAATGAAATTTGTGTAAGAGAAACACTGTGGGCCTACTCAAGAAAATAACAAAATTATAAGATTATGAAAGGAAAAAGACTCAAAAATACGTCTCATGAGTTTGCTATAGTGGCAACAGTATCAGTCAATTCTTTTTTTATTGTATTTTAGTGGTTTAAAAATGTCAGTAGAACTATTATCTCTACAGGGGTTCTTCTTACAGCATGTCAGTGAATAATTTTCTGTGTAATAAAGTTGTTTTTTAAACAATGCATTTTCAGACTATCACAGGTGGAATCAAAACTATAAATATTAAACTACTCCTCTTTAATTATATTTTGGTTTCCAACAGCTGTGACTCAAGGTAATGAAAGTATCAATATATAGGGAGAAAAAGAAATACCTTAAAAAATCTGCAATATTTTCCTCAAAGCCAGTTTCACGTTTTTAATTCTGGTATGCTTACTCGAGGTTTAGTGGCCTGAAACACTGAGATTTTGGCAGTTTAAGAAGAAAATCTCTTGCAGAGAGAGAAAGAGAGAATGCAAGGGAATATCAGTATTGATTTGGCTTCAAGAAAAAAAGAATCTGATCCTCATTCAGACCTAGAATCTTGACTCAACCTCACAACCCATTAACTGCAGCATGAAGGTGTTCTGCTAATTGTTATAAAAGGAGATGCCCTTGTGATGTTGCTATCTTCTTAGACTCAGTTTACCATGAAAAAAGCTTAAACTTGGATGTTCTGCTGTTAGTGGTGTTTTCCCTTTTTTTGCAAACCCAAGTCTTAAACAAGTATATAAACCTATAATATTTCATTAATGAGCAAATTGGGAAAACAATTTTATAAGGAACTAAAAGGCAAAATAAAAATATTAGTTATATATCTGAATTGTGGACTGAAGAATTAGAATATCTGGGTCTGAGGGTTTATAAAGTGCACTTCTTATGGGTTAAAAATGAAATTAATTCATCAGAAAATATTCTTAATACGATCTTGAACTTTAGTCCTAAAATAGGTAATCAGTCATCTTATGAAGAGCTTAAGTGTACATGAATGGAAATCCTATAGAGCATTTGGACAATAAAAACAAATATGTTTGCATGTATTGAGCATTATGTGCCTGTGCTTATCATGGTGTCTTGAAACCAAGTCAGTCAAAAAGAAGATTCTTGTTTAACAAGGTTTATTAATAGGGTGAAGGATAAAGTTACAAAAATTAGATCAACTGAATTATTTTCTTTACAACCCTAATGGTATGTGAGAAAAAAACTTGAGAAATGAAGGTCTGTAGAGATTCTCAATCGTCCAGGCCATGGTCGTCCCAAAGATGCTTTTTCAGGAGGGAACTGGACTTTCTTGTTTTTTCCATGAAGGCATTTCACTTCTCATCCAAGAAGCTTCCTCAGCTCTGACTGGATGGTGGGGAATGGAAGGATTTATATTCCTTGAAGACAGCTGGTCATTTGCATCCTTTTTTTTAAAAGATTTTTTTATTTTTAAATATACATCAATACATGAGCAGTGTGACCCCTGGGAATAATTCATTTTGATACAAACATCAATAATGATCATCATAATAATTATTATATTAATCAAACCTATATAATCTTAGAATTGATATACATGATTTTTAAGGCGATTATTCAATATTTCAATATTTCATTTTAATGCTAATGTTATAAACGTACATGGTAATACCATCTTTCACCCTCTAGTCTTTCCTATCAAATTGGTACTTATATTCTATTATATAAAAAGAAGGGGGGGAAATTATATCTGCTAATATTCCCCCTAAATCAGGTCACTATTACAATCCTAATATATAAATGTGTGTTTTCTAATTTCTTCCTCTATAAATTTCTAATCAGGCCATCATTATGTTAGGAAAAAAGAAGAAAAAATATCTATAATAATTTCTTTCTATCCATCATCTCTCATCCATTTTAATACTTCAATTCTTATTCATTTTTTGGCTTGCCTCCCATATTCCTGTCTTGGATCTTTATCTCTAGCAACATCTGTATCTTCACCATTCAGACTAATATTTCTCCCACCTCTAGCCTCCTAAACTGCCAGGTCTCCAGAATATCCACAAACTTGTCTGTTAGGTTTGTTAGGAATCTATTGGAACTTCCACTTGGTGCAGAGTTTGTCTCCCAGTTGATGTCAGGGTAGTTAAAATCCCCCATTACTATTGTGATGTGCTTCTTACATACCTTAATTAGCTGCCTAGCAAAAAGTTCATCTATTTCCTCTGTTTGGTTGGGTGGCCTACAGTATAGACCTATGGCAATTGTTACAGTGGTTATGTCTGCTGTGTTATTTTTTTCCTCTTTAATATTGACCCAAATGCATTCAAGATAATTTTCATCATTGTTGTGCTCTATTTCTATAGAGATGTAGTTATTTCTTATATAGTGCAACTCCACCTCCTCTTTTATTTGGTCTATTTCTTTTAAATAATTTAAATCCCTTTAGCTGTATGTTCCATTTGTAAGTCATCCCACCAAGTTTCCGTATCATATCTGTTCTCATTTACTTGAATTTCTAATTCTCCCTGTTTATTCCTCATACTCTGTGCATTGGTATACAGACATTTGAGTCCATTTTGATTGAACCTGTGTTTACTGTCTACATAACCAGGGACCCTCCCTAATTTCTCGGAGTGTAAAAAAGGTAGCAGGATATTTGTACTTTCAGACTTGCAAGATCCTGTTAAAATAGCCTTGCAATATGGTAAGATTAGATCATTTAGTTGTGTGCCCTGACTGCTCTATCTGGAAAGGCTGACAGAACTAATTCATTTTTCATTTTGATATGGAGGAGACTTTTCCAGTCTTTTCCTAAGAGATCATTTGTGAACTAGAAAACTGGCTGCTCTTTTTTGATGAAACTAGACTGACCATTATAATCAGCCCTGGATAATAATCATTTCAATTTATATTATATATGATTTGCTAAAAGCCACAATGAAGTCATTTCTTTTTCGGCTGATAGCACTGAATGAGAAAAAACCAAAACTAGATTCAAAATGATTGGGAGCATAGTGCAGTTATTATGGATTCAGAAAGGTCTTAGAAATTTAGTAAGGAAATAAATATAAATAAATAGATACTGTCTTTAATGACTTCTTATGTGTTACTTTCCTGATGAACTATGATTTTAACAGTAAACCCTTTCAAATGAAGGCTGCCAATACTCAGAGAAATCTTGTTACTGTAGCATATTTCACAAATCTCTTGGCTTGGATGTTTGTTAATCAAGGTTGTAGGGTAGCATCAAACAGTACCAACGAAGCAGTTGATTGCTTCTTTGAAAGATAGTTAAATAGCTTTTGATAAAGCATTCAACCTCTGTAGAACCACAGGGGAAAGATTCCGCTAGATACAGGCCTCTAAATAAAACAAATGGATAGATCATAATTAAAAAAACAAATCAGCTTTTATAATCTTGAGATGAACTCAACTGCTTCTTTTTTTAAAGGTGGTTAATCATCTTCAGGCATGGATCATCTCTCAGTTAGAGTACACATAACAGAGAAGGCTCTCTTTTGCCCTCAAGGAGGAAAAGAAATGTAATGTGCAATATATGTGATATCAATATTTTATTGGAAATTGAAAATGGCCAACCTGAAATTTTCATTACTTCTTCGCTTTAAGGAAAAAGAGAGCTACAAAGCAGTGGCATAGCCAAGGATGTCTCCAGGGATTAAGGATTACTTTGCTTTTGATCGGAACAAAACTTCAACGAGGTTTTTGAAAAAAAAAACATATGGCAGGGCAGATAAACTTATCAGATGAGGGTAAGCAAAAGGTATTTGCTTATAATAGTTATGCTGTTTTTTAGTAAGAGCGTCTTGATTGTGCTGATTTGCAACCCTGTAGGAGTTTTCCTATGTGCAGAAATTTTCCTATCTGATGGCAAACCTCAGATAAGGAAGGTTATTTGCACGTAGACGCCAGCATTAGGAAATAAGACCCTAAGTCTGTAAACAGGAGGAAAGGAAATGGGATATATCTGTATTAGACTTTAATTAAGTCTAACATTATAAGTGCTTAAGCAAAGCAGTAATGGTTAACCAAAGACCTGGTTACCTGGAAGATTCTGTAGCCAATGAGATGCTGCCAAGTACACTGTAACTTGAAAGTAACAAACTATATAATGTCACTATGTAACACAATAAAATCACCACATACATCCTCAACCTTTGTGTGTGTGTGGTCACTCTACACAACCCCATTTTTTAAAAATTGCTTGTATGATGGCATAATGAGGAATTTGTCTCTACTCATAATTGTTTTAGAACCATGGGAACAGCTGACATCTCAGCCCAAACAATATTTTTCCTGCTCTGTAGAAGGGAAATTGAGCTCTGTTCCTCAACAGTTGGAGAGGTTGAAAGGGTAACCATTAAAAAAACAGTTATTGGTTGTTGTTTTTTAAATTGCTTGCTCACATGGAGATTTGGCTTATCTGTCTCGGGCATCAAAATGCCTGGAAGTAACGGTAGAGCACAGTAAAGATTATTTTAAACAGTTCTAGAATAAACTAGAGATCTAGTTTGGACATTATTTGTAGTAGATGGTGTACATGACTTAGGGAGATGCTGGCCAGTTACTGCAATGACCACAATGCCACCCTTCTTACAAAAATCTGGGAATTTACAAAAAGCTGAGGGAGCCACACTCAGTGTAATGCTATGTATGATAGATGAAGGTCAGAGAGCTTTCTGGATGATGAGAAGCAATGGTGAGCAGGATGAGGAAGGGCTACCTACTGAACATCTCCCTTCCTGAGTCTAAGGAGAAAAAAAAAATCCAGGCAGGACAAAGGCCAGAATTAATCCCCCCATCCATGATTAAATGAAATAGTTCAAGACACAATATCATTTCTCATGAAGGTTTGGCCCAGAACTGGCATCACTTTTGAAATATGGCCCAAAATGATGAAGTCAATCATGATTTTAAATTTGTGAAGTGTGCTTTCCCTATTATTCATTATTATTATTTTTAAAAATGTATTGGCCGCCCATAGGTAACTCTGGGAGATATACAGTCATAAAAATATGTCTATTCATAAACAATCAAAACATAAATAAATTAAAATATTAAAATCTAAGGACACGTGCTGTTCTCCCACCGGGGAACTTCATAATTTAGCTGTAGACAGCTCACCGAATTTCAAAAAGCATCTGAGCCATTTTACATATGCATGTTGCAAGATTTCAGTTCAGTTGTGCACATTCTGTTATATGGCAGGTCTACCTGAGGTGTGTAAAATGGACATTGATATGTGAACACTGACAATCTGAAGTCAATGCTACAGATTCAGAATTTGATATATATTTTCCTTTTTCTTTTGTACTACAAAATAATTATTGTGACTTTCCCTGAGAAGTATTTCTAAGGATGGTTTTGGGTTTTTTTGTTTTTTGTCACTTAGTAGGTGGCTTTGACGAAGTGTGGAAACAAGGGAATAGCTGCATTCCACTTCACTGATAAGTTTGGGAAATGCAAATTAGATGAGATCCTATTAAAATGCAAGCCAAATTAATTTTTTCTTCCATCCCAGCATGTAAGAGATTCCTACTGAAAGATTTAAACATAATTATACAAAACTCTCCTACAATACTTGGCAGCATTGTTCTCTAGTAAGATTTTTGACATTATGAGGCAGACATAAGCACCTGCCAAAAGAGAAACTGAGGTTGATCTCCCAGCTTGGATGGATATATGTGATTAATATTGTTGTAGTCTCTGGAGCAGTGGTGGGTTGCTCCCGGTTTGGTCTGGTTCAATAGAACCGGTAGTAAAACTGGCGGGAGGCTCCGCCCATCCACCACGTCATCATGGGTGACCTGAGCATGTGCAGAAGCTTCTGCACATATGCAAAAGCGCAAGTGCGTGTGCTCCCACTGCAAACCAATAGTAAAAGTAAGTGGAACCCACCCCTGCTCTGGAGCTATTTGTATAGGGATAGCTTGAATAAACTGTACTATGAACTTGTATAGTCCTAGTAACTAGTAACAATCATCCCTACAAAAACAACAGTTTGTTTAGTGACTGTAGGAAGCTACAAAGGCACTGAAAAAAAGTAACTTATGATTGCTTTTCACACTTATGACTGTTGCAATATCCCCATGGTCACATAACAAAATTCACATGGCTCATAGTTATGATGATTGCAGTGTCTCTGGGTCATCTGACAAGCAACTGTGGCAAAAAAGATGGTAAAATTCACTTAACTGTCTCACTTGGCCACAAAAATTTGGGGGCTCAGTTTGGTCATGAGTGAAGGACCTCCTGTATTAAATCAAACCAGAGGACTATAGATCTCAGTACACGGGCAAATACAGAGATGAATGTTTTGATATATGTCTTATATGTCTCTTTCCTGTCATTTGGTAGGACAGTTGTAACAGCCCACATACACAACCCAGGAGGAATTCCAGAACACAAATGTCTTGTTCACCTTGTGTTGCCATATTAGGCTGTCAATGCTGAAATACATCCACTATATATTAGGCTATATATTACATTAATCACTGTACTAAAATGGTTTACAACCTTAGAGTATTAGGTAATCACCCTCTAAATGTGTTGTCCAGTGTCATGTTGAAGAGTAACCACAAATTATTTAGCAAAAATATGCTAAATTAATTCTGGATAAAGGATTTAAGCACACTATGAGCTTATTATCTTGACATACTTAGTCAGATCCCTAAAAGTGATACTGCCATTCAATTAGGAGAAGGGGGGCCCTGGATTCAATTTATTAGCATTGCCTGTGTCAACGGATATTTTACAACCTGTATCCCGGTGCCGAAGTGCCCTGAGATCTCCTTACCTTTGGGAACGTTTATGATGGCCATGTGAGATGTTTCACTTTAAAGGATAACGGAGGATAGCAATGGGAATGCATGTTTATCCGGTTCTCAGGGCAGCTGGTAAAGAAAACCTTCACACTTGTGTATTGGCTAAAATCTGCATTCTGGCTAAAGGGAGGGGTCTCTACTGCTTTAATCCTACTTGTCTTGCCTAAGGGTATTTGAATCCATTGCTGTCATTTCTGCTTAATAAAAGGTTCCTTTTGAAATACTATGTTTCAAGAGTCTTCACTTTCTTAAGTTAGAGGGAGAGGCAATCCTTACATACTTCTTCATATGGAGGAGAACAGGAAGGCTGTGGAATTTCACATATTGCTGAAGTACGTTTCCCAGAATCCCAGGCAGTTTGGGAGCTGCAGTTCAGTTCCTCTGGAAGGCAACAGGTTCCATTCTTGCTCTGTGAATTGTTCCTTTCCTTAACCATGATAATATTAAAAGGCAATCCATCTATTCATACAATGATGCAAAAGATATTTCACACCAATATTATAAAACCAGAATTATACCTATTAGGTTTTATGGACCAAAACATCAGAAAATTAATATGGGAAAGCAAGATTGCATATGGTAATTGCGGCAAATTATTATATGCAAATAGCTGGAGAAACAATGAAAAACCTGCAATGGAAGACTGGTTTATAAAATTAATTGAACTTGCCGAAATGATGAAGCTGACCAACTTGGAGAAAAAAAATGACAAAGATCTTTTTAAAAAGACTGGAATCATGTATAGACTTTTTGTTGAAAAAAGAAAGAAAAAATTGAACTAATGATTTCGGGATCTGGGGACTAAAAAGGCAAGAAGAGGGTGGGGAATTAGGGCAGGGTGTTTAAAATAACTTGATACAGACAAGAAGGGAAGGCATAACTCTATGTTTTCTCTATTTTGTTTTCTGTATTCTTTCTATTTTTGGGGTTCATGTTTACTGTATTGAGCTACCAATGCTTCCTTGCCGCAGCATTATAATTTCAGATATGTTTCAAATGAACTTTGCCTCTGAAGACATTTTCAGTTTGACTGCTGCACTTATGCCCATACTTTTTTTTCCCACAATCATAAGAAAATAATGTGCCATTACAATCTTTCAGAATGTTTTGGTAACTTCCCAGTCTAACTAACCACATTGCAATTCACAGGAGATCCCCTGTTAAGAACACCTCAAGGCTGTCCTTGCTAGGTTCCTGAATTGGCTCAGTCACCAAACACAGACAGCATAGCAGAAAAACACAGCTCTGAGATTCAGTCTGGAGTGGCTGTAGAACAGAACAGAACAGAACAGAACAGAACAGAACAGAACAGAACAGAACAGAACAACAGAGTTGGAAGGGACCTCGGAGGTCTTCTAGTCCAACCCCACTTAGAAGAACCCTCCATTTATTGGGCTGGGTTCTATATTAGAAGAAAATTATTCTCAGTCCCCTTTATCCTCCACATCTTTTTTTCAGATGATACTGGGAAAATGTCAGCCCTACTAGGAAGACAAGACCAGGAAATTTTTCTAAAATACAGGTAGTCCTTGACCTACAACCACAATTGAGCCCAAAATTGCAAAGTGAGACATTTGTTAAGCGAGTTTTGCTCCATTTTACGACCTTTCTGGCCATGGTTGCTAAGTGAATCACTGCAGTTGTTAAGTTAGTAACACGGTTATTAAATGAATCCGGCTTCCCCATTGACTTTGCTTGCCAGAAGGTTACAAAAGGGGATCACATGACCCCAGGATATGGCAATCGTCATGAATATGAGTCAGTCGCCAAGCATCTGAATTTTGATCACGTGACCATGGGGATGCTGCAACAGTCATAAAGGTGAAAAATAGTCATGTCACTTTTTTCAGTGTCGTTGTAACTTCGAACAGTCACTAAATGAACTGTTGCAAGTCGAGGACTACCTGTAAAGCAGTTGCTCTGATGCATATATCTGGCTCGTCAGCAGGGCTCTGGCCCCACATCAGCACATTGTTTACTCAGAAGTCCTGTTCCTATTTCCCATCTAAACTGAGATGAGAGCAAAAATCATTAGAGGCAAAGTACATTCTAACTTAACACTGTTTTATCCATTCGCATTTTATGCATTTCAGCATTTACTCAGCTGGTAAGAACAGAAGGGTCTCCAAATCTAATACCCTGTTTACGCTATACATTATAATCTAATTATTTGTAATTTAAGTATCTGACTGCTCAAATCTAGCAATAATTTAATTTGTATCTGTCCGGGGAGGAAAGGAAATGGATGGTGTGTGACAAGTGAGCACAGTTGGTGTTGAAACAGCATGACTCTCTCTTGAGCCAACAGGAGTAAGGAATATCTGCAAGGCCTCCCTGGGAGCAGAACTCAACATAGATTAATTTCATTTTTAAAAAATATGTGAGAGAACCTCTATTGTTTAATGGTTTAGTCTTTAAAAAAATCCAGTAGCAGATGGTGGGAAAAACCACTGTCTGTCTGAGATCCTGGGGAGCTGCTATCAATCAGATTTACAATTTCTTGAAGTTTATTTTCCTTCTGGTCAGCTTTCCTGCCAGTTCTTTGATTCCTATGGACCCCATGTTTTTATTCCCCCTTAAAAAATGGAGGGGGGGGATATAGCTTTCTCCTACCATTTTTTTTCCATGGATCAGCTCCATGGATCCAGCAGGTGGGGAGGACAACTTGAAAGAACCACCCTCTCCTGCTGACAGAAGCAAGAATGAACCTGAAAAATAGTGTCCAGGAACCAGCCAAAGTTTTTGGAATGCCACTATCCTTACTTCTGGATCCTTACTTCTGGATTACTTCTGGTGATGTGTAACATCAGCCCTTGAGTTGGCCTAGCCTACTCCGGGGAAGAGCTAATGCCCATGTAAGCCCAAAGCGTTAGTAGGTGTGAAAAAATGTAAACCTGGCCTTTAAACAAATTTGAAAAAAGATTACTCCATCCTGAGAAAGAGGAAAGCACAATAAATTCACAATAAATCCACCTCAATTTTGTTTGGTGTAAAATGGAGCAGAAAAAAAAAACTTGGAGAGCATTTCAAGGTACTATCATTCTAGCCTACTACAAGAAAGACCATTACTGGAACACCTGTTGCGCCTGTTTCTTGACCCACCTCTCTCAAAAGACTAACAACTTGTCATTGCCATTTCCTGGATATACAATTCTGTCAGTTCATTTTGTCTAAGCAGTGATGGATTCCTCCTGGTTCGGCCGAGTCGGTAGCGATGACGATACGACATCACCAAACAGGTTCTCTTTGTTCGGGAGCTGGGTCCCCCCACCCCCCACCCCCGTGTTATTTTTAACTTTTATTTGGCCCCACCCCCAATCTATCGCTGCCTCCTGAGTGCCAGCTGATCGGCTAGAAGGAAAAAAACTGTTTAAACTCTTGCAGCGGGGTTCAAAGGGCCAGCCTACAGCTGATCAGTATTAAAAGGCAGTGTGGTGGTAGTTTTGGTGCCTCCAAAAACAAATGAGTAGACCGGTGTCTTCAAAAAGAAATGAGTAGACTGGTACAGCTCTGCAAGCAGTTAAAAGCCTGGTAGACCAGTACCTCTGCTAAATACTAAAGAATTGTCACATGACCATCAAACCACACCCACAAAATAAGCCACGCCCATAGAACCGGTAGTAAAAAAAATTTAGAACCCACCCCTGTGTCTAAGAAGTACAACGACTTCCTGGAAGGAAAACACACTGATGCCATACATTGGAATAGTGTTTAGATTTACCTAAAATATGTTTTTTCCTCACCAAAAAAAAAACATTTTAAATTTGCTGTCTTAGATTCACTGAGAAAGTGATGTTGGGGGAGATCTTCTCTTTGCTGCTACTTAAATACCTTGCCCTGCAAATACCTTTGCTCTATGAGGATCTGGAGTTTGAAAATTAAGGGAAAAACTGGATAGGCTGGTCTTGGTGATATCTGCCACTAGATGGCAGGCACATTTCAGTTCCCTAAAGGGAACTTGCAGGATAAGAGATAACTCCCATTATTTTCTGCTTGGGTTCAGTTTAATGAGAATATCTAGATTCAAATATCATATAGGTGCTATGAGCACCTAAAAATCCCAGCACTTCCACTGGCATTCATTTCCAGGGACTGAAGCTCCGTGAAAATTTAACAGGAGGTTGTTTTTTTCCTCTCTCCCTTCCGTTGATGGACATAAAAGCTTCTTCTGAGACATTACTTTTTCTTAGGCTGCTGTTGATGCTGCTGCTAAACGCACAGGAGTGGAACCAGTAGAAACAGTTGCTGTTATATTTACCCTTTTCAACAAGAACAAGGGTGATTCTATAATGCAACCAGTCATCTGGAAAAGAACCAAAGCAATCATGTTCCAGTCTTTTGCCTTCCACCTCTGCGGCACTTTGGCTCCCAGAATCTCTAGCATGTCTTGAAAGCAAACATACCAGATGTGTTTGATATGACCTGTGGAACGGAAATCAGTTTCCATTCCGTATGTCGTATCTCTCAGACTTGCTCCTACCTGCTCTTTCTACAGGAGATATTACAGCTTGCACCCAGGGTCCTCTGTATTCAAAACAGTGACCTCCCTGGGAAAAGTTGCTCCTCCAAAGTAGCACAATGCTGGGAAATAAGACACTTCTGTTCTGTGCACGGGAACTGGAAGGAGTGCATTTTCCCTAATCCGGGGAATAAGCCTATGAATCAGTAGTGGGTTACAAAAAATTTCTGTGGGTGTGGCTTGGTGGGCATGGCCTGGTGGGCGTGGCAGGGGAAGGATACTGTAAAATCTTCATTCCCATCCCACTCCAAGGGAAGGATACTGCAAAATCCCCATTTCCTCCCGATAAACTGGGACTCAGGAGGCAGAGAATAGATAGGGTGGGGCCAGTCAGAATTTTTACTACCGGTTCTCCGAACTACTCAAAATTTCCGCTATTGGTTCTCCAGAGCTGGTCAGAACCTGCTGTAACCCACCTCTGCCATGAATATGTTTCTCTGGAGCTCTATTATTTCCTGTGGTTGCAATGTGATTAATACAACCCACCAACTCCATCTAGAGCCAAAGAGCAGCTGATCCATGTTTCTTGAGAAGCCAGTCCTGGGCCCAGAACGTAATGGACCTTTTTGCCTGAACTGATGAAAACTGGTCTATCCTCTAGGAGTTTTTTTTTTTTTGTTTTTTGTTTGTTTGCTTTAGAGGCATGCCTAAATTTAGCAAAGACTCTGAATACTTCCTAATAGCCTGAAGGGTAAGGAGGACAAACAGCTGGTAGAAACTTAAGCAGACTTGGTGCCTCTGCTGGTTTCATGGAGAAGCAGCACTGGGAGAAAAGGCAAGGAGAAAGAAGGAGCACAGCCTGGCCCTGGCATCAGCGACTTTTATACTATAAATAATGTCCATCTTGTTGCCAGGAAACTCACCAGGTACTGAGCTCAAGTCAAAGGAGACTTTATTTCTATATTATGCTTTAATATTTATAAATAGAAGGGAAACGGGTGGTTAAGAAATATGACATGTAAATAAATACAGCAAATATTGCAAGCTTTCCCTGCAACCTTTCCTCTAACACGGAAGAGTGACCCACAGTTCATATAGTGTTAAAAGTAAGTCCCGGGAAATTCAGCTACTCCCCAAAGCAGAACAACTTCTCATAAGGGTAGCAAATCAGAGGAGGGACATAGATGGGGAGATTGTTAGCACATGGTTAACATATTGGTTAACAATATGGAGCAAACATTTACAAGAATGCAGCATGATGGTTAACCACGGAAAAAGTGATGCAATTTGTTTTTAAAGGGAATCAAGATTTTAAAAATTAATAAAATGACACAGTGATGCCGTCTGATCTATTAGAGTGTATCCCAATGCTGTTCAAATGTTCCTGTCCTTGAGGCTGACCTGTAAGGAGCATAGTCTTGCCAATCAGCTGGGCTAAATTTTATTACTTTAGCTCATGAAGAAACAGTTACTATTTGCACAAACTGGCCTGCAGGAACCTCCAAACATTTACACATATTCAGAGCGTTCACAACTTGGTGAAACTCCTTGGACCATTGCAGGCATGTTCTGAGCTGCTCATGACAGCAAGGCATGCACAAAGGTTTTTAACCTGAGGAATCAGTGAGGTCTGTACTAAGTCTACCGGCAGTAGAAAGACTCTGGCAAGAGCAGGCATCCATCAAGTGCAGTACACAGATCGATTATGAGCGAAAAAAGGAAAAGACAAATGAAACATCTTGGAAGCTGACTAGAATCTTGAACTGGGATATTCCACACTGCAACCTTTGATGACTCTCGTCTTGTTGCAACTTATTATTTACCTAGAGTTGGAAATTATTTCTAGACATCTATAATCCTTGCAGGCTTCTGCTTGGGTCTTCTAGTTTCTTTACCATTCTTGCACATTGGAGTGATTGACCAATTGATTTATAGGACAAATGTGGTCACCTATCTGATATAATGTCTCTAGGCAGCTCATAATGCCTAAAAACATTTTCCAAAAACAAAAGGACCCCTCCTCCCCAGGCATCAGCCAATCAACCTCCCAGCTCAACTCCTATTCTAGCCCAATGCTTGGAATAGCAGCCAGGTATTCCCAGTCCTTTGGAAACTAAAGAGTAGGGATGCCTTAGATCACAGGTGGAAGGCTGTTTCAAATGGTTGGGCAGCCTCCATGGAGGCACATTTCCAAGGTCCCATTACATGACAATATTTAAGGGAGGGAACTTGGAGAAATCCATGCTGCCTAACCAGTGAGATGGGCAGATACCCAGTGGTGGGATTCAGCCAGTTCGCACCACTTTGGGAGAACCGGTTGTTAACTTTTTGAGCAGTTTGGCAAACTAGTTGTTGGAGGAAATCATTAGGGCAGAGAACTGGTTGTTAAATTACTTGAATCCCACCACTGCAGATACCCTTAGGGATAGGTGGTCCCACAAGTAACTGGACTTGTGCAATGTACCATGTATGGTCCCTGCTTGCTCCTTGGAAATATCTTCCAGGCATTCAACAGACCTTGTGTCCCAAATTGTCAGGCTGAAACTCTCAGTGTTTGTTAGGGAATGGCTATTGCCTAACTGCTTGGGTTAGCAATATATATAAACCATCAATGCATGTTTGCAGTCAAAATGTAATGTATAGCTTTAAGACTGTAATGCTGTATTGCATCATACTGTATTCTGATTGGCTAGCTCTGTAGCCAACATATCTAAGAGGAAGCTTGAATCATGGCTTATTTTTTCTTATTACATTATTATTGCTACCTCTGCTCCTCTCTGCATGATCACTGATTGATCATTGCTTCTTGTTGTTTTCTACTGTTTTACTTATTGTTTTACTGCTGTACTTGTTCCTGTTTGCAACTCCAAAAAGAACTGTTTTATTGCATATGACTACAACAACTGGTAAGAAGACTTTGTTCTTGGAATATCCCTGGATTGACAATTTAATTATCTTTATCTGTGTATGACCTGGACTGTTTATTGGACTTTGCTTTATTTTTTCCTAAAAGTAAAAGAATATCACAACTCAGTGTGTCTGTGTATTGACAGTGCTTAGTCACAATCACTCTCAGCCGTTTCTCATGTGCACAACCTTGCTACTCAAGGGTTACTCTGCGCATATTCCTTAACAGTGTTTGAAAAAACCTAAGGATACCCACATCCGCAATAATGTTTCTTGTATTGGTATGATCTAATCTTGTCAGATAAGAAGATGCATTTATTTTGAACACCAAAAGCCGTGGTGGCACAGTGGTTAGAATGCAGTATGGCAGGCTAATTCTGCTGACTGCCAGCTGCCAGCAGTTTGGCACTTCGATTCTCACCGGCTCTAGGTTTACTCAGCCTTCCATCCTTCCGAGATCGATAAAAGAAGACCCAGATGGTTGGGGGCAATACGCTGACTCTGTAAAACCGCTTAGAGAGGGCTGTAAAGCACTGTGAAGCAGTATGTAAGTCTAAGTGCTATTGCTATTGAAGAGAGGAAGAAGAAAGTACTAAATTCAATTTTCCAGGCTCTTCCTTAAATATTAGACATATTTTCAGTTTATTGGATAATTGTACATGATCCAAGAAAGTTTTTGCATGTGTGATTGTTCTATCCATGTAAAGTCTTCTTTCCCATATGTTCCCCATATGTTCTAATTGAACCATAACCCATATATCTTTGTTAAAAGCCATGTCTTTCAGGGGCAAAGGCGGCCCAGAGATGGAATTGAAGGCAAAAAAGTATCTCAGAAAGGGCATAACATTTCCTTTATAAATCTCCTATGGAAAGTGAGAAGAAATAGTTATTTCAAAGCTTCTGCCTTTCTTAAGCAAGAAATAAGCTTCTTCTAACACATCACTCTTTCTTAGGCTGCTGTTTTTTTCCTACTAATAGTAAAGGTTCTGGAAAAATTAACTATAAGTAACTATAAGCAACTATAGGGATGATTTTAGTACACTAATGCTATTGACTTCAATATAACAGAGAAAATGTGACAAACTCATCTTTTGGGTTCTGCCTTTCCCCTTCTTAGCTCTCTGAGCTGATTTTGTTTCTGTTCTGCATCTTTTGTTCTCTCTGTGACTCATTAAGGTCACAACTTTGCCATTTCCACATCTGTCTCTAAAGAAACTCACTTTGATTCAACAGTCATCATACTTGTCTGAAAAGTCTTGCCACTACAACTGTGGAAACCTTTGCCAGACATTTTCAAGACAGACGTATAAAACATTTAGTGAATATATTCTTGCCAAACACCAGTGATGAACTGCTTAATGTATCTTGCCTATATTCCCCAGCCAAGAAGCATATGGAATGTGCACGATTACATCTTCCTAGTTAAAGACTTGAAATAATTCCATCACAATTAGCCAAATATCATAAGAAAGTGAATCAACTTGTGGAAGGGAGAAAGAATAGGAATGAAACACATTTTAGAAAGCCAAGAGGTATAGTTATTTAGAAGATAAATTTTACATAGCATATTATGTATCAATTACATACAGAATACATGGTACCAATGTATTAATCTCCCATGTTGACTAACCCATCTTCCAAAGAATAGCATCTGTTGACAGTGAAAAAGGTTGTATTATATCTGAGATTAGAGCTGCATCCAAGCAGTGATGGAGACTTTTTGTGCAGTCCAGCAACTGGCAGGTGCAAAGAGAAAGTTAGAGAAGGGCAGGAAATTGATAGATATAAGCACCAGAAGATGCAGGACCAACATTTTTCCAGTGATCTGATTTGGGATGGTAGATGTGGTTCCCATTTGTCCACTATTTTATGATGATGGTGATGATGATCCATCAAATAGTTTTCAACCCCTAGAGACTACATATATTTTTCTCCATGCTTTCTATTTTATACTAGTATTCCCTATGTTGCTATCTTGAGCTGCAAGTCAAAGTTTCAGAGTGATTTTACAAGTATCTGCAGTCATGAAAGCACCTGGTAAGTGGTAGAAGAGAGCATCTTTCATCACCTGGTGCCCTCCCAAAGGCCACAACTGTCTGAATTCTTTAGCCCAAACTAGTCAAGAATCACTTCCAGAGGTAGAGGTTTTCTACTCCATTCCTCTGCCCAGAACAGGATCAAGCCAGACTAATGGCTTTCTACTCTTTGCTTCAAAGCCTCCTGTGACCTTCTGTTGTACAGGATGCTGTATTGTCCAATAGCAATATAAACCTGGCGTGTTCCCAATCACTTTTAGCATTTCAAAAAGGGACTGTTCTTTGGAAGCAACCTTGGATGTGAGCTCAACACAGCAACATAGGGAATACCAATTTACTGTAATTTAAGTGGAATTGCAATTCAGCTGCACTTTGCAAGAGAAAAAGTTTCAAGAAAAACATAAACTCTTAATGCAATTTCATTAGCCTGGGCTGTATCAATAGAAATATAATGTCAAGATCAAGAGATCTGTGTTAGCCAGCTCACACCAATAATAGTATGCCCATACTACTAAAATTTAACAATAGCAATAGCACTTAGACCCATGATGGCGAACCTATGGCATGCATGCCGGAAGTGGCACACAGAGCCATCTCTCTGGGCACGCCAGCTATCGCCCATTGCTCTTCCAGATTCCAGCACGCACATGTGCCCCAGCCAGATGGTCATTGCACGTGCATGCGCACCAGGAACTGGAAGACCAGGTGACTGGCGCACACGCGCACCCCAGAAACTGGGAGCTGCTCTTCTGGTTTCTGGCGCTCCCCTGCTCGCGCTCCCATTTTGACACTTGGTGCCGAAAAGGTTTGCCAACACTGACTTAGATTTATATACTGCTTCACAGTGCTTTACAGCCCTTTCTAAGTGGTTTACAAAGTAAGCATATTGCCCCCAACAATCTGGGTCCTCATTTTATTGACCTCAGAAGGATGGAAGGCTGAGTCAACCTTGAGCTTGTGAGATTCAAACTGCCAAACCTCTGGCACCAACAATGCACCAACAAACTAAAGCATATCCACAAGAGAGCAACTAAAAGATAAGCGCTAGGAAAGAAAAAACTTATAAGATAAAATTATTAATGTTGTTGGTGATGGATATTTTTAACCCACCTGGAGACTGCAGAATACATAATAGCTGTTTTCAAGCAGCTGAAGGGTTGTCATGCAGGAGATAAGGTAGACTTGTTCTTAGTTATTCCAGAAGAAACAGTTGGTTTAAATTACAAAGAAATAGTTTTCAGTGGGACATCGGGAAAAGTTTCCTGATGGTAAAAACTATTCAACAGTAAATCAACAGCATCAGGAAGTAATAGATTTTCCTTCACCAGAAGTTTTTAAATAGAGGCTGGATGGTCAGCTGTCAGTGATACTCTAGTAGACAGAGTACATTGGGCAAGAGGTTGGGCTAGAATATGTTTTCTAAGGTCACATCCAAACATCATATTCCGTGAATCCATTTTCTTTCATTGAATTCCCAAAGCTTCTTATCAGCCAGCATTCACCAAGGCATTTTATAGCATTTGAACCTGCTGCCTTCAATTTTGCAAAGCGATTGATTTAACATTATTCTGCTTAATAATATCTATGGGACAAATCAAAACTGTTGGCTCTGATTTATAATTCTGTAATTTGTATTCAGAAATTGGAGGAAAATGCTATCTCTTTTTAAAAAGAATTATGTAATGGAAGAGCTATATATCTTATAAATTAATGGTTCAGTGACAATTTGGCATCCTTTGAATACACCAGGAGTCAAGAAAGTGTCACCAAGAGGTCTTTGAATAGGACGGAAACCTTCTGAATTATTCACTAGCTACCCCAGGCTTTAAATTTTCAGAAACCTATGCAGTAAATTAACTGTGTGGATCAGCAAATATGATGTTATCAGGCTTAGTTTCTAATGTTCCTCTTGCACATTGAAAATAGAAGATGCTTCCTTTATGTTATCGTTAACAATCAAGGTCCTCCATATTGTAATATTTCCAATATGAGCACCAGTGTGCCTCCTATCATTTCCCTCTGCATGTGCCCAGCTGAGTTATTTTTTGCTGAGATTATTTTTATCCACTTAAGGTCCTAAGGCACCAAATTCTAGCCCTATTTTTATGTGCAAGATAGCCCTGGAGCCCCCAAAGGCATTTTTAAAAAATAAAATCAATGGGTGGCAGCATTTCAGTGCTTTGTTTAGTAATAGGCCATCTGTACAAGAAAAAGAGATAAACTGGAAATGGTGTAGAGCAGTGGTGGTGAACCTTTTACTCACTGAGTGCCGAACTGGTACATGCTTTGCGCGCTTCGCGCATCCACTTGCTATCCATGCTAACGCGCAGCCCTTTCCCCATGTGCTGTGCGCACAACCGCATCATCTGCACATGCACACGGCTTTCACATGTGTGCCTCTCTGTGCACTACACACGCAATCACACCATCTGTGCATGCATGTGGCTGGCGCGTGGCTCCCCTGTGAGCGGCGCGCACAACCGCACCATCTGCACATGTGCAAGGCTTTTGCACAGCTCCCCCCATAAGCTGCACGTGCAATTGCATCATGTGTGCATGCACACAGTTTCCATGTATGCAATGCAAGCGCATGAATGCCGTATCTCAGTACAAATGCTGTACTCTCACACACATGCACAAATGTGCACGCATCTGCAGGAGAACTCTGAAAACCAGCTGGGTCCCCTGAATTGCGTGCATGTGCACTGGAGACCTGAACACCAGCTGGGGCGCACACGCATGTGCAGCTGCAGTTGAGTTGGGCGACAGTTTGCATGCTGGAAAGATGGCTCTGCGTGCCACCTTGGGCACCCGTGCCATTGGTTTGCCATCACGGGTATAGAGCTTCCTATTTGCCTCAATGAATGGAAGAAAATGAGAAATAAGCTCCTAAATTTGTTTTCGGGGTTTTGTTTTGTTTGTTTGTTGGTAAATGGATGTTTTACGACTAGCAACAATGAAAAATGGCAGCCATTTTGAGAAAGTAAGCCTCCTCTGCCCCTATTCATCATATTGGGCAAGTTTCTTCCAAATTTAAAATATGCCCAGGGGCCTCCAAAATTGAGATACTTGATTGTTTTTGTTAGGGGCAAAATAAACTGCCCAGTTAATGTGCATGGCTATGAACCGCCATATACACTGTGGAGGGCACTGTGAATGTTTCCTAGTCAAGGTCCTTGTTTCCTCATCTTTGGACTATGCACTTAAAACTTTGCTTGGGTAATGTGCATATTCATTAGCTAATGTACATAATCTCCCAGAAACACAGCCTTGACTTCATAATGACAAAGTAAAGGACTCACTGTATTTCTTTTGCCTTGTGTGAAGCGTGCACAAGGTTATTGTCCCTTTTTTGTTAGTTACTGTCCCTTTTTTGCTGTTACTCAGCTAAATTAATATAACTGAGCGTGTAGATGGAGATTAATCACAAATGGGAGAAAGTACAACTTTTTCTTATCCTCTCATGGAAATATCAAAGGCCTATTGGCAGTGAACATTACTGCTCAGCAAAATGTTCAAAACACAGTCAAGAAATCACATATTCTAAAACCTGCTGGTAACCAATCCTGGAAAAAGTACCAAACTTTAGCATATATGAACATCTTTTAAACTGTTTTAGAAAATATAGGAACTGATAAGGAGATATGTACATTTCTCTCTTCAGTGCCAGATTATAATGCACATCGTGAATGGCCTAATATTGAATCGATTAGTTCTTCAGTTGACATAACTCCTAAATTGAATCTGTAGATAAATTCATTCATTACTCAGGCACATAAACACATTCATAAAATTTCTACTAAATGGTTTATGCAAAGTGATGTGTTTATATTGTATACAGGCCATTCTCAACATACAACCACAATTGGAGGCAGAACTTCCATTGCTAAGCGATGCAGGTGTAAAGTGAATCATAAGTGATTTTAGGACCTTTTCCTGTGGCCATTAAGCAAATCACATAGTTAAGTGAATCCATCTTCCCCCATTGACTTTGCTTGTTAGAAGTCCTCTCGGAAGAATGCAAATGGATGCTGCATAAATACACACTGGTTGTCAAGCACATGACTGTGGAGATGGCTGTGACAATTCCAAGTGTGAAGATTTGTCATAAGTCACTCTTTTCAATACCCCCATAACTTTGAATGTGATGGGTCCTTGGTGCTCTCTGAGCTTGGTTATTTTCTTGCAGATATTTCTTCACCCAAACTAGGTAACATCATCAGTACAAATATTATCCTTTATTGATAACTTTGAACAGTTGTTAAATGATTGATTCTAAGTCAAGGACCTGCTATATCGCTTCATATGATAGTGAAGGCTTAATTCTAATTCAGTGGGCAGTAACCTTTTACTGTTTTTTTAACAATTTTATTGTCTTGAAAACTGGCCAGAGTTGTGGTTACAGTATGGATGGTTATATAAAGTCTTTGAAATAAAAATAATAATAAATAAACTCAGTTTTAAACATTGGTCATATCCCCCACCCCATCTTTACTCTTTCAGAAATGTGCAACATGAACATTGTAGTGTTGTTAAGAAATAAAAAAAAATAACTTAATGTATATAATAGCTTTAGACAAACTTCCAACAATTGTTATATTGTTATATTGAGAAAAGTCAGCACATTTGCTAATCAAATTAATTAAAAGGCAGCTTTTCAAAATAAAAGCAATGCTTCAAATAAATACAGTGTCTTATATTCATAGAACTCTTGCTTCTAACTGAGGAAATGCAAATATATACTGAAGCTTTGAGAAATCTGAAACACACAACCATTGCTAAAGTATTTGAGCCAGGCACTGTGAAGGATGGTAACATGGACGCATTTTCACTTGTCTTCCAGCTTTACAACAGCAGAACCCAGATCTCTTCTTCTCAACATTGAAATATTTTTTTTTAATGGAACATGCTGAGAATTTATAATAATAATTGAGTTTTGTAAGCTCTTACTCTCTATGTTGCTTCACATTTCCAGCCTATCAAATCTGTGGTAAAATTCACACAATGAAATTGATGTGACAAAAGTAAGATTTGGGCAAACGGGAAAGAATGATGGGGATCATCACCATGTGCCTGACTCACTAGAAGCACAGCTAGCAATTCACTCCTCTATGCTGCATCACTCATGTGACTTATTTCTAGCTTTGTATAAATGTTAAATATTCTATAACAACATCAATGCACCTGGTGCTCTGCTTAGAAACAGGGTAGATATGATCACGTAGTCAAATGGCAGCTTCAATTCACCTACTCAGTTTGAATCTGCTTATCCCATGTTAATCAGTTCGGTTTGGTTGCATTAATTTCTGCTGGAGTTGATAAAAGAAGACTATCACATGCCTATTGTAGCATTGTCTCTCATGATATATACTTCAATGATGTGAAAGTATTCTCACAATAATGTAACCAAGGAAACATGGCAAATGTTGGAAAAACTACGTACACCTAAGCATAAAGGCTCAACAATTGCATGATGGTGCTTAGAAAATGTGCCAGGTCTTATAATTCACACTTCATGTCTCACAGTGAACCAAGAGGCTGGCATCCCATATGCTCTACCTGGTATGCAAAGCTGGAGGAGGAACTTCTGTGAAATAAGTGCATGCTTTGGCATCAATCATGAGATGGACCTTTCCTCATGTAACCTGTGCAGATTTGTCTATATGAATGAAAAAAATCATAATTAAGATATCTTTTACAAACATGAATTGTTTATATTACCTTTGTTCAGCTAATGGCAGTGAGAAATACTTCAGCATTACTAAATTATCTTTGTATTTTCTGTTTCATTCTATAAACTTGCAATTCATAACGAAAATCCGGAATCATTTTGTCCACACCTACAGCATGTTTTGTAGAACTCGGACTGAACTCCAGCTACCTTTCCGAAATAAAAAGTGACCAATTTCTTCCATTAATAGGTATTAGATTAATGCATTTCAAATCGTGATTAGCAAAAGTCAATGGAATGTACATCGGAAATCCTACTGACTTCCATTAAAAAAGAGAAAGCGCTTAATAATTTATTAACTTAATTTAATGAAAAAATTAATAATTTATTCTTCTGTGTTGAGGAATCCATTATTAATTCACATTAATAAAAGACTGAGTTCTTTTTCTGTCTTTTGTTTGTTTTGCTGGTAAAACCTATTACAGACTTGAAAAAGCACACTGTCAAAAGCTGGTAGAGCAAAGTATAAACCCAAAGTGTGAGGAATTGCCTTTCCCTCTCCACATAGCTCTTCAGAATTGCAAAGCAATAAATAAGGAAAAGGGCAATAATGTAATTCATGGAAAAAATGTTAAAGGATCTCCCCACACAAAATTATGTGGAAATTATTAGAATGTCACTACCAGAGAGTTTAAATTTAGGTGGATGACAGAAGTAAAACACTGGCACTATGAGAATTTTAATACTTCTGACGCCCTGTAGAGGGTGCTACTGTGATCTTTCTTTCTTTCTCTCTCTTTTTTAATGTGTTAAAAAAATAGTTTTGGACTATTGAAATATATGACACCGTTGGCTTTGTTCAGAGCCTGGCATTCTCACTGCTTGTCTCTTTTTTTTCGATTGGCTCAGGACCTCGCTTAGCCTTGGCATCCGAGTTCCCACTTCCACTTTTGCTCAGTCCACATGATAAACAAGCCAGCTGGATCTGCTTCATATTTTCTATGGCTTCATTTTTGGCGTTCCTCAGTAGATCCCGTTGTCCCTAAGAATGCACAAGAAATATAGGGAAACAAAATAAAATACAAAGCCGTAAACAATAAAGGTTTCGTATCTGGCTTTCCTTCCCTTGCAGTGACAGTGTTTTGGACAGAGAACAAAGTGGCCCTGTATGCATCTGATCTGAGGCCTGCTTTGAGAGGCAGCTGCTTCATGATAGCAGTTCCTTTTGAGATGGCACCAGGGTCCTCCCAGGCCAGGATGAAGCTGGGCGGGCAATCTGATTTAGCATATCAGTCACTCAGAACTTCTGGGAAACACTACTACAGGGATGACAACGGATGTTTACAGTTTTTGGAAACAGCATTACTATAGCCAGGGTAGCTTGGTTTAGGTGGGAAATTCTACTGAAAGCAGATTTTTATAAAATGTTTTGAACCAATCAAGAAATAGTTCAAAGTAGAGAATGGTTAATCATGGACCCATTGAGCTAGCCATCCCTGTTCTAGAAATGTTTTCACAGGTCAGTTAGAGAGATATCTGAACTGAACCTGTTGACAGAAAAACAGCTTGGGCTTGCATTCCTTTTCTATTTATTTTGGCTCTAAGCTGCTGAATTTCTAAAATTAATTTGGGGAGACTGGCATATATACACAGTAGTTTGTTCTGATAGCACATACTGATGGACAGGTATCACGGCCTAGGCTTGTCTAGTAAATCATAGTACAGAAAAGAAATCATGGTGCAATTGTACAATCACATGGGGGAGCATGGCAATATCCCTCCTTATGGCAAGGACACCAAGAGGTACAACATTCACGCCGAAAAACCTAAGTAGGACAGGGTTTCCACCACGTAGAGGCCCTTTGTGCATACCAATACACATGAAAACCATTGTCCATATAAGGCCTTGGGAAGGAGGAGAAATGTGGCATGTGCTTGGTATGGATATGCAGCTAACTGAGGCAACTCGACAAACACTTTAGGTAAGCTTGGACTGTTTGAGGGAAACCAGATACATCCTTTCACCCATATTCCTTTCTGTGCTATGATTTATTCAGAAGACGTACTCACTGGAGTACCAGTTAGAAAAAATAAATACTGAAAATAATGGTGAATCTGTACAGGTAGTCCTCAACTTACAACAACAATTTAGCCCAAAATTTCCATTGCTAAATTGTCCCCATTTTACGACCTTTCTTTCCACAGCTGTTAAGTGAATTACTGCAGCTGTTAAGTTGGTAACAAACTAATTAAATGAATCTGGCTTTCCCATTGACTTTGCATGTTAGAAGGTCACAAAAAGTGCTCACATGATCTCGGGACACTGCAACCGTCATAAACTCAAGCCAAAAGTGACCGAATTTTGATCATGTGACCATGGGGGTGCTGCAACCGTTGTAAAAGTAAAAAATGGTTGTAAGTTCCTTTTTTCAGGGCCATTGTAACTTTGAATGGTCATTAAAAGAACAGTTGTAACTTGAAGACTACCTGTAGTTCAAAACCAGAAAAACAGGAAGCAAGTTATGCATTGGTACCGTGTTTCCCCGAAAATAAGACCCTGTCTTATATTTTTTTGAACCCTGAAATAAGCGCTTGGCCTTATTGCCCTGTGCTCAAAATCCTGATTAGGCTTATTATCAGGGGATGTTTTTTTGGGGGGGAAACAGGGTATTGGTTTGGAGGGGAAATCATTGTCAGATATTGCCTACGTATGATGCCCCAGGCACCAGAAGGGGTTAAGTCTTCTAAGTCTACAGACATCCCATGTGACTGTATAAACCAATGAACTCCCTTATTGGAGTCATACCCACAAATCAATTGGATATCTTCCCTAATTCTCTCCATCCATCTCAGCAAGACAGCAGTGAACTTCTCTCCCTCTCAACCTCTGAGTCATACAATTAGGGTAATAAATGCAGCAGGACACCCTGTTCATTATTGTATATTTGTAAATAATAAAATAAGTTTTAAACCTGAAGCTGTATGGCCTAAATAACTTCCGCATAGACTGATTGAGCACGACCATCAGTATATATCTGACAAATGGTAGCAGACGATGGAGAATTATTGCTCAGGTCTATGAATTTTTGTAATTTTTTTAAAATCATAGAACGTTTTACCTAATATGGAATCCTTGAACCTGAACGAATTATCTTTACAAGAGATTGATGCATTAACCATATCCTTAACAAAACAGCACCAATCATTAACCAAAAGACTAAAAAAACTTTCTATTGAAGCTACACAGCAAGTACAAACCTCTTTACAAAAGGACCCAACTTTTTTTCCTTCTCTTCACTCGAACACCGAAAGAACAGAACCACGCTTACAACAACCTTGCTTTGATCTCCATTTTACTCCACCTCATGACTCTAATCAAGGACTTCAACCTTCTGAATCCCTTGTATGTTCCAACCCTCCAACTTCAGACCAATTTTTATTTTCTCAAGCTTCTCCAAAACAGCATTTATATCAAGCTTTACATGCGACAGGCCTGCTAAATGCAGGCTGGACTCCTCAAAGAACTCTTGAACTGTTAAACACCCTTTCAACCTCACCAGACCTGGTAAGCGACAATTTTTTGCCTCAACCCATAGATTCCCAGACTGAACTTTTAAACACCCATTTTATTACAAATCCTCCCTCTCCACCTATTGACTTTATTGCTTCCAAAATGGCTTCCACCTTCTCCGAAAGCATGGCTTCGAAAATGGCTGACAAAATGGCCGCCCCCATACCCCACCATGCGGTCCCCAAAATGGCCGACAATTTATATGACCACACTTTAAACAAAATGATGTCTACCACTTCAGACCACAAGGTCTCAACCAACCCCCTTACCCCCATACATCCTCCTACCCACCCCACAACTGGAGATATTCAGACTGATTCCCTATCTTCTTCATCCAGAGCACCGAGTTCGAATCCTCCCAATTTCTTTTCCAATTTTCAGAACTTTTCTATTTTTGCTGCCGCTGCAGACCTCCCCATCTACACCGCTGCAGCTGTAGCAGCTGCAAATATTTCTACTGATACCAATATTGTTTCCAATGTAAAAAGATCTTTCTCAGTTTTTGCAGCTGCTGCCTCGCTCCCCCCCCTCATCGCCGAAGATGCCGCCACCGCTGCTGCTGCTGCCGCCTCCAACATCACCGATGCCCCGTCCAAACAACAAATTCACATGATTTTTGCAGCCTTTGCATCAAAAGCCAACCTACCTTCTACTGCAGCCGACGCTGTCGCAGCAGCTCTTCCGAATCAAACTACAACCACCATCTCCATTATTCCTCCTATCGTTGAATCACCTACAACATCTTCTCTCACACCAAACGACTCCAATCAACAATCCAACGTTCAATTACCTATCTCTGCTAACAGTAACTCATTTCAGCCTTCTATTACTGTAAACTGTAATGATTCAAATATTGAAACTAATAATTCCTTGTCTTTATGTACTAATGTAAATTTATCTTTAGAACTTGAAACTGTTTTGCAACATTTTAAACAACATGGCCCATTACCTTTATCACCAAACTTCAAAAAATTACAAACCTCAGGTAATAATTTCCCTACTTGGGAACATGAAACTCATTTACATCTTTTAAGAGAAGGCACATTCCTTATTATTGAATCTCCCCCTAACAAACCTTGGTCATCTGACTTAACTTTTCTTCACAATAGTGTTTATGCCACTCTTATGTCAACTTTAGAAAGTGATATTGTTCATTCTATACCTACAGGTTTTACTGCACAAGAAGTATGGCAATACCTACAAAAACATTACAACACACCCTCGCCTGCAACTATCGCTACTCTTGCCGGTGACTTTTATAGCACCATATATAAACCAGGCACATCTATGGCCAAACATCTTTTCCACCTCGAATCCATGCGAAAACAACTGATTCAACGCAATCATCCTGTACCTGAAACTGCCATGATTGGTATCATTTTTAATTCTATTAAACACTTTCCCGGTTGGTCAGGATTCATAAATAGTCTCCACTCCCTACCCACCCACATGTACACCGTCGCTGAAATCAAATCCAAATTAATAGATGAAGATAGGAGACGATCTAATGCTTATAAACATACATCTGAACCTCTCTATGATAGAAGACTCTACCATACTGATAGATACCTTACTTCTTTTGACCACCCCTTTTATTCTAAACATGATTCCCATCCTTCACATTCTTCACACAAACCCTTCTGCCAAAACTGGCAGAACCACCCCTCTCAATATCAAAATAATTTTAATTATTGTAACTATAGAGGACGTTATCATACCTACAACTCCCATCCTCCACACGGTGATAACACCACCCACACTCATGATACAAGGGAATACACCCCTACAGACAAGACTAACAAAAGATATCATACTATCAAAGAACATACTGAACCTAAAAGATCCATGCACACTGAATCTTACATTAGAAAGGGTCCCACACACAAAGATTATAAAGACAGAAGGGGACAACCTACTGAACACTCTATATATTCTAACTCCGAATCCCAAACACTTGGCATATTTCCCAACACCCAACAATACCTGCGTGACACCACGCACCTATGGGTCATCGATTCTGGAAGCATACACCATACCACCAATGACAAATCCATATTATATGATATCCTCCCAACCAATATCTCTATTACAGCAGCAAATGGTACTTCCAATACAGTTGAGTATGAAGGATCTATCTTTATACCCGGTATCGGGGAAATTAGTCAAGTGCTCTATACACCTACCTTTGGCCACAATATTTTGAGTACTTCAAAATTAGGTAAAATCGGTTTTAAAGTATCTCTTGATGATCAACACGGTTTTATAAAATCCAAACATGATAACAATATTATTGCCAATATTTCTGTCATTAATGATTTACCCTTTCTTATTCCAGATTCCTTTACATCTTCCTCACCCACGACTCAACTACCTCAATCCTCATCGAGACCTGACCCTGACAATCATCCCGACCGTACCCCTGCCACCCACCACGAAGGTACCACACTTCACCATATCAATACACATGACACTTCCGACTCACATAATGACCAACACACCATACCACACCTCTCTCCAACTTCACCAACATCACAAAACCAACGAACCTCGAAAACAAAAATTCAAACTCATATAGGTGAACCTTTACATGATAATTGTGCCCATTTATTACACAGACGTTTAGCACATGCCAATACTGTTGCTGTAGACAATACTCAAAATTTTTCCCAAGGCGTCTGTACTAAGGATTGCCCTATCCAACTTGACTGTGAGATTTGTAAAGCTGCAAAATCAAAGGCAGCCCCAATTCCCCACACCAGCACTAGACGATCAAAACACATATACGAATTGGTACACATTGACATTGTAGGCCCTTTTCCACTTTCTTTGGGCAAACGGAAATATTTTTTGAATTTAGTCGATGATTTCAGTCGTTTCGGACATATCTATACTCTTACTGAAAAATCTCAAGCCTTTCAAAAAATAAAAAATTTTTACACTCTCATACAAAACCAACACAACATCAAATTAAAGAAAATTCAAACAGATTGTGGAGCCGAATTCACATCTGTACAATTTCAAAACTGGATTGACTCCAAAGGCATTATACATTACAAAACATCTCCTTTTACCCCCCAGCAGAACGGGATTTGTGAAAGGAAAAATGGAATCTTACAGACCATGATGCGCAGCGTCATGTTAGATGCTGATGTACCCCCTAGCTATTGGGCAGAAGCCCTTGCATATGTCAATTACACTTTTAACCGCACATGGAATAAGGTTATTAACCAAACACCCTATTTTCTTGTATATGGCACTCAACCACACCTCACACATCTTCGCGTTTTTGGCTGCTTTGCATATGTCAATATCCCCAAACCACTCAGACGGAAGGGGAATGAGGTGTCCAAAAAATTACGTTTCGTAGGATATGCACCAGGTTCGAAAGCATATCGATTCATAAAAAACAACAACACAGTAATAATTTCCCGTTCAGCCACATTCATAGAAAACCACAACTGGACCAAAATACACTCAAATGACTCATACGTATTAACCCAAGAACCAAATATATCAGATACACCACAGAGAATTCAACATGTACAAACAACAACACCAAAAGTTACACCTCGAACAAACAACACAGATACACAACTACCAATCAGAAAATCCAAACGAATTACACAAGGCATCCCACCTAAAAGATTTGACGTGAACAATGTGACACAGACAAACCAAATACCCATCACTCCAAAAAATTTTAAACACATGCTCCAATTACCGGAATCAGAACAATTAAAATGGTGGGACGCTATGTCCAAAGAAATGGACTGTTTAATAAATTTAAAAGTATTCACAAAAACAACACCTCCACAACACAAACACCCAATTGGCACTCGATGGGTTTACAAAATTAAAACACTCCCTGACAACACATATCTATACAAAGCACGCCTCGTAGCCCAAGGTTTTGCCCAACGCTTTCCCGAAGATTATGATGAAACTTACTCCCCCACAGTAAAACCAGAAAGCGTAAAAACGGCACTGACTTCAGCCATTATCTCAAATCAAGAAGTCTATCAATTTGATGTCCAAACCGCATACCTCCATGCACCATTAGAGGAGGAAATTTATGTCAATGGGGCACCAGGGTTCCAAGTTGAGTTCGGCAAAACATGGAGGCTACACAAAGGGTTATACGGCTTAAAACAATCGGGCAAGCTCTGGTTTGACTGCCTTACCAAAACTTTAAAATCAATGGGGTATAATCAAATTCGATCTGACCAGTGCGTAATGACAAAACCTTATGAAGGGGGAAAAGAAATTATTTTAATCTATGTTGATGATTTGATTTATATCGGGCCCAACGAACAATCCAGCAAACAATTTGCAAACAAATTAAGAGAACATGTTAATTTAAAGACCTTAGGTCATATAGACCAATATCTGGGTGTACAAATTTTTAAAACTGATAGAGGTTTTTGCTTCTCACAAAAGGATAAGATTGAAGACCTGCTACAAAGATGTGGCATGGAAAACTGCAACCCCACAGATACACCCATGCGCACTGACTATAATAAAATTGCTTATCTAGACGGTAACAAGCATCATGATAAAGCTCAATATCAATCCATCATAGGATCACTCCTTTATATCAGCAGATGGAGTAGACCCGATATATCATTAAGTACAAATCTCTTATCTAGACAAGTAGATGAGCCTAAAGAACAACATTGGGTTGCTATGAAAAGGTTACTCAGATATTTGCATAATACAAAAGATATGGTCTTATTATTAGAACCTGATGAAGGGGTAACCCCAAAACTTACCTGTTATTCAGATGCCGATTGGGCAGGGGATGAAAAATCAAGAAAAAGCACATCAGGCTTTATATACTTCCTAAATGGTTGCCCCATAGATTGGCGCGTTTGTCGCCAAAACTTCATTGCTAATTCCACAGCCGAAGCTGAATATGCCAGTGCTTCTGACGCTTGCACACTTCTCACATGGATATATGAATTAGTTTCAGACATTTGGACACAACCTTCACTACCTATCACTCTCCACGAGGACAATGAGTCCGTCATAGCCTCTTCGGTCAGGGATGATGTCAGCTTCAGATCTCGTCATATTGATATACGTTATAAAAATGTGAGAGACCTAGTTAAAAAGGGTTTTGTTGAATTTGTTTATTGCGATACCAAGGATCAAATTGCTGATTTCTTAACTAAACCTGTACCTTGTGAAACACATTGGAACCACTGCAAATCAGTTGGACTGTACTTATAATTTATTTTTCTTATACTTGTTTATTATTATCTTTGAGCACTGTTCCATCACACTTGGCAATAGAAGGGGTCTGTCAGATATTGCCTACGTATGATGCCCCAGGCACCAGAAGGGGTTA
>WNWU01000006.1:44388014-44474948 GCA_012654045.1 Ptyas mucosa | reverse complement strand
AAAAAAAGCCTCTGATGATCATGCGGCTCAGCTAGGATCCTTAGAGGCTTTTCAAAGCATCTTTTTCTGCAACCTCTTGGCTGAAGAGGTGGTTAAAAAAATGCTTTGAAAAGTTTCTGAAGATCCCAGCTGAGTAGCCTGATCGTCAGAGAGGCTTTTCAAAGCATTTTTTAAAATGCCTCTCTGATGATCCCAACTGAGTTGCCTGATTGCTAGAGGCTTTTCAAAGCATTAGAAAAAATGCTTTGAAAAGTTTTTTTTAAAGTTGGCCACGCCCACCCAGTCACATTACCCCCACCACCAAGCGACGCCCACAGAACCAATAGTAACACATTTTACATTTCACCCCTGATTACATATGAAATATACTATTTATTTGTGTGTTTGTTTGTTTGCTTGTTTGTCAAGGACAACACTAACAAGAAGGAATGTTCCATCTTTGCTTTGAACACTATAAAATTAGTAGAGCTATACTTTTTGCAACAAATTTAAAATGTAGTACAATTTTTTACACTGGGACAAAAGGCATTTATTTTTCTTAATCTGTAGTTTATAGTCAGGATCTGCGTCGGAGCCTGCTGAAATGTAAAACATTATGTAGAGCAGGGTAATACAGATTAATTTTTAATTTATTCTGTGCAAGGCAGACACATCTGAACGCTGTTCTCATTTTGTGTTTCCATGAAACTCTATTCCTGACTTCTTTTTTCAGATCTGCACTGCATTGCAAAGGGATATAGCAGTTGTTTTCATACAGAGAGAGAAAAGAGGAAAGAGCAAGCTCAGATAATGTGTAAAAAGGTGAATATAGGATTCAGAAATAGACAGATCTGTCCTCAAGTCCTTACATTTGAGCCACTGTTGGCTGCATCAATCACAGCATTCTGGGAATTGAGGGAGTTCTTTTATTTAATGGTTCTCTCCATCGCACTGTTTTTCAGTCTCTAATCTTGAATAGTTGTGTGACAGTATTTTGTAAGGTAGTTAACCCAGCCTAGTAACCAGTAACATCCACTTTTATATACCTACCTCAACTTCCACAATCAACTGCATTTAGAAATGACCAACATCATGTTTACAATTATCCTTTCCTTTGAATAAAACCTTCTCCAGATAATGGTTTGAACTTTTGTAAGAATGCTCCCAAATCTAGGTTTATCATCCCATTTTGTTTTATGAATACTTTTTTTTTTAAAAAGCCAGTTTCTAAAGGATCACAATTTCCCCTACCTGCCCCATTTCTAAGAAATTAGGTATGTTTTTCTATAATATAAAGCTCTAACCTGGATATATACAATAGCATAATGGGATATTCTGGTGAAGAACAAAAGAAGGAACAGCTATTTGTGGACTTTTCGTCATACTATATTATAGGAAAATTGAGTTCTATTTTTCTGACTCTTGTTCTAGTTCCAGACATCAAGACAAATTGGCCTATATCTTTTGAGTACTTCATACTTTACTGAGTCTCTGAATGAGATCAGATAGTATGAGACGAAGCTGAAGCTGAAGCTGGCACATAAGCAGGGTGGACAAAGGCCAGGAAAGGGACCCTTAGGGGAAATAGTTAAGAAGGAACCAACTCATTAAGGAAACAAAGGGAAAAAAAGTCACTGAAAACAGAAAAAGTAATTGGGCCTGAGCACATAGGAAACCCCTCCCTCAGTCCCATCAACAACTTCCAGACACAAGAATCAACTAAGTAAGGACTTTTTTGGGGGGGAAGGGGATCCTGAAGCCTGCCCGCTCTTTGAGTCATCCTTGGATCCAGACTTGGTAGCTTCTGTCCTTCTGACTAGTTCCTGCCAGTTAACTAGTTCCTAGTTAAGAAGGATGTTGCCAAGTGTGTGTGTGTTTGTGTGTGTGTCCATGCATGCATATGAGAAAGAACAAATAGATATGTTGCAACCAGTAAAGTTTTGCTGTTATTTTAAATGCAATGGATCTCTGTGTATTCTAAAGAATCAGTCGTGCTTTAGTATTTGGTTGAAAATAATTTGAGTGTTTGGTTGAAGTTAATAGGGATGTGGTGGCTCAGTGGCTAAGATGCTGAGCTTGTCAATCGAAAGGTCGGCAGTTCAGTGGTTTGAATCCCTAGTGCCTCATAACGGGGTGAGCTCCTGTTACTTGTCCCAGCTTCTGCCAACCTAGCAGTTCGAAAGCACGGAAAAAATACAAGTAGAAAAATAGGGACCACCTTTGGTGGGAAGGTAACAATGTTCCATGCACCTTTGGTGTTTAGTCATGCTGGCCACATGACCACAGAGACGACTTCAGACAGCGTTGGCTCTTCTGCTTTGAAATGGAGATGAGCACCGCCCGTCTAAAGTCAGGAACGACAAGCACATATGTGTGAAGGGAACCTTTACCTAATTTAAGTGTGGCTATTTTCCAGGACTTGAGAGTGTGATTAAGTGACCATAAGCCGAATTTAGGAGCGTGTGTAACAATAGTCTCAACACACTAATTTTTGAAGGGAATATTAGTTAATATTCTAATTCTCAAATAAATCTTATTTTGGAATGTGTATGTGCTTTATTGTAGATTTGCCAGATAGTCACCCTACCTTATGAAAGTCTCCTGAGCGTCCTTTCCCCACAAATCACAAATACAAAAAAAAAAAAAATGTTCCTCAAAGCTCATTAAAGAAAGTCAGAAGGTTTGCAATGTTACCAGTCTCTCTTCACTGCTCTTGTCCATGAACAAGCAGTTCTAGGCACAAGTTATCCCCCAAATATTCCCATTCTCCTTTCCCTTTTTTTAGTAACAGTGTGAGATCAACAAAAGAAACAGGGAAAAGACTCCCCTTTGTCTCTGTCTCCCTCTCCCACCTGTCCCAAATGTGTAATGAGCCGTGGTATCCTATGTATCCTATGGTGATAATGATGCAGGATATTCCTTCCCATGGGAAACTATGACTTTATTTATTTATTTATTTATTTATTTATTTATTTATTTATTTATTTAAAATTTATAGACCGCCCTTCTCCCTGAGGACTCAGAGCGGTGTACAGCAGGAATTAAAAAACACATAATATAAACAATAAGAACAATTAAAAATAGAATAATAAATTTTGGCTCAAATTAAAAATACCAATCCCCATAAAATTTAAATTTAAAATTTAAATATAAAATACTGCTTAAGCCAGCCCAGCTTGTTTGAAGAGGTAAGTTTTCAGGGCACGACGGAAGGCACTGAGGTCTGGGATTTTCCTTATCTCGGGGGGTAACTGATTCCAGAGGGTAGGTGCCCCCACAGAGAAGGCTCTCCCCCTGGGGGTCGCCAGCCTACATTGTTTAGCTGACGGCACCCCGAGGAGGCCCTCTCTGTGGGAGCGCACGGGTCGATGGGAGGTCATCTGTGGCAGTAGACGGTCCCGTAGATAACTAGGTCCTATGCCATGGAGCGCTTTAAAGGTGATAACCAACACCTTGAAACGCACCCGGAAGACCACTGGGAGCCAGTGCAGCTCGCGCAGGAGTGGTGTTACATGGGAGCGCCACGTTGCTCCCATCACTACCCACGTGGCCGCATTCTGGACCAGACTTGTTACCTCGTTAACATCAATTTATTTATATTGTAGCTCATGTGCAAACTTTACATTTTCCTTACAGTGTATTGGCCTTTTTAAAAAAAAGAAAGAAAAAGAAACCCTCACTGTTGCTTCATATGAACAAGATGAGACTGCAAAGAACAGTTTTGAGAAGCACCACCTAGGACCATGATGGCGAACCTATGGCACGGGTGCCACAGGTGGCACGCGGAGCCATCTTGGTGGGCACGCAAGTGTTGCCCTAGCTCAGCTCCAACACGCATGTGCGCACCAGCCAACTGATTTTCAGGCCTTCCAGTCCCACTGGAAGTTGGGAAACTGCCTGTTTCCGGCCTCCGGGGAGAAGGGGAAGGCTGTTTTTGCCCTCCCCAGGCTCCTAGAAAGCCTCTGGAGCCTGGGGAGGGGGAAAATGGGCCTACCGGGCCACCACGCCATCACGTGCCAAAAGCAGGGGAAAGTGTGTGGGGGTCACGTACGCATGCGCGGGAGGGCGGGCACATTGAATTATGGATGTGGGCACCCGCGACCCCCCATTCTCCCTCCGCTTTTGGCACGCGGCGGCAAAAAGGTTAGCCATCACTGGCCTAGGAGAATGAATGGCAAACTAGGTCCCATGTGACAAGACTGTCAGACTGCTAGAAAGAACCTGCAAGTAAACATTTCTGTGCCATACGGTTGTTCAGAAGCATCTGCTGGCAATGAAAAATAGGTTCTGAACAAAATCCACTTAAAGAAAAATGCTGATAAAATTATATCAATGCCTTAAACAAAATTAAAACTAGAAATAACGTAGTGCCAAATCATTCTTGGAAAACCAGTCAGTTGTTACAGTAAGCTGAGAGCACAGAATCATTTTCCTGGCCCACATGTACAAATAGGCTTTGGAACAAAGAAAAAAAAAGCACATTTCTATCTTTTTGTCTTCTAACATTGCTGCTTACTTCCTTCTGTTACTACTGTTATCACTGACTCTAGAAATAAATATCAAATCAACACAGGAAAGGTCAAGTCAGCTTTTGATGGGATGCCATGTAAGCCTGGAAGCTATTAATCAGGCCTTCCAGTAGAATATTAAAGAGCTTATCTGAAAGCAGAGCGTGTTCCATAAGCGTCTTCACAGAATGCTTTCCCCCTTACTTTCACAGGACTTTCTCTGGAGCACACTGAGATAAATGTACCTGGTAACGTAGAAAACCTTTGCACCATTTTTGTTGAATAAATATGGGGTTTTTTTCCCTAATAATATGTTACAATATAATAATAATAATAATAATAATAATAATAATAATAATAATAATAATAATATTCTAATAAGAATATATTCCTAACATGGCAATCCAATCTGACTACATGAAGGCTGTGCCAAGGTCTTAATTTGTAAGTACTACCAACACGTAGAAAAAAAAATTAAAAGGGGGATGGGGGAATCCTGCTATCTTGGAGCCCACTCTATCAAAAGTAAATATGGATGTGTGATTATTTCATTTCATCCATCCATCCATCCACCCAATTTGTATAGCTGCCCATCTCAAACCAGTGACTCTGGGTGGCAAAGAAGTATAAAAACAATTGAAACAGTTAAGCAATACAAAAAGAAAAAGAAATTAAATATAATTAACAACCAAAAACTATTATAATCCATTTGGAATCAACATAACTAAGAACACCCCAGACCTAAACACATAGCCAGGTCTAAAAGGCCAACAAGGTTGGGGTCACCTTAATCTCTGGAGAGAAAATGGTCCATGCTCCAGAGCAGAGGGGCTACAGCAGAGAAGACACATCTCCTGGTGGGTGGATTGGATGGGTAAAAGCAACTGGAAGAAAATGGTCTCTCAGGTAATTGAGTCCCAAGCCATGAAGGGTTTTAAAGGTGACAACCAACAACTTGTCTTGTACATGGAAATACACTGACAACCAAGACAGTCCCTGAAGCAGTATTGTTCCATGTGCCAAATAGCTGATCCCATTTACAGTTTGTACTGCTGCATTTTGTACCAGCTGAAGCTTACAGATGTTCAAGGGCAGCCCATGTAGAGAGTATTGCAGTAGTCCAAATGGGAAGTCACAAATATTACATTACAACACCAACACAGAAGACTGATATTACTGGTCTTTCCAATTTTTGCAATATTGCTATTGTAATATTATCTCATATTGCAAAGGCTGCGATGTCAATAAAACATGGCTTATCCTGGCTGAGGTAAATATTGAAAGCAGCAGAACCAGGGAGGAGCACCAAGCACTGTACAAATTTTTCAGATGATTGCACCTGGATCATAGCACATATTTGATATTTTCTGCTGCCTGGGTTCCTGCAGGTACAGCATTACAGGCAATCTGGGAGATACACATGGGGAAGAGGGAAATTACCCTTCTGAAATTGGAAAAATAATTGGTTGCTTATATTTCTAGGTTCATCTGTGTCATAAAAACCATCCCATCCAGAGATGCTGATGAAACTCATGATCCCAAGTGTGCAGGGTGGGTGGGTGTTTACATTGTCTACCTTCAAACAAGGGGTGAACATTGAACCCTGGATTCTTTTCAATTTCAGAGCAAAATTTGTGGTAGATAAAATTTATTGGCTCAATCCTCTCTCATTAATAAGGAAGCTTGCCAAATATCGTCAAGGGCATATTTTAATGACAAAAGACTACAAACAAACAGCACAGTAGAAGAACAGGTCAGGGAGTTCCTTTACCAATTTGAAGATTGGGTTCTCAACCTCATAACCCTGTATAACCTTCTTCTCCACTGGAAAACAATTCCAACCAGTTTTCAGACAAGTATTAGTAAGTCACTGCAATAAACACAAAGCTAAAGGAAATTCAATGGCTAATGAGATGAATAAAGTTGGGAATGTTTCTCCTTCTACATACATATGAATTTACATGTCAGATATTATTTCTTCTGCACCATATCTTAGAACATATTTGGAACTGCACCTATCCGCGGCTATGACTATCTTCTATTAAACGACAATATGGTGAACCTCAACAGGAGAAGAGACTAGTGAGTGGGTTAGATCAGTCCTTCCTGAGAGCAAGGTTTCTAGGCCTGTTTTGTTTGATGTAAATGGTGTCAGCTTCACCTACCAAGAAACACCAATTAGAAAAGGGAATGAAGAGAGGTTTCGCTCTGCACTCCTCCCTGTCTTCTCCAGCGCACTTGGCCTAATTTAAAGGTATTTAAGTTGTCAAGGATACAAGCTCAGTTCATTGGAGATTCATGCATTGTTTTTATTGCAAAGTCTAATTCATGTTGAGAGCGCTGTAATCCTTTGAGCAGTTCAGCTCTTCCGACAGCTCTTGTACAAATCCTCTTCAACACCTTAAGGGCTCAGTAAAGCAGCCTGCCTAGCAGTGCCTGTAGAAATAGCAGCTGCAAAACAAATAGCTCTTCTGTCTTGAGCCGCTTTGGTTTCACAGTTCCTACCTACATAAATAATTTGCTCTGCCCATTTTCAAATGGGGAATCTACAGCCATGGTCAGTCCCATAAGCCACAACAGTTGAACATCTCCGAGGGTCTGGTAATGATAATAAGCAGTCTAGAATGAAGGGTTTATCCAGGATCAGAGATTAAAAATGAAAAATGTGGCAGGCTCTGGTTTAATTAAATCCAGTGATGATAGATAGCACCTAGACAGGTTCCCTCGAGGAATGATTGATGAGATCTTGAGAGTGAGAGCAACGTAAAAGCTAACAGAATCTGTCAATATGAGGAAAGGTAAATAAGGAGGGGACACTAGTCCAAAACATTTTGCTGCATGAAACAAAATACACACCAAACCAAAATCAGCCAAAGGATTTGAAATGTGAGGCTAAAAACCTTGTTACAAAAAAAAAAGGTACTTTCTTGGTGAAAGGACATGCTTCCCTTTAGAAGAGTGGGAAGCATGGTTACCATTGTAAAAAGTAAAATCTGCTTCTAATCAAGCATAAGTTATAGTGGATACAGTACACAGACACATCTTTGCAGTTTTCTTGGCAACAGGAAATCAGGAATTGCCATGGCCTTCTTTGGGGACCGTTTTCCCCATCTAGCCCTATAGCCCTGAGATTTCTGGTGGCCCTCCATCTAAGCCAGAGGTGTCAAACTCGCATCATTGTCATCACATGACGTATCACAACTTTTTTCCCTTCGCTAAAATGGAGGTGGGCATGGCCAGCACGTGATGCATCCGGCTCACAGGCCGCAAGTTTGACACCCCTGTTCTAAGCACTTATCAACCCAAGTCTGCTTAACTTCAAAACCCAGACAAGGATCAGCAAGGGCTACCTGGAGAGGCTACATTTGTTGGCACATAAGAAAAAAAAAAGTAGCAGCTCTATAACGCCCTTAAAATAGCAAAAATAATTTTTTAAAAGAATAAATGCAAAATTTGAAAGAGAAAAGTAAGAAAAGTAAAGAGAAGTAATAAGTGGAAAATGTGAAATAGAGAAATAGAAAGATGAGCCAAGACAAAGCAGGACAAAACTTTTTAAGAATTGTATTCTTCAGCAAATGCAATCTGCACTCTGATACCTAGCATATTCACTAGGAAATTATATCCTATTGATTTCAACATCTATTGCTTCCAGACTCTCACATAATACAGCTTTCATTATGGTGGTTTAAACATAATCAATCTATGTAAGGGGAGTAATAGAAGATACACATCATTCCAGAAATAAGATAAGTCAGCAACAAAGCAATAAAATAAATACTAGCCAAGAAAAAAGTCCACTACATTTCTCTGTCACTCAGCCCACTCCCTTCAGAGTTGATGTTGTGGGAAAAATAGGAAGAAGAAGGTTTGCTTGATATGTTTGCCGTCTTCAGCTGTTTTTAAAAATAATTAAGGTGGGATACAAATATATAAATACATTTCTAGCAGCAAATAATTTTATTTAATTATGAGAACAGAAGAAATGTTGTGGCTCTTTCTTAAGCATAAAATTTTTTAGTTTTAGCTGTAGGGAACCAAGGAATCGCCTTAATTTGGCTTCTTTAGTCCCCATAAAAACACAATCTCTATTCTTTTCCATCAGAGCTGTGCCAAAGCTTGTTTCTGATATAATTTTTAGTGTGCCAGAAGTAGCAAATTGTTTAACATGCAGTGAAGAAACATTTTAATATATATTTGGGTTAATTTAGTTTTAATGAAAATGAAATTATATTTATTTTTGCTGGGCCCTCTTACAATTTATATTTATATATTTATATTTTTGCTGGCCCTTCAATTTACAATTGAAGACAGAAAGGTTACAGACTCATGATATAATTTGTCTTAAATTATACAACTGAGGAATTAAAAGATTTATTATTTTGAGGAATTAACATATTTATTTTTCTTTTTCTGCCTTGTTTTACTTCAGTGTTCAACTCAGGACGTCAGGTCTGTGTGGATCAATCTCAATCTCATCTTTTGGGTAGTAATTGTGGATTCAAGGCTGCTTTGTCTATTGCAGCATGGATCTTTTCTCCTCATCTTTCAAAATTTTTGTTTTCCTCCAGACACCTTTCTGAGACTAGATTCTTTTTAATTTCCTGTTTATTCTTGAACTCTTTTTCCTACACTTTTGCTCAAAAAAAAAAAAATTCCCATGGTGGCTTATTCTCAGGCTTATAATCTAAAAGGAATGAGACAAGATAAAAATGATAGGAAGGGAAAAGAAAAACTGTTTATTTTTACTAAAACATTGACTTGACAAATTATCCTTCTAAAAGTTTTGGGGTCAAAGTTCTTCTTTAAAAATTGTTCCAGCTAACAAGGTTAGTATAATCACCTATAAAGACACATGCTTTTTCTTAGAGTAAAGAACTCAATGTGACCTTTGATGTTGTGTAAGATAACGTAAGGTTATTTGCTACTATTGGTTTGCCTCTCCAAAATACATAAAATGGAATTTATTGATGAAAAAAAGAGATCAGCTCTAGCTAGAATAAAGTGTCTGAATAATGCAGCAAACCATTTTTTTTTCTTTTCAAAACAAAGGGAAAATAATAAGCAGCTGATGCAACTTCCTCTATTTTCTTTCTTGAGAGCTGGAAAGATTTGTTTTAGATCTGGCACATAGATAAAGGCTACATGCTGAATGAACTGGATGAGTGCAAAATCCACTGACTATAACAACATTAGAAGAGCCCTGCTTGATAGAATTTTAGGTAGTCCTTGATTTACGACATTCATTCAGCGACCATTTGATATTAAAACAACACCGAAAAAACGGACTTACAAACCATGACCAAAGTTAAGGCCATTGCAATACTCCCATAGTCCTGTGATCAAAAATAGGGCATTTGTCAGCCTACCAGTATTTATGACTGAAAAACTGCTGAAACTCTCCCCGCCATGCTGTTTTGCCACCCTGCACATTAGTATGCGGTGACAGAGGAGCCAGGGCTGGAGCTGAAGTAGAGGTCTGGGCCTTCCAGCTGGCTGCCATTTCCCCCAGGCTTCTGCTTTAGCCCCAGTGCCACTGCTATCATTGAGAAATACTGTCTCCAGCCTCATACCATGGCCAGCAATGCCACACCATTCTGCAAAGCCCCCAAATTACCTCAACACCCTGAGCTTCACATGATCTGCTCTGCCCTGCTCATCATGACTGCCTAGCGCCATTCTTTAACCTAGTATCCCCATTCTTTCGGCAATCCGGCACCCCATTCTCACAATCCTTTGGAAACCTGGTCTACCCTAGATCTCGCAAGAATGGGTTATTAGCTTAGGGATGGCAAAAATCCCATTCTCATGGTGCTTCAGAATCTTCATTATCCAAATCGTGCATGCCATTCCTTCTCCAAATTCAACTGTGAAAAGGGGATGGTGTGGCTGGCTGGGGTGTGAGCTTCAGGTGGCATTTCTCAGTGGCAGCAGTGGCCCTGGAGCTGAAGTAGAGGCTTGGAGCTACTGGCTGAGGCTGCTAATAACCCTAGGCCTCTATTTTAGCCCAAGTGCCATTGCCCATAGCCCAGCATTTCAGGGCTGCTGAAATGTCACAGAGCAGGCGGGAGATAGGCAGTGGGAGAGTTGTTGTATTATCCCTGCAGTCATAAGTGCTGTTGGGGCAGATAAGTGGCTGAGGCTTCCTGGGGCATGGCAGCTTTAAGAAGAACTGCTGGACTTAGCTGGGGCTTCCAGCAGCAGTTGTGGCTTTGCATTGCAGTGCAGTAACCCCCAACTCACACAGGGCCTGTGCCACGACTCCCTGAGATGACACCATTCCTCTGTGGTACTCTCACAGTCCTTACTTGGGATTCCATCTGCTTAATGACCCCCTCATTCTACTTATAATGGCAACTGGGAGAGCTGTCACTAAGCAAATCAGTCACATGACATCTTGCTTAACTATTGCTTTACTTAATGATCAAGATACCTGTCTCAATTGCGGTCCTAAGTCAAGGACTTCCCTTAAAGGCTTATCTACTTTGCCATTCTTTTCCTATATTAGCCAATCCTGCCAATGTGAATCTTACAAGACACTATAAATTCAAATATGCCTAGCTATAGAATAGAACCGTGATGGCGAACCTATGGCACGTGTGCCACAGGTGGCACACAAAGCCCTCTCTGCAGGCATGCGAGCCGTCGCCCCAGCTCAGCTCCGCTGCGTATGTTGCACACACCTCTCACTGGCCAGCTATTTTTTGGGTCACTGCCGTGCATGCGCGGGGTGCATACAGGAGATGTGCATTTATGCACGGGGCGTGTGCACGAGGGTCAGAGTGCATGCTGGGGGGGTTGGAGCGGGTGCATAAGGGGGCAGGGTGCACGGGGGTCACTCGCACATTGCATTATGGGTGTGCAGGCACGCGTATGTTTGGCACTCAGTGCCGAAAAGGTTAGCAATATTCTTTATTGGCCAAGTGTGATTGGACACACAAGGAATTTGTCTCCAGTGCATAAGTTCTCAGTGCACATACAAACAACAAAATGATAAATCATAAATCATAGTGATAAATTATAAGATACCAATAGGAGAAGGTAATGGGAAAGATGAGAAGGATATTTATTTTGCACCTAAGCAGCATCATGCAAAAAGTGAGCTGATATTATATGCTAGTAAGTATGAAAGGGGCTATATTTGATTTACAATTCTATAATTCACAAGGCTTTTTACAAACTCAGATTCCTGAATATGACTACAACAACGTCTAGATCAAGTTATTTCTCAGCAGGATTCCAAACCCCCAACCACAACAACTCTCTCAGGTAATTTGCACAGGAATGAAAGGTATGAGAGACACTATAATGCCCTTTTGATTATTTCATGGATTCACACTTTTAATATATTTATTTATCACAAACAGCATCATCTGAGGCTAACTTTCCCAAACTACGGTCTTCCAAGTGTGCCAGAGACTACAACTTCACCAGTTCCAGGTGTATGTGGATAACATTAATTGGAAATTCCGAGATCAATAATCCCATTCTCCTCTCGATTTGGAGAGAACCAAGTTGTTTGTTTTATAAAGAAGCATTTTGCAGAGAAAATATTTCTTGCAAAATAACTGAAAGTTCTGTCATGTGAACTCATTTGGTTTGGGGGTTTTGAGACACAAATAAATCCCCTTATGGCTTGGGATCTCATCCCTGAGGCCACTTCTTAAGGGAGAATCTATATCAGCCCAACTGATCTAGTAGGAGTGAGGATCTTCCAGGTCCCTATTTATAAAAAGACTGGACCATTGGGACCCAGAGAATGACATTCTTACGTATGGAAGAGAGCCCCCTCTCTTTGGAACAGTTTGCTCCAAAGCCAAATGTGCCCCCATCTAATGGCATTTGGTAAAACAGTAAAACCAATCCACTTCAGAAGAGCCTTGGAGTATGACTAGCAGTAGCAGCATTTCTGGTAACTTTATTCATAGTATTAATTGGTTTGAATAGTTTGTTTTTATGAATATTGTTGTGTTTTGTTATTCTTGGAAACTCCAAATAAATGACAAGCTATGTAAATTTGTGTCCTCCAGTGAGATACTGATGTACCTGTGACAAGATCAAGCAATGGTGACTCTTAAACAAAGAATTCTTGACATGGATATACAAATAAAATATAGCTAGGGTCACTTAGAGATCAGTTGGGGCATAGGAGATTCTCTTTGAAACCACCATATCTAGCTCAACTTAAAAATAACAAACTTTAAAGTGTGTTTACAGGTAATCCTTGATTTATGATGAGTCGCTTAGCGACCAAAGTTTTGACAGACCCCCAAAATGGGACTTATGTCCTGGTTTTGAAGTTCTGATGTTCAGCCCTCCCCTGCTGTGGTCACATAACTACATTTGGGCGCTTGGCAACGGGCCTGTATTTATGATCATTTGCAGCATCCTGCGGTCATGAGCATGATTTATGATTTTTTGCAGGAAAACTGTTTATTTCCAGTTTCTAACAAAGACCGCCCCATAGCGAACATTGAATTTGATCCCCGTCCTGTTCATGTCAGAGGCACAGCTGAAGGTCCTTCCAAGTTGAAAAGATTAGCAGGTGACATCACCATTGCCCAAGGGATGCCCGTGGGGAAAGGGGCTCCTTTCATGTCCCTGTCAAGGAGTTGGAGCAAATAATGGGGGCTCACTCCACCATGCAGCAGCACTCAGGTCTCACCACACAAAAAAAATCCAAAAATCCTGCCTAGTCACATGATGACCTGCTTTACGATAGTCATGATTTATGACTGAAATTGTGGTCTCAATTATAGTCATAACTCAAGGACTATCTGTATGTTACTGAAATCTAATAATTTACTATCAGCGGTGCTGAAGAGCAAAAACCACAAAAACCACTCTCCTGAAATGCTTTGTCCATGTTAGGATGGGAGCACTGAATCATGGGATCCTCTCCATTTGTACCAAGACATCCACAATGACCTACCTAACACCTTTAGCTCATTTCTAGTTTGGATAGAATTCCATACGCAACTTCTTTAGGCAGATAAAGTTCCCAAGATAAATGTTGCAGTTGCGAAGTCTTTTATTTGTAGCTTCTAGAATCTGCACACTGTTGACAGCAAAACAGGCTGTGCACAACTACAGGACTTTTTCATTATGCAAGTCGCATTGTAATTTCTACTATGTTCATAAGTTTCTTTTGAAGCCTGGGTCAGTGATATGCAATAAAGTTTGATGGACTGATGTTATTGAAGCAGAAGTGACACCTGCTTTCTAATACAATAGCTGGCACTGGCAGCCTGGAGACATTGTGAGGGGAGGGGGAGGGGGAGGGGAAATGACTCAGGTTTATTAACTACCACCTTGAGGAAGCCGATACTACCTTGAAATTATTGTGAGGAATTAATCCACAATTTCCTGCAGCTAGAAAATAATCAACTGAAAGACCGTTGAGAACACTGTCTTGCACATTAATAAAACCATGCAGGCACATGCTTATTTTTAGCCTTGTAAATGATAGCCTGGTGCTGTGAACAAACAAAATGAAGCATTCATGAAGATGTTTGTAAATCTGTCAACAAAAAGCCATGTAATATAATCTATTAACTATCTATGTGTGCAGCTCTTTAAAAAGTGCATGTCAAGGGCCATAGTTAAAATCTGTTCCAGTGCAGGAATAGATTCTTTTGCTTTTTAACCCCTCGTGAAAAATGCCCCATTCTGGGGAGCTGCAGAGACATCATGGCCACCACTTCAACATGCAAAATAAAACTAACATTTTAGCTCCATTTCCCGTAGCCTGCTCTGTAAGCCACCAAAAAGGCTTTGGATCATGGGATGGGGAATGGATGCTTGACAGCCTGTCCTTTCAACTCCATCCAACACGGACAAACTGCTTGAATTCTGATCATTCCTTTATAATACAATAAGATTAAATCAGTTTACCTTTTAAACCAGTTTATTAAACAGTTTATTACTCTTCGACTAATCCCAGCTTTCCAAATGGAACCAATATTTCTGTAAACAGTTGTAAATCAGCTCTTCTTGCAGTAGAGGGATCAACCCCTTTTTTTGTACATATGCAATCAACTTTTTGTTAGGATGTGTCTGGTTATGATAAATAATTCAAAGTTCATTATCAGATGTGACCTTTTATTCTCGCAAGAAAAACTCTGCTACAGGTTTGTGTTGAGTATGAAATAAATGAAGTCAATGATTGTCTGAGGGTTTGAATTTTTTTCTTTCTGAAGCGAAGAAAACAAATAGGTTTTACTTTATCTCCCCAAGGTAGATACTTCATCTCAGCAAGCCTTCTTTATCATAAACAACATGGAAAATCAATATTAAGTTTGTAATTCTAAGGGGATATTCTGTTAGGCTATACTTATGCTTACAATAAAACACAGTGTACTACTTTACACAGTGGTACTATGTTTCCCTGAAAATAAGACAGGGTCTTATTTGCTTTTGACGCCCTCCCCCCCAAATAAGGGCTTGCCCTTATTATCAGGGGATCTTATTATTTTGGGGATGTAGGAGGTGGTGAGCGTGGGATTGGATGTCCCATCACTGCTGTCGCTTCCTCTCCCTGTTCTTCGTGCCGGCTGAACGGCTCAACACGTCCACCCCACCCCAATGGCAACAGCTGCTTCCCTTCCCCGCCGTCTCTTTATCGAGAGGGATGGCAGGTGGGGCGGGAGAGAAGTGAGATACATGGAGTGAGATGTGGCTCTCCTTGCCTTCTCTTCTCCCACCCTTGCCGAGCATGACAGGGCTCCTGCCCCTCGCTTAGCCACCCGCCCTCTTTAGGGATGCAATTTGGGGGTCACAGGTAGGGCGGGTGAGAAACAGGACACGTGTCTTATCTTTCCAGCTCCGTCCCATTCCTCGCCGTTGTGTCCAGGGAAACACGCTGTAAAAGAAACCCTTCTTGTGAGTTCAATCAAACTTCTCAAACTCGCGAGAAGGTTTTCTTTTACAGCGTGTTTCCCTGGACACAATGGCGAGGAAAGCAATGGAGCTTGAAAGGTAAGACCTGCGTCCCGCTTCTCGCCCGCCCCACCTGCCACTCCCAAATTGCAACCCTAAAGGGGGCAGGTGGCTAAGCAAGGGGCAGGAGCCCTGCCATGCCCAGCGAGAGGGGGGGAGAAGAGACGCCAAGGGGAGCCACGTCTTGCTCCACACATGTTGCTTCTCCCCTGCCCCACCTGCCACCCCTCTCGATAAAGAGACAGCAGGGAAGGGAAGCAGCCAAGCTGCTGTTGCCATTCGGGTGGGGTGGGGCGTGTTGGGCCACTCGGCTGGTGCGAAGAACAGTTTTCATTAACATTTTTCACTTCATTTCATCAATATTTCATTTTATTACTGAGCTGATATGTAATATTTTTTTCAAGATCATATCTAAGAGGATATAATCCTCTTATCTAAGAGGATATAATAAGAGCCTGAGTGGCATAGCAGGCTAATGCCTCCTATTAAGGCAGCATTTAACATCCAGCTGCCTGCAATTTACTGCGAGTTCTACTCTCACCAGGCTCAAGGTCGACTCAGCCTTCCATCCTTTCTAAGGTGGGTAAAATGAGGACCCGGTTTGTGGGGGCAATAAGCTGACTTTGTATAAATATACAAAAAGTATGAAGGCTATTGCTTAACACATTGTAAGCCGCCCTGAGTCTCCGGAGAAGGGCGGCATATAAATATAAATTAAAATAAAAAAAAATCTAGGAATTTTAACCTATTGAGAGCTATGAAAAGCTTGCATTTCTATTTCTTCTTTTTCTTAGCTGAGTAGATTTTTCTTTGTGTCTTTTTTTGCTTTCCTCTTTCTGCCTAGCGCAATCTTTCTTGCCTTCACTCAGAAGAGAGTTAACTTGCTCACTTGTTGCCTTTGTCATGGAGAGACCCTTGCTTAGGCTGGCTACAGGTAGCCCTTCTGTTAGTAAACATGTTTTTTCCTTAGGCTGTACAACCTCTTGAACTGCCTTTCCCAGTAAGTCTCACCTTATGCCCAGAAAACTATGGAATATTCTTCTGTCCTGTTACTGGGAAAAGCACAAGTTGAGTTGACATGAGTTTCAGTGCTGCTTCCACCATGATGCTCCTCTTCCCAGAACACTTTCCATGCCCTAAACTAAGGGTGTCAAACTTGCAGCCCACAGGCCAGATGTGTCACACACTGGCCATGCCCACCCCCGGTTTAGCAAAGGGGAAAAAGTCACGATACGTCACGTGACGACAACATGACACCGTGAGTTTGATACCCCTGCCCTAAACTGTTTGTCTATATGGGGCTTAGTGGCCTGGCCTTTCTACTCAGGGTAGAAAGTATTTGTGGTAAACCACAGAAAATGATTTGGAAGGCCACACTCAGCTCTGCTCACTCTGTTTTCATTGTGACACACAAATCCCTTTTGGTGGCATTTTTGCAAGGCAACCTGGACACTTCTTCTTCGACCCCCTGTAAGCCTAGCATTTTATTACACATTTCCAGAAATAAAATGTTACTTTGTCACTGTTGTTGTTTTTTTAAAAGGGAATATTTCAAAGTCTTGACTCAATTCTTTTAACATGCTACAGAAATATTCTACTAAACATGTCATTCTACTTAGAGTTAGTAGGTTCATTGAACCATCTCTAAATATTTATTCTGGTCACGGGGAACCTCAGTGTCTCCCAGCTCACACTGCATCCTCCCACCTACCAGCACCTTCATCTCCTCAAAATCTACCTTACTGTTTTCGTCTTCATATTTGAGACCTATCTCCAAGAAATTAGTTTCTTCTTTCTTTTCAGGGATGAGACTATGGAGGCGATGTGGATGTGAATAGGAAAACTATGGAAATAGATGTACACAAGTGTGAAAGTGTGAATAGGACAATGGTGGAAAAGTGCACTGGCAGATACAATTGTGTTTGCAGAAATAACGAGGGAAAATGTTGTATGATATTAAGAGATACATGCGTGCATTTATCCCTCCTTTCCCAGTATAGGGCTTCCCCAGAAGCTATCAAGATGAGCAAGTGGTTCTTTGAAAACAATTCCCCATCTGGAAGCATTCATACTGGCTGTTGCATTCCCAAGAAAAGTCATTTCCTAATCTTTTTTTCCCTAGAAACTGTTTTGAATCCAGAAGATGAATGGGGAAAACAATAACTAATTATGGTACAATTGTATGCATACTTACTCTGAAACAAATTTGATTATTTTTTTTTCTCCTCAGAAAGCATATCACTCCGCTGAGGTAACTGGATATTTAAAGGAGACAGTCTGTATACTGTATGATCAAAAACAGAAATGTGTTTTCCTCATAAAATCTGATTCGCTTGGATATTAGGAAAACATATTACAGTTTGGGGCTCCAATCTCTCTAATGAATACTAGACAGAGCACACAAATCATCTACAACAGCAGATTTTTTTTCAATTCTAATAGAGAGTAAAAACCACAAAACTGGTTAAATTTTAAAAACTGGATACTTTGACCTGTAATGAGTTACAGACTTGGGCAATAATAACTCACAGTCCAATCAAGTAATTTTGTCCACACTCAGCAAAGTAATTAATAATAGTAAGAACCAAATAGAAAAAGTGAGCTGTATAAACATTTTTGTCTTATTTAAAAGTGCTCCTCCCCTCCCTGGATGGGAGTTCAGAAACATACCCATGATGGCAGGAATGTATTCTTTTTTCTACGGATAGTGGAGTGATGCAGAATGCAATTGCCTTAGCAATAAAGTTTCTTTTTCTCTCTCACAATATTTTAGATTTGGTGAATCCATTTGCATTCAGTGCTGTGATAATACTGTTACATCTGAAGGCTACATGAGTTGAAATAGTATTTTGGAATCAACTCCCCCGGGGGCTCCGGTTGGACCCTGACCGTCACACTTTCCGCCGCGAACTAAAAACATGGCTGTTTAAATTGCCCAGCCTGGACTGATGGAGTTTTGATTTTAATGTATTTTAATATGCGTTTAATGTGTATTTTAACATGTTTCTTACTTGGATTGAGATTGTATATCTTAATTGTTGTGAGCTGCCCTGAGTCGTATGGAGATAGGGCGGCATATAAATCTAATTAAAATAAATAAATAAATAAATAAATTTTTGATGTGGTTCCCTATTGGTTGCACAACAAATGGAGGAGCCAAAATAAATGGCTTCAAAGAGGCGGGCTCTCCATTATTTTCTAAGAGCAAAATTTTAGCAGGTTATGTCACGAAGTGCATGGACGTTATATGCCCTAATAGTCCCAATCAAGCCATAAATAGATTGCTAGTGGTGGCATGAAAGCACTATGGATGTCTTTAGCAACAAAGAAGATCACTTCCTAGGTACTGCATGGTAAACCTTTGAGAGGAAGAGAGTCTCTCAAGTAATTTTGTTGCACAAAAAACAGAAGCCTACTCCTTGGTATCCATAGAAGCAAAACAACTGATTCTGGTTTGAACTATACTATACCCAAGCCAATAAATTTTTATTTGACTAAGAATTACTTTAGTAGGTTGTTATCTGTAAACATGTTCTTGTTATCCGCTCAATACTCCTGATTTGTTTGTGGGGAGAAAAAAAATACTGTGTCAGTATCTCACATAGACAAAACAGACTTTTTACAGAAGGAAAACAGTTCAGTTTACATTTACCTTTAGCACAGTGATATTCCACGCAAAACTCTCAATTGCTTTGCTGAGTTTTCTTCCTTTCAAGCCTTCCTTTGTTCCTAAGTTGTGTAGTTCTTCATGGAGCTCCATTCCTAACAAAGTATGGGGCACAGTAATTACAGGCAGTTATTGAAAGAAAGTAAATTTTTGAAAAGTTGTAATTGTTCATTATGATCCAGATGTTTTACAGACAATAGATAATCAATCTGATGCTGGCAAAACCTGCGTGCCTTCAAACGTCGCTCTTGATGCTCAGCAGTTTCCCTGCCTAAAAGTATGCTTTAATAAAACAATAATTAATTTATAACCACTATGCTCCAAAATACCAAAAAACCAGCACCATTTATTTGCAGCAGTACTTTAGGTCCCACAACCTTGTAAGTAAGCAAGCAACCTACAAAGGTTGAATGAAAAGTAATGGCTCCAGCTCCATAACTTTAGTTTAAATGGGAATACCTGAATAAATGAAACAAGAAAATAATCCTTGGAACGAGCTTTTTTGTTGCCAGTATTTACAGTACTTCTCCACATAATCATCACCATTCTCTACTCGATTCTGCCAACAATGAACAATGTTCATAAAACCATAACAAATTAACTTTCTTCAATTAAGTCCTAATGGTCTTTTCCACCTCTTCATTTGAATCCAGCTGATGTTTGCAAAGGTATTCCTTCAATTTTGGGGAATGTAGAAGTTGTATAACTCCAAGTCTGAGCTATTTGGCGGATGGGATAATACAATGAGATCCACTTGGCAACTGAAATGGCCTTTTGGGTGATTTGTTAAAGTGTGAAGACCTAGCATTATCATATTGCAAAAGATTTTCCTCCTTATACTTCCAAATTTGAGTTCTTTTCAATCATACCAAAGTTTTGTGTGCTGTAGTACAGCATTGAGTTGATAAGTGGAGCTAGGTTCGAGAAAATCCATATGAATTATATATCTGCATCCCCAAAAGACTATGACCATGAATTTTCCTGGGTTTTAATTTCTCCACCTCCACCTCCAGGTAAAGCTTTGTGATTATATTCCATGGGCTGAAGCTTCATTTCTGGGTCATAATAATGAGCCTGTGTTTTATGGCTGTCACAATCCTTTGATGCAATTCTTCACCTTCCTTATCACAGCATGACAGTAATTGCTGGCAAATTTCAATTTTTGAAACTTTTATCTCTACTGTTGTCATGCAAAGAACACATCTTGTTACTAACTTTCTAACACTGAAACACATCAATTTTGTGATCTATACATTTCTGTCAAATGTCAAGCTGGACAGTAATTTCCCTTTGAGTGATACATTGAATATCCTTAATCAGACTTAGCTATATGAAATTTAATGGTTAATATCACAGGTTGTTTCCTTTTTTCTTAATCACATGAAACTAATCTTCTTTGGTTTACCTTTTTGCATTTTTGGACCAGCAATACACAGTACAGTCAATATAGTCATAATTATAAACAACATGTATTCAGTGACAAATTTCAGTTGGAGGAACTTTTTCAGCAGCCAAAAATTCAATTATGGAGCACTAGTTCAAGAGTACTGAAGGTTCATTTCATGAATAGTGACTTTTTTAAAAAAAGTAGTTTCCCACCAACTGAAGCAAAGAAGCAGATTCTAAAGAATATGCCAGAGCTTTTAGGATGTTAGTAGAGCCATGTGTTAGCAACTTAAAACACTGGAAACATTCCTTTCAATTCACCCCATGTACAGGTAGTTTGTTTTCTGTTAATGTGACTGATCATGCTTTCTGAATTGGAAGGGGAAAAGCTGATTTGAAGTTTGCATCTGTCAACCATACCTTAAAGCAACAGCACTGATGTCTCTGGTTTAAAGATATTTCTAAGAAGTGCTATGCACATGTCTGCCATGCTTCAAATCATCTCTTTCCCTTCAACTGTTGATCCTTCTGCATCCCTAACTTCTATTTGGCTTACTGTTTTATCCTAATCAAACACTGAGTTTCACAAAAGACATGAGGATTATCCCAAAGCTTCATGAAGAGTCATAGTCTCCATTTGCAGGTCTGCCAGTCTCCCACATAATTATTGATTCTTGTCTATTTCATTCTGAAAAAAATTAAAAGCTTAATTGCTGAGAAAAAATGAAAACAAACAGTAGTGCTAGCAATTACTTTTATCCAGTGTGTGGGGTATGCTAAAAATTGGATTCACTAAAATCAATTCAAGCAATAGTTATACTGTATGACCTGGGTCTTTTAAAACTGTTACAGTAATAATAATCTGGTTGATAAAATGTAATTAAGTCCATTTAAGCATGTTTCTAACAAAGTAATCAGGCTTGTTACAGACACTTGTAAAGCTTAAATTAATGAAAATCTATTTAATTAAACACATGCTACTTTTTAATTAGAGTAATCTCTAACCCAGTTATGTGACTCAAAATGCACACACATACACACACAGCTTTTAGGAAGGGAAAGGGCTTTTAACATTTTAAAAAAGCAGTCATATTTCTTGAGTAGCACATTGCAGATAAAAATGAAACTATTTAAAATGCTAATTCACTAGAGACTAATTTTTCAGAATGACAATTGACCCCACAAATTACACTAAGCAAAAATTTAGTTTATTTGGGTTTCCTTAACATTTCAATCCCCAACCTAGCACCTTCCAGATGTGTTGGGACTACAATTCCCAGAATTCCCAAGTCTGGGAAGTCAAACTTAGTGTGCAGTAGTGAACAGAGCCACTGTCATTTTAATTGTTCATGGTTTAGCACGTTTTATGAATTTGATAAAGTATTCATAAAACATGGCTCAATGCAATCAGTTTTATTATTATACTTCTTATTTCTCTGTATATTTTTATCCGAATAAAATCAGGTGCTACTCATGAAAGTTGTTTTATTTCTGCTTGTTTGATCAGATAAAGAATGTTAAGGGTGGACCGTGTGAAGAATATAAACCATATCCTAATTCCCTTCAAGATTTAGGAATTATGTCTCACTATTATACTTCACCATCTGGTTCTACTAATTACTGCACAATATCCTACATGGGATCTTGTAATGAAATTTCACCACCTACAGTTATTTAGAAAGTTATAAAGGCATGTTTACACAACAGCTTTGTGTAGCCCACTAAGTACATGAGTACAGTACAGTATGTTTCAGCAAGCTATTAGGATGTGCTCTATGTTCTTCTTTTTATTACCTGCATGGGCAAAACTAAGACTTCAGAAGCTTTACCATGTGTTGTAGTTAAATAGAGTAGGCTTGTTTGGTGCAACAAAAAAGGATTAATATTAACCACAAGCAAAGAAACTCATTCCAAATGTCAGTGCTAGCTAAAATTCCAGATCACCCCATGATTGACTAAAACTGAAAGGGAAAGAATGTGGTAATTTCCTCTTGGTAATTGGAGAAGAGAGGAAGAAGTCTGTATGTCCAAGGTTTAATGTTGTTTTTCTTCCATCCAGGAGTAGCAATGTGTACAGGACAGCGGCAGATGATGTGGAACCCGAACATTAAACAATGAGTCAAAATCACATGTGGGATCTTAAGGAGTAAACAGGAATTATTTTTTGAATTACTAATCTTTAAAAATGCTATGCTGAAGTATGACTTTAAATGGCATATGAACATGGCCAGGGTAATATTTTCCATTTAATATAGGTAGACAAATTCATTTATCAACCCAGGGATACTAAACCCATCCTTAAGAAAAGGTTTAGCTTTATGTGAACTGTGCATTAATTGAAAAGCTCAGTAGTGAACTTTCAATCAGTATTTATTGATTATTGTGCCCGTGCTGCAGAAAAACACAACATTTTGTCACTCGGAATGTATAATTCCACTTTTCACTCACCCAACCTTAGATTTCAAATAGGAGTCATTCCCACATGCCAGCAATTGAACTTCAATCAGAATAGAGCTGGAAAGGATCTTCAGGTCTTCTAGTCCAACCCCTTGCTCAAGCAGGAGACCTTATACCATTTCACACAAGTGACTGTCCAGCCTCTTCTTAAAAATCTCCAGTGATGAAGCGTCCACAACTTCTGAAGGCAAGTTGGTTAATTGTCGTCACTGTTATGAAGTTTCTCCTTAATTCCAGGTTGCTTCTCTCCTTGATTAGTTTCCATTCATTGTTTCTTGTCCTGTCCTTTGGTGCTTTGGAAAATTGACCCTCTCCTCTTTGTAGCAACCTCTCAAATACTGGAATACTGCTATCATGTCACCCCTAGTCCTTCTTTTCTCTAGACTAGACAAACCCAAATCCTGCAACCCTTCTTCATATATTTCATATGTCACCAGGTCTTTAATAATCTTAGTCGCTCTTCTTTGCACTTTTTCCAAAGTCTCAACATCTTTTTGTAATGTGGTGACTAAAACTGGATGCAGTATTCCAGGTGTGGCCTTACTAAGGATTTATAAAGCGGTACTAATACTTCACATGATTTTGATTCTATGCCTCTGTTTATACAACCAAGGACTGTATTAGCCTTTTTGGCTGCTGCTGCACACTGCTGCCTCATATTTAAGTGATCTTCTTAACTTCTCAGGACAAATTATAAAAACACACTTTTTGAGAAATTTTCAGCCCCACCTCACTTCAAATTCTTTAGCTACTACTCTTGTAAGAAATAAAAAATGTGCTAAGAAAACTGTGATATAGAAATCAAAAAAATAAATAAATTCTCAAATCCAAGTTTTAAAAATGTAGTGCAAATCTATTATGAAATGTTTGGGCTCCTAATAATACATACAGTTTCTTGGAAATAGATAAAACTTATTATAATGTACATTAATCAGAGTGTTACCTGCTTTCTGACACTGAATGATTTTGTCATAAACAGTATCTGCTGTTTCTACAAGAAACTTGCTCTCTTGAATCATCTGTTAGAAGAAATCAAACAAAGAAATGTCAGTTTGATCATCTCTGTCACAACTATTTGATGTTCAACATAACACATCATGTCAAAAAAATTGTTTTTTCATTTCTGTAAAATGTTTGCCATTCAACAACCAATGCAAAGGGTGCTGATGAGAGAAATATAATGAACCTTTGTTTATGTCAAGTAGACATTATCCTGACAATTAGGAGGAAATGCAACAAGTAATAACAGTAGGCTGGAGATAATTATAAAGCTATCTATCTCCTGCACAATTCTAAACAAATTGTACATCAAGCTACATGGGGAATGGAATCCTACATGCATAGTGAGCCATCAATATGGTCCCCATATTAATATTCTCCATATTAAGTAATCATTCAGAGCAAATTTGAGAGGCGCTGTGCATCTCCAGCAAGGAAGAGACAAGTCCTATTCAGTAACAATTATCCACATGAAGATAAATGTCATACTTTGGGATTTGTTTTATCCAAATCCATGGGACATGAAAGTAAGCCTTCATAATATTTAGCAAAAAAAATGCATATTAACCAGTTTTCATGTAATGTAACAGTCAGTATCATGTGAGGCTGTTTCTATCTTGCCCCCATTTTAAACAGGATGCACACACATGATGCGTGAGTGTGTGTGTGCGCGCACACACACACACACAGAATTAAAATGTAATACTTTCAAGGAATTAAAGGCTACTAGACAATCATGTCCTGTTGGGTCATCATTTCAGAGTTATTGAACCAGAGAAACAGAAAGACCAAGGGTGGGTGAAAAAGCAGTGGGAACAGAGGCACTGATTTCCTGCCAGCTTCCCCACTGAGTCTGTGGAAATCTGGCAGGATTGTGGGAATTTGGCATAAAGCACTGGAAACCTCCCCTCCCCTCCCCTCCCCTTCAGGCAAATAAGTGGCTGCTGTTGAGTGAGAGAGAGAGTGAGGGATTACAAGACTGGATGGGAAACTGTGGTGGAATGTGGTCTGGAGGTCTGGATTCTCAGGAGGGAGGGGCTGCATTTCATCATCAAGGAGGCAGCGAAGCTTAAACAGTGTGGTTGGGAGAAAGAGTTAGGGATCCTCCCTAGCAATTCTCAGTGTATATCTAAAGTGGTGAAAATAGTAGCTTTAGTTTGGCAACGTTTCTGACTATAGATGAGGAATAATAAATGGCTCAGAAGCAGTTCCATGTGTGTTTCTTGGTTCTTGGGACCTTACAGAAACTGTTCTGGACTGTTGAAAATGAAGATTGACTGGCTGAAGCAGAAGCCAGTAGCACTGAAGCAGCCATAACTTTCAAATTTCTATCCCTTGGGAATTAGGGGTCCCAGATTTTGGACACATTCTTTTAAATGAGCCAATTTGTAACTTGATTCAAAATTTGTTGCCTGGTGAGGCACCGTTTTGTCCAATTAAAGGTCATGACAACAAGAGTTTTAGTAGTTGGTAAGAGGGAGAGAGGAGGGAGGGAGGGAGGGGGAGAGAGAGGGGGGGGAGGGAGGGAGAATGAATGAATGAATGAATGAATGAATGAATGAATGAATGGATCTTCTTCCTTAGGAGAAAGTGGGGAATCTTGTAACAGTTGTCACTTTAAAAAAAAGTACTGAATGGATGACAAAATATTGTTACTTAATAGGAGAGCATATGGCCTCCAATAATTGTTATCACAACATAAAAGAAAGGAAGACAAAATAAAAGTGCAAAAATCAAGAGAGATAGCAGTGTCCTGATGGAAGCATTAATAGGCACCGAGATTCTTGCTCAATCACATTCCATGCAACATTCTAGCAAGCACAAAAACAGTGTATGCTCCCTGGGAGTTTTTAAAAGGCATTTGTGTTACAATATTTTTTAAAAGTATACATTTGAGTGGTAGGAAAATGCAGTATTTTTACAACATAACTGCAGCTTCCATGGGAAAAATTTGCAGCTCCTGCTCTTTCGTGCATATACGGACAGCTGAAAAACAACGGGAAGTAGCATTTATTTCTTGGCATTGAGCCCCTGAAATGTGAAAGCATAATTTCTGAGAGTTTGGGGAGCTATAAAAAAGGGTTTTCAGAGGCCAGTGGGCCTAGGCTACGTGCCTGTATTTTCACACAGCTCTGGTACAGTACAGTGTTGATCATGTTTATAACACAGTCCAATGATCTACACAATACATAATGTTGCAATAAAGAGAGAAATATTATATTGTGTCAACACATTTGTCTTTATATCAGGATGATGTGCCATTTATGCACAGTCCCCTACATCTGTGAGAGAAAGAGGAGATCATATAGAGCACATCAGATTCCCTCTTTTGTAAAGCCTTTTTTTTAATTATTCATGCATGAATTTATTTAATTTAAAATAGATGATAGCATCATTCAGGAACTTTCATGGCAGAGTGTAACCATCACTTCACTGCTATAATACATTATTTCTAATTTTAAAATGTACATGCTGTCCTTTAAAACAATATTTTTCCAAAGCTGAATCCAAACACTATGTTAAGTTAAAAATAATGGCTAAAATATACAGCATACATGCAACAGAAGTAGAGGTAGAAGATCTAAATTAGTTAAGAAACTATATTCTGGTTTAAACATTAATGTATTTACCAATTAAATATATATTATATATTAAATAAATAACAGATTAATAGAGTTGGAAGAGACCTTGGAGGTCATCTAGTCCAATCCCTCTGCTAAATAAGCAAATCTTAAAATAAAAATGTTGCCCAGTCATTTCCAAATAACCCCATATCTTCTACAATGATCTCAAAGAACAAAAAATAAATGAAAATGAAAAATGAGTACCAGTATCTTGCCTACAAATTATCTTCTCTCCATTTTGGAATAAAGAGGAGAATGGGATTTTGATGGTTCGATTTTTAACCCCCCTATTATTTCTCTCTCTTTCTCTCTCTCTTTGTCTATTTGTGTGTGTGTTTGTATATGTGGTGAGTAGATCTAATACTCCTACCACCTATTTTCCCCAGAATAGCAACCCTGTGAGGTAGGATGACAAATAGTTCTACAGCTTTGAGAATATTCTCACTAATACAAGTTGAATTACTATATTGGAATAGACATAATTTTGGAAATTGCAATGAAATAATAATGGTTTAAAAAAACCCAACTCTAATAAAACAGTTCTGACCAATATAGGGAGAAACTAGAGGACAAGTGACAAAGCAATTATGGTCCTGATATTGTCCTACTGGGACACAGATACCATAAATTCTTTGCTTTCCATAAAAAGAATGAAATTAATTCTGGGTCCTTGCTGCCAGCCACTTCCCCAGACTACACAATAAAGGAGATGACTGCATAGTCTGAGAAATTGGAATGCAAATGAATCCAGAGTCCTGTGAAGGACCTCAAATGAAAGCTAAAGGAAAGAAGATGATATTAAAAGAATCCAAAGCATAAGATAAAAAATATGTTAGAGTTCAATGTTGACATATATGTGTGTAGAGGTCATAAAATGAAAAAGAATATGTCAACTTGAAACAAAGCATTTATTCTGAATCCAGATTCTAAAGGAATATTTTAAAAATAGAATGTTTACAATTCACTTTCCCTCCAGGCAAATACACATATTTATTGAATGTTCATATTGCCTATGTAGCAAAATGCTGGACTGAAGTGTGCCAGGGTGAAGCTCTAAATGGGACCATTAAAAAAATATGCCCACTCCCCAATGAAAAGCTGGTCAAACAAAAAAACCACCTGGTAACTGGTCCATTCTGGATTGTAAGATTGGTTACCTTTCCAGAATACTTTTAAAGCATGGAAAACAAGTTGCCTCACAAGCTATTTTATAATATTTTTCGTAAGCATAATGTTTAAATGTAATAGCTCTATCAAGAACAGAAGTGTAGCTAAGGGTTAAAGTCCTTATTTCATACGTGTATTCATTGATCTGTTATGACACTTGTTAAAATTCTGTATCTATTTTTATTTTGACCCAGTATGTGAGGTGTTTACTGTAAACCATGAGAGTGCTATTTTCATTTTAACCCAGCAACCTATCCTAAGGGTAATCTGAGGTAAAAGAGGGCAAGTGGCCTAAAATCCTCTAGCAAACTTCCATAGCTTGAAAGTAGACCTGGGCCTCTGCCTAAATGATCTTAGCTCTGTAGCCCAATCACAACCCCAAACTGGTGAGGAGGACAATTTGCACCATAGTGCATGGAGAGGTGAGGGGATTTTTTTGGTTGATGTCCATCCTAAAATCATTTTCTCATCCCAATGCTGAATAGGGTTTTGGAGCAAAGAATTTAAAAAAGCCTACCATATCAGCAACTGGACTCTTCGTTCTAGCTATAATGCAGAACCAAGAAAAGATTGAAGATAGAATGTTAGTGCGATGGGAACAATGAAGCCCCTGCTTCTTATTCAATATGATCCAAGCATTTGACATCTACTTCCAATAGGAATAGGAGGGGTTTTTTTTCATCTTGTCATGTTTACAATTTGTGAAATTCTATTAATCAACCATTCAGTTTTTTAAAAAAAGTTTCTACTAAAATTTTTCAAGTAGTATACAATGTATTTCTCAACACATGTATATGCATTTTTAAGTTTTAAAAATGCCTAGTTTATGCAATTTTATAAAGAACAGTCTCTAATAACATGGATTTTGTACATTCTGAGTACATGCATCTTTAAATTGTTAATAAACTGCCTTGTAAAATTCAGGGAAGGGTGAATTTGAATATTAATTTTTACATTGTTATTTTTTTTAAGTAGATAGGGTCACCTTCAAATATGAATTAAATGGGTTTCTTTTTCCCTTTTTTTAACATGTGTTATGTTTTCTTGATAAATATGGAAGCTAAGATTTTAAAAGCTACTTTACCAACATATTACGGGTTATTCTTCTCACTATACTGCACAATGAGATTGCATTTATATACAGCCATCAATAACAGATTTTTAACTGATGTTCTTGCTGTAACTCAAATCAGGCAAGGTCTAGCAGCTATAATTTCATTGGCTGTCAAGTAAGCTTTAAAATAGCCTCTTGGCAGTTTTTGAAATAAGTTTTGATTTATTTTGGTTTCTTTCTGCAGTGTTTTATATTTTGGACTGATGTATTTCAGTCAGCCCCTAAATGACAGGTGATTATTAATCACATGCTTTCTCATTTCATTTATATCGAGATGTGCATTAAGGATGCATTTCTTTGCCTTTTATTTGAATTTGATTTTAAAATCCCTGCCTATCTAATATAAATTCTGGAAATATCAGAGGAATTACTAGAGGGGGTGGGTGGGGGGAGGGGAGAACATGACATTTTATTATCTATATATATAAAAGTGAAAACCACTCACGCATTAATTACGAAATCTCCCAAACCATAAAGCCTACAAACTTGAATTTTGCCACATATGTTCCTCTTGGCTTCTACTGTAGGTGCTCACTAAGAAAGGATTTTTTGAAATGACCATCAGAGCATTAGTATTTCCTATATTATTGTAACACGCTCTGATGCTAATTAGTTAGACGTTCTACTCCCCCTCCCAACATGAAAATAACTCTGGAGGGAATGGGATAGCATAGGACAGGATTCTGTGGGGCAAGCCTCATGGAGAGAAGGGGCTAGAAAGCCTGAGGGAGAGAAGGGGATAGGATAGGTTTTTGTGGGGCCAGCCTGAGGGAGAGAAGGGGAGAGGAGAGACTTCTGTGGGGCCAGCCTGAGGGAGAGAAGGGGAGAGGCTTTTATGGGGCAAGCCTGAGGGAGAGAGGGAGAGAAGAGAGGCCGATCTACTCATTAATTTTCAAACTCTAAGTATTGATTTATCAAGCCTGATCACATAGTTTCGTAGCAGAGCACGGGTATTCAGCTAGTGTGCCAATATCTAGTTATAAATAAACGAGAAGTATTGTTTCTAATTCCATTGGTATGTAAGTTTGGGGTGCTGTCTATTACCTATACATCAGACTGGAAGGTCAGTGGTTTAGAAAAAATTAAGTTTTGGTGATTTATTTATCTATCATATTTCTATCCTGCTTGCTTCTGGTCAAGTCTGTCTGTGGCAATTCAAGGCAACAATAAAATCAAAATCACTTCTACATTCTAAAACATCAGATCTATCATAAATCTCTGCAAATAACAACAATATGTCAATTACTGAATAAAAAAACCAACAGTTCTATTCTAAAATATCCGAGCTACAATCTTAACATTATTTTTTAAGATGAGAGCTTGGATAAAATGATAGGAATAATTGTGGAGTGATAATCTTATCATTAGTTTTTGAGATGAGGGCTTGGATAAAACAATAGGAATAACTGTGTCTTGGATTAACTTCATCACTTGTGACATTGTCCCTATGCTAAAGCTTTTTTTGTTTTGTTTTATTGTTTTAGTTGTGTTTTCTTTCAGACTTCTGGAATATTCTTCTAGACTTCTATACTATTCAGCTTTGTATTATCTGCAAACTTCATAAATATTTCTACCACCTCTTCATCCAAAAGCACCAATAAAAATACTAAAACATAAAAGAACCCAGGTCTGATCCTTGCTGTAACATTTTCTGAATGTAGGTAGTCCTCGACTTACATCCATTCATTTAGTGACTATTCAAAGCTACAACAGCCCTGAAAAAAGTGACTTACAATCAGTCCTCACACTTACGATTGTCACAGTATCACCATAGTCATGTGATTAAAATCTGGTTTGGTAATCAGCATGTATTTACAATGACTGCAGCATCCCAGCATCATGTCATGGTCAATGGTGACCTTCTGTCAAGCAATGTGAATGGAGGAAATCAGATTCACTTAATGACTGCATGATTCACTTAACAACTGCAGTGATTTGCTTTAACAACCATGGTAAAAAAATTGTTGTAAAATCCGGCACAGCTTACTTAACAACTGTCTTCCTTAGCAGCATAAATTCTGGACCCAATTATGGTTGTAAGGCAGTACTTCTCAATTATTTTCTGTCATGCCCCCCTAGGAAGAAGAAAACATTTTTCGCGCCCCCCGCGCGACTGTAAATAGTATCATTATTAGAAAAAGGTCTGTTCTCCTTGAAAGGGAGGAGCATGCGCAGTCACATGTACTGGCTTAATGCTCACTATCGATGCAAATGTCAGCAGCGGTAGCCCGATTTCTTTAGCAAGTTTGATTAATTGGGGCAGCGTTATGTTTCACAGGAGAAGGTCATTGTCAGTCATTTGAGCATCAATTGGGCGCACATCCGTCGGGCAACAAAGTAAGTGTGGACGGACATCCCACACTAAAGATGGCTCCGACAGGCTCGTGTCACAAGGGTTTTGGACAGCCAATCAGATGCCGAGGTCAAACGCGTCCCCTTTTACGGAGCCTCGCACCCCCCCCCTGGGGGGCGCGTCCCACTATTTGAGAAGCACTGTTGTAAGGTGAGGACTACCATGTTTTCCCAAAAATAAGATCCTATGTTATATTTTTTTGAACCCTGAAATAAGCGCTTGGCCTTATTGCCATGCGCTCAAAAGCCCGATTGGGCTTATTATCAGGGGATGTCTTATTTTGGGGGAAACAGGGTATATGTACTTGTATAAGGGTTATTTCAATAGTAAGAGAGCAGCATATAAATTTAATAAATATATATGTCATGGCTCCAGGGAATCTGAGGAGCTGCCTTGCTCCAAGGGGTTTACCTGTCCCACTCCCTCCAGCAGAAGGGGCTACAGACTGTTTATTTCAGTGTCGAGGAGAAGAGACTTTTTTGCTGTGGCCTCTCCCTGTGGAACATTCTGTCAGTTGTGATATCTGTTCCTACCCTTCTGGCTCTGTGTGTGTGTGTGTGTGTGTGTGTGTGTGTGTGTGTGTGTTAAAATCTAGTTTTGCCAGTTGACTTGGAACCCCAATGGAGGCCTTTCTTGCTGGACATGGTTGATAAGTTAGGAAGAAGATCTCACCCTCATGCAATCCATCTGCTTGGTATTAGCTCTTAGGTAACTTTTAAAAATTTTAATTGTTTCTATTTTCACTTTTTTAATCATCTGTAAGCCACCCAGAATCACCTTATCACTGAGATCTGAGATGAGCAGCATATAAATTTAATAAACAAACATAATAATGATTGTCATGCTGTCTAGCCCATTTTTGAATTTAGCACAGTCTAGGATTCTCATAATTTCCCAGCTGGAACTATGGTTGAGATTGTCAATGGGTTGTGAGATTTAAGTTTTCATTCTATCTTCTGAGAGTTATCTTCTTTTCTGTCATGTTCTCAACAAATCCTAAATAAATAAATAAATAAATAACTGCTAGCTGGTGTTCATGGATCACCTAGGCATATCGCTCTCTCTTCCATTGTCACAATTTCTCCACTGCTTTTTATTAGCCTTCCCCACCAAGACCCAAAATTTCCCTTCTTACCAATAGGGGATCTGTTTTTTGTTAGAACTAATCAATTCTTCTCTTAAATCTGCTGACAGTTCCATTTCTGTCCTAAGGTCATAATCTCAGTGACAATTTGAATCATAGAATCAAAAAAATTGGATGTGGATGTCAAGACCAACTATTCCAATTCTCATTCAGTGCAGAATATTAAAGCACCCAGACTTTGCTTAAATATTTCCAGAAAGAAGTATCAGCATTTAAAATAGTCTATTCCATTGGGAGGAAAAACCTCATCGTGTTAAAAACTATCTCTAAATGTTCTGTGAAAATATGTTTCCTGAAATCTCCATTTACTGGGTTTGATCTTGTTTAACCTTGTCTCTTTTCATATCTTCTGCACAACAGCACTTCCAATATTTAAACATGCCTATCAAGTCTTCTTTAACCTTCTCTTTGGTGAGCTAAATATATCTAGCTCTTTAAAACATGTGTTGATCGGTTGTTAAAACCCTTATTAAAATGTGACTGAGAATTGGACTTCTTCTGCCAAAAAGCTTATTTTTTGCCACACTAATAGAAAATCTAATTGAGCATACTCTTGTTCTGTACTGCGCATGGCAGATGGAATGCTTCCTTCTTTCGAATTCAAATATTTTTTTTCATAATACAAACACCCAAAAAACTATAGGCAAGCTCAAACCTGGTCATAAGCAGCTAGAACCTTCTTCTGCACATCTGTCAGAGTTCCCAATGGTTCTAGATTAGGAAAGTTGTCCTTCATGCAGAGAACCACTGAAGGGACACTGTCGCTGTTCACAAGCCGTGAAACCAAGGTCAAAATGCATTGCTTCAGACTGGTAATTGGTGGGAGGCCACAAAGTTCTTTCACAGACAGAATGGAATTCTAATGAAAATAGAAAAAAAGCCAGTTATTCTCACTGCAATCACCATGTACAGTATTTTTAGAGATTGTTGAGACTCAGAATCAGTATTATATTATGAGTGTCTCCATGATTGGACAACAGTGCAATAGTAAGTAACAGCAGAGATGGATGTCACTGTTGGCTTCAGCTACCTTAATTTCCACAGACTAGCATAATTTATAAATTAAGAAGACAGGTATATCTACCACATTAAGTACTGATAGGGCCTCTACAGGTTCATACAGTACCTCATATAAGACCCACAAACTGCAAGAACAAATTTTTACAGAGATATACATGAGACTGATACCAATTCATTTTGCTTTTGACAGCTTTGAAGAGAACTACGTCTTACCATAAGTAATATACCCTTTTCTATAAAGCTCAAAATACTTCTGTGCATTTCTTTTCAAACCAAAATAGCACACTTAAAAAGGCTCGAGTACTTTGAAGTACCCAAAATCAGAACCACAGTGTATTCACGATCACGCTAAAGAGAAAGAAATGATATGCACAGTATTAATATTTTTAGCTTTGATTTAAAGTTAGAGATTAATTTGGGCTGCAGCACTGAAGGGACAAACACTCCATTGTTAGAGAGCAAGAGAAGGCAAATCACAAAATCATGAGTGACAACATCAACACACATATGTCATGATTTGCATAAGTTGCACCAGAAACTAGGATGCATGTATATAACAGCGACATGTGTAGGATGACATCACCATGCATGTATCATCATGCTAATGTTACTGTGGTTTGCTGCAAATGTCACTGCCAATCTCTAGTGCAGGGGTGTCAAACTGGATTTCTTTGAGGGCCAGATCAGCATTGTAGTTCTCCTCTGCAGGCTGGCCAGGGGGGAGAGAGACACCTCCTGCAGCACCCTGCCAGCCAAAATGGGGCATGGGGGGGTGCACAGCCCTCCCGTGCTCCATTTTAGCTGCCAGGGGCACCGCGGCCTGATCTTTTGCTATTTCCAGGACGGCCCTGGAGGCCAGATTTTTTTTAAAAATTTGATTTATATGCCGCTTTTCTCCGGAGACTCAGGGCGGCTTACAATGCGCTAAGCAATAGCCTTCATACTTTTGTATATTTACAAAGTCAGCTTATTGCCCCACAAACTGGGTCCTCAATTTACCTACCTTAGAAAGGATGGAAGGCTGAGTCAACCTTGAGCCTTGGTGACATTCGAACCTGCAATAATTGCAGGCAGCTGATGTTAATAACAGGGCTTTAGACCACTGTACTATCCAAGGCTCTTTAAGCATTTAGCACCCCTGCTCTAGTGCATAGATAATATCCAATATTCACCCCCCCCAAAATGTTTTTGTTTGCTTTCTTGCATATTTATTTCTTGAAAATGACAACAGTCCTAAACACACTTGGGCCTTTCATTCATATTCAACATGCTCATATATTATTCATCATCATCATTTTAGCCATTGTCTATCCAGGATAAAAGCCTCTTCTACATGTTCCCAACCTTCCATGCATTGTTATTCCATATATTATTATTAAATTATTAAATTTATTGGTCCCCATCTCACAATTCAAGGAGACTGAGTAGATTACAGTGAGATAAAATATGCAAATATCCAAACAATTATAAACATAGAATGAATTACATTACAAAAATTAAAACAAACTAAAAAACATGGAGCAGAGAGATAGGGATGCCTTCTGTGTTAGTTCACCAACTAATTCCAGCCAACAGCTTCTCCTTCAGGGCCCCATGAGAAGTCGGCATAGCCAGGTTTTAGGTCTTTTTCTGAAGGCTATAGAGAGGGGGCAGATCTTATACATTCAGGTTCTGAAAATAAAAATTCAACCCAAAACTGTTGTTCCAAATTACATTTCAAACATGATGCCTTTAGCTATCATGATAGAGAATTATTGAAGCCAAGTCTTACAAAATGGGAAACCTAACCTTATTTTAGTTCCAGGAGTGGAGTAACAATGTTTTAAACCATGTGTGGGGGGAAAGTAAAAGTTAACAGTGGAGGTTACAATACTTTGTCTTTAGGGGCTTTCCACTTCTGTTCCCACCCTTCTATTTCCACCCCTATTTTTGAAAAATAAAAATACAAGAAAAATCTCAATGGGCACACTGAAAACTCATGTACCTCTGAGTTTCAGTGGAGCTGTATAGGGTCCATGGCCTCTCCCCTCTTGCTTTTGGGGAGGAAAAAGGCACTCAGTAAGTGGTGCACTTTTCTGATGTGGTTTATCTAGTAAGTCAGAAGACAGGCTGGTCATTTCTATGAGAGAAATACTGTGGCACTGATGTAAATGAGTACCCAGCTGATTCTGAGCTTAGAGTGATTTTGTTAACTCAGGGCAATTGTATTCAGTGCCATAATGAATGATTAATCACAAACTCAAACAAATGTGAACTGCATTTATGATTGGGCCTTAGTAATTAATCACATATTCACTTTTATCATATCCATTTGTAATTCAGACCCAGCATGCTGATTTCAACAAGGATCCAGTTCACAAGGATTTTGTTTTTAATTGTATGTCAGAGGATACAAATGCAGGGATGATCTCTAGTAGCTGGCTAATAGGCTTTTGCTGATGGACGATTTGCTTAACAGGTCTCAAATTGCACAGACCCTTCCAGATGCGGGTCTACCAAAGAAAGATTTGAAGAGGTTTGAATAGAGCCATCATCTATTACAAGTTTTAACCCCTATCTAACCCCTAACTCTGAGAGACACTTTTTCTTGTTTATCACAAGTCAGCAGTAGGGAATTTGCAAGATGCAACATTCCTTTACAGACATGAGTCCTGAAAAAGCCACCTGAATTGTAGGCCAACTTGGCTCTGAACCTACATTTGGCTGCTATAGTTGTAATCCAAATAGAACAGAAATTGAATGGAACATCTGTGTGTATGGAACTGATTACAGCCTATAACAGTAAAAGAGCCGACTTTCCGTTGTTTGGCAATATTAACATTTATTTTTAGTTTACAATAGGCTTTCTTTGTATAAAGAAATCCAACAATTTCCCAATAAGAACTTAAGCAAATCTCAACTTTATGGCTAAATAAAAAGAATGCTTACAAGCCGTTATTTTCATTGACTGACAAATATTAACAGAACATTGCTGTTTAAATGCAAATTTTACAAGCGCATTCATTTTATCTTAATTACCACTGATGTTTTGCTGTACACAGCTTTCCCCAACTTGAGGCCTTCCACATTTTGAGGAATTGCAATTCTCAGAATTTTCCAGACCAGCCAGAAGACCCAATGCATTTGGAAAGCATCAGCTTGAGATTCTTACCACTTTCTTACATACTGGAAAGACACATAAGGGATTTGAAACAGCTACAGAAAAAGATTTTTTTTTTTTTTGGACAAATCAAGGCAATGCCATTCAGGTCCTAGGGCTGGGAACTTGGAGGGGACAAATACCCTTAGGCTCAACTCTATAAGATTGGTCCTTTTGGAATTAAGAACCAACGTCCTCCAACATCCATTTACAGAGATTTGCCATTTTTAGGGTATGGTGTGGTTGTAGTCTCCAGAGGAAATTTTGCATAATTTGAAGGTCCTCCATGGTTTTTGGCTTATGCTCAATGAACAAGTGGCAGTTGTGACCACGATGGCCTTTCTATGGCTCCATTTTATGTTCCAATAGTGAACATTGGATTCCAATTTTCTGGATTGGAAAATCCTTCATACAGTCACTTGTGCTTTAGTTAACTCCTGTCTGGACTACTTCTGTACTCTATATGGGAGTAGCCTTGAAAACCATTCAGAAGTTACAGCTGTTCCAGAATGCAGTATTACAGGCACTCTCCATTTTGCCCAGGTTTACTTTGTGGGCTACATTGGTTAATGGTGACCTTCAAGATGCATTTCAAGAAGTTGGTTGTCACTTACAAAGCCTTCATAACTTCATATCTGTATGGCTATAGGATCAACTTTCTCCTGTTCTCCAATAGTAACATTTGCCTGAGTTGAGATAGTCCAGGTGCAAACTGTAAATCAATGTCTCTTATGAGGATCTAGGCCAGGGGTGTCAAACTCGATTTCATTTAGGGCCGCGTCAGGGTTGTGTTTGAACTCCAGGGGCTGGGGGGGCGTGGCCAGGGGGAATGGCCAGCTCGATGTCACTCATCGACGCTCCGTTTTTGGCTGCGATGGCCTCCTGCAGCCCTCTGCCAGAGAAAATGGAGCCTGGGAGAACCCTCCCAAGCTCTGTTTTCACTGGCAAAGGGTTGCAGGAGGCCGTCGTGACCGAACATGGAGCCCAGGTGGGCCACACACGACCATCCCAAGCTTCGTTTTTGCTGGGTTGGTCCTTCACTGTTTCCAGGGTGGGCCTATGGGCCAGATCTAAGCAGCCCATGGGCCGGATCCAGCCCAAGAGCCTTGAGTTTGACACCCCTGATCTAAATGATAACGTCTGTCTGGGCTGTAATATGCTTTGAAACTGCACTTCTCTTCACGAGCATACAAGCCTGACCAAGTTATGCTTTTGTAAAGATCTAAAATCCTGGCTCTTCCAGGGAGACTTCGTCGTAGAGTATGATCTGCTACCTGGCATTGGATTTCTGTCTTATAATTGTGACCAAGTTTTGTTTGCAATCATTCCTCCAATATATTACCACATATTATTATTTCTTTAGGTTGCTTATCTATTTTTGTTATTATTGTTTTTAATACTAAAGTGTAAGCTGCATAGAATTATTCCTATACTTCTTTAATGCACATTATAATACATCATATAAAAATTGTTCTTTATTCATATTGTAACAGCCATAGCTCTATCAAGATATATGTTAAAACTGAAGAAGAAATGCCAGAAAAGAAAAAATGGCAAAAGTTTTTTCCCCCAAGCAGAAATAAACTTATCAAAAATCAGCTGAGCCAGCCAAACACCCTAAAAGTATTGCCTCAGCCAATACTTAAGGTAGCAGATTCTTTTAATCCTATCCAAAGTATTGGAAATAGAACAAAGCAATTACAATAGAATCTTAATACATTTGAATTAAATCGTTTCACAGCAAGAGAGGTTGGAATCAATGCAAAACTGAACACCAAAATTTCAAAACTTAGCATTACTTTGCAGCAGGAACTGAAGTATTCGCACTGCATCTGGCAAATGTACTAATTGTGTTTGCAGCCTTTTGAACCAGGGCTGTTGCCTCATGAGTCCCATGTATCCAGGAAAAAAAGCTGGAAGAAAATACTTAAGCAAGCTTTACTTGCTCAATTTGAAAATCACCACTTTACTATTTCTACTGCTGTTGTTTCTCAGTGAAAAGAGATGTTGATACTACCTGAATGCTCTTTCTCATGGCACTGGTAAAGGGAATCCAGGAGTGGGTGTTGCTCTCTCTCTTCTGCCTGGAAACTGAGCTTGTCATCATTTTTGGTGATGCCTGATGGCTCCCCAGTTCAGAAGCAATGATGAGGTTTGTAATCTGTGAAAACAGTAATCCCCCCCCTGGACTGTGGACCAGACAGCTGCAGGGTGGGCTGGATTCCCTCTACCAGTGGCATGAGAAAGAGCGTTCAGGTAGTACCAATGTCTCTTCTCTATGGCGCTGGATAGAGGGAATCCAGGAGTGGGACTTACCAAAGCCGGTGTGCGCTAAGGGCGGGAAGCAGCCTGGTCCCCAGTCACCCCTTCAGTGTGGACCCTCTGGAGGACTCGCCGTCCAAAGGCCACTTCCGCTGAAGCGAAGGTGTCCAACTTGTAATGATGGATGAAGGGGGATGGAGACGACCAAGCTGCCGCTCAACAGACCTCCTCTATGGAAGCCTACACCGTTATTGTAGCTGCGCTCCTGGTGGAATGGGCCGTCACATTCTGAGGCACTGGCAGAGTCTGAAGCTTGTAGGCCTTGGCAGTGCATGCCCAAATCCACCGTCCCGTGGTCAATGGAGTGACCTTCTGTCCCAGCGTCGAGGGCTGGAAAGAAACAAAGAGGGACTCCGTCCTCCTCAAGGGATCTGATGGATCCTGAGGATGAATCTGTTGGAAGTCGCCCCAGGGACCCTGTGTCATGGCTGCCAGGTGCTTAACCTGACTCTGGCCAACAGGTTGTGTCAGAGATGACTGAGTCGCTTGCTGCACACCTGCAGCTATCCTGAGCCTGGGAAATTACCAATTTTAGGTGATCAGGAATTTCTGATCCAGTCTCTTCCCTAGGGGGGAGCCTGGCAGCAGTTGGAGTAAATGATGCCTCAGGGGCTAGTCTTGGCCTCAAGAGAGGCACTTGACTTCCAGTACCAGTTGCAGACAGATTTAAATCTGCATTGGCAAAAACCTCCGCATTTCCAAAAGCCTCCAATGGAATAGGAGAAAGTAGCTCTCTGCGACAAGGCGCTATAACAGGCTGGCTGAGAGGTTTACATTGTTGCAAGATTGCAACGGTTGCTCTTCAAATGGGCGGGAAATGATAGCTCCTCCCTGGAGAGCATTCCCAGAGCCCTGCAGTTTAAGTGCCTTTTCAGCCTTGGCCATTTCCCTCTCCATGGCCTTTTGTCACCTTCTGGCGTCTTTTTCTGCAGCTTTGGAGCTCTTGCCACTTGCATGGGCAGAAACGCAGCTTTTGGGCTGCGCTCCTCTGACAACTGTTTCCAGCTCTGGCTGTCACTTGGGGAGGGAATAGGGAATTTCCTATTGTCCCCGCCAGGCTGCTGAGGCTGGTGACTGGCAGAGGGAACCGTGGCCGCCATTTTTCAGTGTGGCAAGGCAGACTGGTTCTGAAGAACAACTGGTACGGCGGCTTTTTCAAGCGGTGAAGACTGTGCTAGCCGCTGACAGTATGTCTGGGCAAAGCTGAACAGGGACTAAGTCCCCTCCACAATGCGGGATGGTGCCTGGGGCCTCAGCTCAAATTTTGGGAGCCAGGTGGTTAGTCTAGCCCCCCTCCGCTGATGCGGGAATGGCAGGGACCTTGGCCGATTGCTGGCAGGAGTGCCGGCTTTCTGGTGGACCAGAAAGCCGCGCGGATTGCTTGTCTGCAATCAAAAGTCAGATATTCCCTTGCTCACTGTTCTGATGAAATATGAAGAGAATCCAGGAATCTAATTCGGAGTAAGTGGTTGTCTGGCTGAAGACTGAGCAGAAGTGGGGAGCCACCAGGCAAGGAAGGCATTACCAAAAATGATGACAAGCTCAGTCTCCAGGCAGAAGAGAGAGAGCAACACCCACTCCTGGATTCCCTCTATCCAGGACCATGGAGAAGGAACACTTTCATTTTGGAATGATTTATTTCCAAATCCTCATCCAGATAGTATTTGATTAACAGCACAGCGAACAAAAAGAACCATTTTGGGTCCAAGAAAAATTTCTGTGTTATCAGTATAAAGAAGCACAGAAACGTGCTTTAGTGGACATAGAGATTAATGTTTAGAAATGGTCCATATAACACCATTAACATAGAAATGAAATAAGAGGGGGCAGGGATATATCCTTACTTAACTTCTGCTTGCATGCAAATTAAGGGTGTGAGAGTGGCAGAGTATGACATTTGACTAGAGTAAGGTATCTTCACAGAACATAATGATTAGCTGTCATTTATGATTGTCAATAGAGGAAGAAGCTGGCTTTGCCTCAGGAAAAATTGAATAGAAATCTGGGTTAGATGTCACCCTTTTTAATGATTGTGATGGTTACAGATCATTTCTAGTCTTTAAGTGTCTGGATCTGCAGAACAATACATTTTCTACCCAGAACAGTTCTTTACGCTTGCATGATTTAACCCCTTTACCTTCCATATTGGTAATAAAAAGCTTTAAGTGCATCAATTTTTGTATTTGTTCAGATGTCATTATCACTAAGTCAGGAACATTTGTCATATACCACTGTCTCCTCCTCTTTACTTGGTGTGCAGAGTTTATATTCCCACCTTTCCTACTGTATGAATTGGTCAAATATGGAAATGACCTGCTTCTTATTTTCCAATCTCTCACCAAAAATTTCCAGAAAAGTAGTAATGTTACCACCAAGAGGAATGGGGCCTGGTCACCACTTAGCAGAGTGGCTGCCCAGAACACTCTTAACATTCTGTCACGAATCTGTCTTGCTGTGTGTTTTATATTGTGTGTCACATTGCTATTTTTTATTTGGTCTCCAATCATAAATCACTAAAGTTTACATACTGTGGGAGAAAAAATTATATATCAGTAACTGAACATATTACTAATATATTTGCTCCTGTAGCGGGAAATGTTCCATGACTCTTCTACAAGTAAAGCCTTGTTTTCTAAATATCTTGAAATGAAAAATTAAGAGGAAACAGCTTATCTAAACAATTGAATTGATGCTTTAAAAAGACATTTATACGTGCAAGTCTATGTATAACTGGGAAGTAGCTTGAGAAGAAGATAAGAGCTCAGAAGAGTTTAATATTACAAACTTGATTATACAAAAGTAATCTCACTGTATTTAAGGGGATTTACTCTTAAAGTACAGGTTTATAATTGTTTTATGGATTTGTAAATATAATAATATTCTCTGATTAACAGTGTTCTGCAATCACGGTAGTAATATGTTCTAGTTTCTAGAATTCTGAACTCATGGGACAGCACCAAAAGTATGAATGCCTCGTCCTCCCTCCCTCTCTCTCCCCCTCTCTCTCATACACATAATTGTATTATCCAGTACTGTGCATGTGCATCCTCCCTTCCAGAAAAATGGGAAGGATATTATAAGAATTATATATAGAAGTGTATAAACAATGCCTCTCAAATAATAGTGCAGATACATTGTAATCCAATTTCTCGGTCACAGAGGAGCACTTAAAAAATAAACTAGCTTATTGTTGCAGAAAAATTCAGGAGAGTAAGAATAACATGGAGAAATTGAAAACCTCCAACTTCAAGGCAAGCAAAAAATCCTAAACATCTGTTTTTTGACACCATAAAGATAGAAATTGCACATAGCAATTTCTTTGAATTTAACCAGTACAATCTTTACTAATGGTGATTGTAATCCTAGCTATTAAAAAAAAACCCTAATAACCAGGAATGGCAATAATAGGTGTATTTCATATGATATTTTGTTAAATAAAGCTTCAGTTATGAAAATAAAAAAAGACTCAGTTTTCCTTACCTGCATGTTCTCCCTCAGGTCAGTTGCTTCTCTCAATGGGTGTACTGCTAGCTTAAAAATATCATCTATAATCTTAAGGCTTGTGTTCCTCAGCATAGTATAGTCTCTAGTTTTCATTCCCATTCTAGCCGTCAGGCTACGCTTTTGGGGCTTCCCTCCACCACTCCGGTTAGTTATTGCAATGTGCACAAAAAGTGTAACATGTTCCATGATGTCCCCTACGAAGGAGCGCAGAGGTATGTGTCGATAGCCTGACTGTAAACATTCCAGGGGGATCGTATATTGGCCTATGAATTCATCACCAATATAATCATCATCCAAGACTACAAAACGGATCATGGCAAGCTCTGGCAAGTTGATCTCAAACTCAAAACTCTCGTCAAAAATAGGATTATCACTGTTCTGCTGAACAGTTTTAGTCCTCTGTTCTGTACAGTCTGCGGGGATGCCATGGATTTCTAGACACACATAAGGATCTATGACATCCCCTTTGGCACAGGCTCCTTTGGGTTTTGGAAAGTTTTGTCCACTGATGATTTTGACATGTAAAACTTGTGGGGAAGCCCCTGGGACGATGCCTTTTGTGTTTGCACTGAAATAAGACACCTCTTCTCGCATAACAGAAGGTCGAAGGACATAACCACAACCCCCATTCTGTAGAAACCATCCAGTATGTAAATCCATCATTGGCCCAGGTGTTTGATAATTCATTGCCACTATCTGGCAACCACAGTTCCAAAAGTCTTGTGGGTTTACATTACTGGAATCTATTCTCATGGCACTTGGATATATTCGAGACAGAAATCTCTTATTATAATTGACAAAGTCTTCTGGACATTCATTTGCAATTTTACTGGCTTCTCCTTCACTGAAGGAACACATTTCCCAATAATTCTGATTTTTCATTGAGTTCTCAAAATCCTTGAATTGGACTGATTTACATATAGTTACAAGATCAGAAAGCTCTTTGCATAGCCAGGACATTTTTTGGTCCACTAAATATTCTTCAGACTTTTTGCGAGATATTTCAGCTTCTTCATCTTCGTCTGTGACTTCTCCTTCTAATAAATCCTTACCATAAGGCAATTTCTTTCCTTTGATAATAATCTTCATTTTCAGTTTCTCTGGAGATGGCAGATACATTTCTGATGGTAGTGGTGCATCTGTGTAGAGTTTGGTCCCAAAAGTCTTCTTCATTTGTTCAGCCATAATTTTCTGCTGCTGTATGGAGCAGTGGTTTTGCAAGCAGAGAATAAGAGGATACTCTGAAGAAACAAAGGCTAATTTGTTGATTACTTCAATTACATATTTAAAGGACAAGGGTGATGCCCTATTATTACAGTTACAAATGATGGGCTCGTTATCTGGCCCATCACAAACATCCAGTTCGATACTTCTACAGCTCATCTTCAGTGCCCTGATATAGCCATTGATATCTGCTGGCCCTCGGACCTGGTCTTCTATCAGATAGGTATTGTGAGATGAGTTAATATAATAGTGTGATAAAGACTGGGTCATATCTTGAACAACTTTTATATGTGCGGTATCAAAAATATCACATTCTGGAGACAACAAATATTGTGTAAATCCATCAATTGCAAGGAAACCTTTCAACTGCCCTTCCTGTGAAAATTCATATCTACGAATGATATCAAGGCAAATGTCCTCAGTGACACCTGCAACCCCTTGCTCAGCTTCTAAAAAAAGCATAAGGTCCTTGGCATCTACATACTCTTTGTTTTTAGATATTTGTACTAGCAAAAAATAAACTTCAGGTCTTGTACAAAGCTCTGTGTATGCTTCACAAAATTCTTCTGTTGTTACACGAGTTGTTAGTTTCTCTTTGCTCCTTTGAATCTCCTTAAATTTTAATCTGATTTTGGACTCTTTTAAGGCTGGGTTCAGCTGTTTTATTAATTCTACAACTGTGTCCTCCAACATAATCCCATTGCCTTCAATATCTGCAGCTTCAAATACAGATGTAAGCCAAGCAAACCGTGGAGTATTTTGGCTACTCTCTATCAAATCCAAACATTGCTTAGTACGAGAGACCAGGTATTGTAAACCTGACACCCAAATGTTAGCCACATCTGCTGAATTGGCAACTAAATCTAGAGATTCATAATTTTCTCCATGAATTATGGAGAAGGCACAGTCTTCAGAAATCTGATCTGCAAGTCCATTGTTTCTGAAAGTTTCTGTGTTCTTCCCTAATCTGATCTCTTTAATTGCAGAAATATCAAGTTTTGCCTTCTCTGAATCCTTTTTAGAGGGTTCCCAGCGAAGTGCCTGCAAATCAGGGTCAAGAGTAAAAAATCTATTATAAATACGAGAGTTTTGCCGGACTTTCTTCAGTTCACAACCAGCTTGCATGAAGCTAATGCAGTCACTTGCACTACTTATTTTCTTTTCTGAGGGCATGCTGCTGAAGGAGACTGTTTTTTTACGTCCACATTTTGAAGGATCCTGTCAAGGAAAAGAAAAACAAAGTCAGTGCTTTCTGGTCACATGACAAACTATAAATAAAATACAGAATATAAAGGTGATAATTATAGTAAACAAAAAAATAATGGTGGCAACTGGTATATAAATTACAATTCATATTTATGCTAAGCATTTTACTGTACTATAATAGTTATTGTAGTATCATATAGTCCTCAGGTTATGTAATTGCATGTCTTAGCAACAGCAATCCCATTCAGTCCCAGCTGTCATAATAATCCCAAATCATTAAGTGGAAAGAGGCAGGAGCTCAGGTAAAATGACATGGAGGGGAAGTCCAGGAATAGGGGAGGGTCTGGGAGAGCCAGCACATGCCTTGTGCAGATGGGAGGATGCTGTGAGAAGGAGAAGACGCAGGAGAGTAGAAAAGACTGGGAGAGGGCCAACACAGGCTGCATGCCAGCAGGAGGCCACTGTAGGTAGGAGGAAAAAGTAGGAACAAATTTTCAGAGTGACTTGCAACTTTCCCCGTTGGCTTCTCTATCGACTTTGCTTGTGGGAAGCTGGCTTTGGAGATCACTAATGGTGATCATGTAGTTCCCTGCAATGCCATAATAGTGAGCTGGGTACCCAAGCACCCAGATCAAAATCAAGTGGCTACAATGGCCAGAACTTCAAGAACCAGTGATACTTCCATTTTTTCAGCGCCCTCACTGAGAATAAACAAGAGCCGAGAACTACCTGTACTGAAATTAATGGGACCTATGGATTCAAACGATATATATCAATTATACAAAGGGCAAGAGTTAACACTGAAGCACAAATGAAATGACTTGACAGATAGCAGGTTTAGGAACTGAAGTGTCCCATCAAAACAATTGTAGTACATCTTGCTCTGTGGTTATCTGTATTTCTAATACTAAGTATTCAGTGCAGTAATTTGTTAACCAGTTATTCTACTGCCTACTAACCATAATCTACTGCCAGGTTATTTTGGCTTTATCTGTATTTTGGTGAATATATTATCCATAAGGAGAAAAGGCATCAAGTGATTTGGTATTTAATTATGGTAGTGAGAGAAAGAATTTGAGTGTGGGTTTTTAAAAACTGTGTTTGTCATTTTATATATGAATATTGATTCCCAGTTTCTAACTCCTAATCAGTGGAAAGCTGGACAACATAAATAAATACTGCATTTTAAAAAATACAGTTCAATTAATTTGAATTAGGACTCACTTTTTCTTTTTCTTTATTTGATACCTTTCCAGCATTTCCCATGGAATAAGAGTTACTTGGCATCTACTTTAGGAAGGCACTATGCAGTTCTTAAAAATGTAATATTTTGCTTTCCCTCATCCGATTGTCTTTCTTGTGTGCTTCCTGCTATAAAATAAGTTGCCAGGAAATAAGAGTGGCACTCATCTTTAAATTTGCTACATTTTGTTATAGGGGACGTCAGCATCATGAAACTGCTTAAATTAAAAGAAAGGGAGGAAGAAAGAAACACCTCTGATATTCTTTCCCAAAATATAAAGCCTTGGCCCCAGGAGATGACAAAGAAATTCTTCAGATCTTTTCAGAGTGAGAAAAAAAATGACCTTGGGATATATCTGAGAAAAAGAGAACTTCAACTGTGGAGCGCTTCAGTAGGTGGGTGAGGTTGTATGTTGAACATTAGAGGAATGCCATCTGTTCTGAAGCTTTTGGAAAGCAAGAGACTGGCACAGCTCCTCTATGTAGTGCACCTGTAATGGTATAAGGCCTTCCACATAAGACTTGGAAGACAGGTGAAACAGCAGAGACTACACAATAGTCAGACCATGGACAGCTAAACCTGCAAGAAAAAAAAATCCCAGCTATTTATGAACAAGGTAATTCACCACATCTCTTGTAACACAGGGTGAAGCTGGAGAATCCATAAGATCATCCAGTATATAGCAGGATGAAACACTGTTTTTGAAATGGCTTTTGACCATTCAAAGCACCATCTTTTTAAAGAAAAAGAAGTAACCGATGGGGAAAAGCAGAGGAACTGGATTGTAAGTTTCTCCTTGGGTGATAGTAGAATTCCTCATGAGGATAAAGAGAAAACATTGCATAAGAATAGATCAAGGTTTCAAAAAAACAAACAAACAAAAACCTTACAATTGTTTATTTGTGTTCACTTTGATAATCCCTGTATAAGTAGTGCAAGATTGACAATCCAGTATTCATTTTTAAAAAATAAAATGCCGTGGTATGCACAAAAATGTATTTTAAAGTTATTTATATTTCTGCCAGTTCAGTAAAAATTTGCCCAACAGAAAACAAAAAAAAGCTGAAGACATTTATAGTCTGTTGTTAGTTGCAAAGTCATGTCCGACCCATGGTGACCCCAATGGCAATGTTCCTCCAGGCCTTCCTGTCCTCTACCATCCTCTGGAGTCCATTTAAGCTCACGTCTACTGCTCAGTGATTCCATCCAGCCACCTCTTTCTCTGTCTTCCCCTTCTTCTTTTGCCCTCAATCTTTCCCAGCATTAGGCTCTTCTCCAGTGAGTCCTTCCTTCTCATTAGGTGGCCAAAGTACTTGAGTTTCATCTTCAGGACCTGACCTTCTAATGAGAAGTTAGGGTTGATCTTCTCTAGAACTGACCGGTTTGATCGTCTTGCAGTCCAAGGGACTCGCAGGAGTCTTCTCCAGCACCATAGTTCAAAGGCCTCAATTCTTTGGCGCTCAGCCTTTCTTATGGTCCAAATTCACAGCCATACATTGCAACTGGGAAAACCATAGCCTTGACTATATGCACTTTTGTTGGCAGGGTGATGCTTTTTAGTATGCTGTCTAGATTTGCCATAGCTTTCCTCCCCAGGATCAAGCATCTTTTAATTTCTTGGCTGCTGTCCCCATCTGCGGTGATCTTGGAGCCCAGGAAAATAAAATCTCTCACTGTTAAGTCCCTGCCATTTTGGTTCTTTATCATGCCCATCTTTGCATGAAACGTTTCCTTCATATCTCCAATTTTCTTGAAGAGATCTCTGGTCCTCCCTATTCTATTGTTTCCTTCTATTTCTTTGCACTGTTCGTTTAAGAATGCATTCTTATCTCTTCTAGCTATTCTCTGGAATTTTGCATTCAACTGGGTGTATCTTTCTCTTTCTCCCTTGCCTTTCACTTCCCTTCTTTCCTCAGCTGTTTGCAAAGCTTCCTCAGACAACCATTTTGCTTTCTTGCCTTTCTTTTTCTTTGGGATGGTTTTAGTTGCTACCTCTTGTACAATGTTGCAAACCTCCATCCATAGTTCTTTGGGCACTCTGTCTATCAGCTCTAGTTCCTTAAATCTATTTGTCACCTCTACTGTATATTCATCAAGAATATGATTTAGTTCATACCTGAGTGGCCTAGGGCTTTTCCCTACTTTCTTCAATTTAAGCCTAAATTTTGCAATGAGAAGCTCATGATCTGAGCCATAGTTAGCTCCTGGTCTTGTTTTTACTGACTGTATAGAGCTTCCCCATCTTTGGCTGCAGAGCACATAGTCAATCTGATTTCTGTGTTGACCATCTGGTGATGTCCGTGTGTAGAGTCGTCTCTTGGGTTGTTGGAAAAGAGTGTTTGCTATGAACATTGTATTATCTTGACAGAATTCTATCAGCCTGTGCCCTGCTTCACTTTGTACTCCAAGGCCAAACTTGCCCGTTATTCCGGTTATCTTTTGACTTCCTACTTTAGCATTCCAATGCCCCATGATGATAAGGATATCATTTTTTGGTGTTAATTCTATAAGGTGCTGTAGGGCTTCATAGAACCAGTCAATTTCATCCTCTTCAGCACAAGTGGTTGGGGCATAGACTTGGATTACTGTGATATTGAATGGTTTAATCTGAATTAAATTCACCCATTCCTGTCCATTTTAGTTCGCTGATTCCTAAGATGTTGATGTTCAGTATTTTCATCTCTTGTTTGACCACATCCAGCTTGCCTTGATTCATTGATCTTACATTCCAGGTTCCCATGGATAAAAAATCTTTACAGCGTTGGACTTTCTTTTCACCACCAGATGCATCCACAGCTGAGCGTCCTTTCGGCTTTGGCCCAGTCGTTTCATCCTTTCTGGCGCTACTAGCTCTTCCCCAGTAGCATATTGGACACCTTCCAAGCTGAGGGGCTCATCTTCCGACATCATATCTTTTTTCCTTTTGGTACTGTCCATGGGGTTTTCATGGCAAAGATACTGGGATGGGTTGTCATTTCCTTCTCCAGTGGATCACGTTTTGTCAGAACTCTCTGCTGTGACCTGTCCGTCTTGAGTGTCCCTGCACAGCATAGCTCATAGCTTCATTGAGCTACACAAGCCCCTTTGCCACGACAAGGCAGTAATCCATGAAGGGGGACATTTATATATAAAATGCAAATATGTGAACATAGCTTCTTCCACAGAAAATACAGAATGTCAGTTCTTTACATCTATTGTAAAGAACCGGGGGGGGGGGGGGGAGAGAATATAGAAGTGGTTGATATGTACATAGTAGTATTTTTATTTTGTTCATTGGGACATATAACCCGTTTACATTCTTAATCCCTAGTGAAATTGATGATATTTATTTTTTACTTAAGCAAATTCTATACAGTACTTAAGTAAATTTAGGATTGGTGCTTTATGTATTCCTGAAATGTTTCTTGGGATAGTCCAGATTATAAAAGAACTACAAACCAAAAGGCATTGGATAGGTATATGTTTTTACCTTTCTCATTTGATTTTTTTTTTAACATTGATAGGAAAAGTAGCCAACAAATTGTGAGGGAATGTGACATCCTGTAAAATGTAGCTAGTGAGGCAAGATGATTCAGATAATGCAGTCAGATAATGAGTTGGTGACTCAGCACTGAAGAGGTTCTTAATTATTTGAATAACTACATTTTTGGCTGAAGCGTAGCACAAACTCAATCAATGAAAACACTGTTAATATAGGTGAATAAACATCATTAGTTACTTTGCTTCCACATCTAATATATCAATAATATTATTAGAAACTTTAATCCTCTCTTCAAGAAAGCATTCCCTCTAACCAAACTACTGCTGCTACAGGAATTAATGTAAAGTCAATTTTCCTGAAACAAATTCATAAATTCACGCAAATGCAATCTGCAAACGTAATTCTAGGTCATTTTCATTATCATGCCGAAAGATGTCAGATTTTAATTAAAACATTTTAACTGAAAATTAAATGTCAACAGTGATACAGAGTTGCTGTTAAATGGATATATCAAATCAATGACAGTCATTTCGAAAAAGAGCAGAAAATGTAGCCAGGCGCTAACGAAAATAGTGAATAGAGGAATACAGTATATAGAAGAACAGATTTTAACTGAGAGTTGTATACTTTGAACATAAAATAAGAAAGCATATTGGTCTGGATGTGCTGGCTTTTTATATCCCCACTTCCATCACCAGCAAAACTCATCCTTTAAAAAAACAGAGCAGCACCTAAATGAACAAAGAGGTATCTTTTAAATAGATATATCTGCCTGGTTATGTGTATACAGGTAAATTGCTCATGTGGATAGAATTAGAGTGAGAGTCGGCCATAGCTCAGTGATATAGCATATGCTCTGGATAAAGTTAGTCTGAGATCAAACCTTGACATTACTAAATAAACAAGTCATCATGAGAAAAATTCTCATGAATGTCAAGACAAGAAGGAGAAGTAATAGTGAGGATTTCTAGTCCTAAAAAAAACAGTGAACACAAAGCAAACACAGGGAAGAAAGACACATGATCATGACAGCATTAAAGAGTACCATTGTTTCTTTTATGATGTAGAAATATTAAAGTAGAAATTGGAAGTAAACCTCACGCTTAATAAATATTATGTATGGTGGACCTGTGTATCTTTTCCTCTGAATTCAAGCCAGGTAAAAGACTACAGCACTTTTCTAACTACAGCACTTATGCTATAACACTCCACACAATCTTAAGTGGGGAGCAGCAGCTCTGGCAACCAAAGAATGAATGCTAGGTACATTCCATTTTTCCAAGATTACCTTGAGGAAAAACCAAGTGCATCATGTTTAATAATAGAGGAACAACTCTATAACTTTTTCAAAAAGGCACTTTATTTAAGAAAGAAATAATTTGTCCATTTATTTTGGAACCAGGAAGAATTTTTACAAGGGATTAGCTACATCTTTGGTTCTTCCATAGATACTGCTTCCTCCATCCACTTTATGTACACTGATGGATAATAAATATTATTAATGCATGCCTGCTCCTGGAATGTGTTTTGATGGCAATCTAATCAACAGCTAATCAAAAAGTAGGTTCTAGAAATAATACTGTTTCCCCCAAAATAAGACATCTCCTAATAAGCCCAATTGGACTTTAGAGCGCATGGCAATAAGGCCAAGCTCTTATTTCAGGGTTCAAAAAAATATAAGATAGGGTCTTATTTTCGGGGAAACACGGTATCATCCCATTTCATGTTTATCCAGAGTACAGTAGCCAAAATTCTTGAACAAACTTTTTTTAGAGGCTCAGCTAAAGCTGCTTTCTGCAGTATTTATCATTATTATCATGATTCCTTATATTATTATACAATTTTAATCTCCAAGAGACCACAAAGTATATTTTGAGAACTCTACGTTTAACTTCTCAGGCAAATCTCAGCATTAAAATAGATGCAACAGGGATTTTCCACAGCTTAGTGCTTGTTCTGTTCATGTCAAACTTTGCTGGCACCATCAGTAAATTGTTCCCAAAGGATAATCCTATACATTTACTGCAGTTCTCGGTACTGTATTTATTAGTGAATCAACTTTTCTTTCTTTTCATCACATCTGAGGATGAAATAAGTTTTTAAAAATCTAGACAGCTGCAATCCTATGCCCACTTTCATGATGGGTCTGAATTCCAAACAGACAAAGAATTATGCTATTATTTTATTTATAAAGGAGTAATACACAGGGCAGGATCTACTCCAAAGACCTGTCTGGTGTATATTTTCTAAATATAGTTGTTGCTCTGGGAACGTAGATTAACAAATATGTAACACAGTCCTGTCTGAGAAAACAATTCTATCTTGAAGCAGTGGTGGAAGAAATTCAGAAGTTATTGGTGCTTCATCACTGGAGATTGGACAACCACTTGGCTAAAATGGTATAGGGTCTCCTGCTTGAGCAAGGGGCTGGACTAGAAGAACTCCACGGCCATCCCATCCCATCCCATTCTACAGATAACTTTTTCAGGTCTCTGTTTGTCAGCCACTGTAACCATTGATATCTCATAAGTAACCAAAGAAGAAAACAAAACTATGAAGTATTTTCTCAAGCTACAGAAAATAAAACAGAAATTATATCTTGGAATAAATCTCATGAAATTCAAATGACGCCATTCTGAATAGAGATGTGCAGGATTATGCCATAAGGCAAACTTTGGAATTCCATTTTGTTTCAGGTCAGAATGTAACAATATAATTTCATCCCTATGAGAATAATATTCTTGAACTGAAATACCCAAAACAGGAACAACAAAACAGCAATCTGATTTTATAAAAACATAATTTTAGGTCAACTTCCATCCCACTATCAATTATACTATCTCTTAATCTTTGTTATCTTCATGAAAACAATAATGACTATTCTAGCTTGTGCTGAAGATGTGAAATAACTCTGAAGTTTATTCAGCAAGTAATACTGACAAATTATGTAAGGCTATTAAGAGTTTTATAACAGGAAACATTTTTAAATGTGTTGATTAAATTATGGGAAATGACTTTGAGTGATCAATATACATCTCTAATCTCATCAAAGGTTTCCTGCAGAAGAAATGCATTTTATTTTCTAGTGTCAATTATCATTGCATCAGACTAATAAAAATGAAAGTAGAGAAAAAATCAGTTTTTCAAAGTAGGTCCCATGCAGAAATGCCACAAAAAATATAGATCATTTCCATAATTGTATTACTTCTGATATGGTTATATCACAAATTTGGCTAGTTGAGCATGGATGTTATGAACAGATCTCCAATATCCATACTCCATATCTTTTAAGAATACTGATCCAAATCTCCAAATCTTTTAAGAATACTGATAAGCAGGGGCGGGGGGGAGGGGCAATCTCTTAAAATATTTAGGAAATTATTCCCATTGGATATTAATCATATGAGCATAAATGCCTCAGTGGGCTTCAGAAACAGACTTCAAATCCTGAAGATGAAGCATCTTAACATTACAGGCAGATGAGTGTGTTCAAAACATTAACTTTTTTTGTTCTAGCGTTGGACAACAACATTAAAATGTTTGCCATAATAGTAGGCTGTAATAATGGGGAGCAACATATATATAGAGAGATAGAGTGTGATATATATGCACGTGCTCATTAACAGCAACAAAGAACATATTAAATGTAATTTTCTAAACCTTTTCTAAAAACTGATGGTTAGAACATCAGTCACATTGCTGCTTAGCAGACATTGTTGTACAACAAAAGGTTCTTAGTCTCCTCATTAAAAAATATTACTTGCTTTTTTAAAAAACCAATCAAACAAAGCAAGTGACATTATTCACAATATAATGCATTATATTGACTGCAGCTATCCACCCTTTCTTACAAAATCATATAGCGCAACTTGGCACTGATTAGAAGCAAAGGTTAGTGATTTATACAGAATTAACATAGCTTCACTACAAATGCATTATTTGTATGTGATTAATCGTCCCAAGTGAACTGACTAATAATGAGGGAATAAATGTTATTCAACGAAGAAGTTTCTGTAGAGGAAAAAAAGCTATATCTCCGAGATTCTAAATTGAGTCCAGTCCCTGTTCCTTGATGATGATGATGGTGAAAAAATAAATTAAATACAACAATATTATGCAATATTTATTAGCAACACAGACTACCGGTATCTATTATTTAATTGGTTGGTTTGTTTAATAATTGCAAATCACATTTAGCCCTCTTTTTGCTCAAGGCAATTTATATAAATCTGTGATCCTTTCTTCTACTTTCTCTCATGTTAACCTTTGACAACCCTAGTTAACATGAAAGCTGTGATGTGTCCAAGGTCAACTAATGAGTTTCATAGTTGAATGAGAGGTGATCCAAGTAGTTGCCTGCCCTGTCTACTATATCACATGGTCTCTATTTATCTGAGGTTTTAAATCAAAGGAGAAAGATTATGTTGAGATTCTCATTCCTTTCCCAGAATGTATTTGAGACTTAAATTGTGCCTTCTAAAGATCATCTGGTGCTGCTTTTCCTGGATTGCACCACTTCAGGAGAAGATTATGGAAAATGTGAAGGCCTTCCTGCACGTAGACAAAAGGAAACAGCTTGTCCTTAAAAAATTATCACTCTAGGAAGGCTACCTTAATACTCACTAGATTGTTCCATAAATAATGTTAATTTTTTAAAAGTTCAAATATCCAGCTTCCACCCTAGAAATTTAAGTGTACAGCACAACAGCAGCTATATCATATAATTTTCCATATTGTACTTTGCTAGTCAATGATAAGCTATTGCTTAAACTAAAGTATTGTATCTATTTATCTAAAGTTAATACAGTATAATAAATCAAGGTCAATGGAGAACAGCACTCCAATACAACATCCCTAATCGGATAGAGAAAAGTAATCCCCACACATATATAAAAATAACTTAAAATTGAAGAAGGTAAATAAGCATATTTAAAGTTATCTTTTAACAACAGTTTTTGGGAGGGCCTAATAACCACATATATCTTCAATCCAGTAATGGGCTATTCATTAGTTTGAACCAATTAGCAAGGGTCCCACTCAAGTGCTTTCTAGAAGAGATGATCTGAATGTACTTTATTATAATAAAGCATTATAAATAATTTGATGTCAACGCACAAGAAACACATTAGCACAAATAAATTGCTCATTAAAACTATGCTTTGACATTTGAACAATACTGTCTTCTTCAATGTCAGCTGCTTGAAATCACAAGAAATTTAAACTGTAGCCAACACAACACTTATTAACCTATTATTTACAATAAATTTTACATCAACAAATAATATCATTTTATCGTGCAAATCTTGAAGGAAGGAAGGAAGGAAGGAGGAATTTGATTGATTGATTGATTGATTGATCGATCGATTGATTTGATTTATATGTCGCCCTCCTCTGGAGACTCAGGGCGGCTTACAATGCGTTAAGCAATAGCCTTCATACTTTTGTATATATCTGCTTAATAGGGCTTTCAGCCCCCCCTAGGCGGTGTTCTTTTTTATACAAAGTCAGCTTATTGCCCCCACAATCCAGGTCCTCAGAGTATTTCTCTGCCAAATAATAAACATATTGTCTACCAAATAAATTTAACTGAAATCCAAGTTAAAGGTATAAAAAACAAGTATGTATTAGGTACTTTAGTTTTTCTGTCCCTTTATCTTGGAAAATTATGATTTCTACATTAATATAAGCTCTGTGAGATTTTAAATAAATAAAATATGTGTATCTATTTAAAGGATGTTTAAATTTTTAAATTTAAATTTAAATTTAAAGGATGTTTAAATTTTAAATTAAAATGTTTAATTTAAAGCACACAGATTACATGAAGTCTCTAACACCTTTGTTATGAAGTCCAGAGACCAAAAGACCATACTATCAAATTCTCAAAATGGCAGAATAACTTTCTGCTAATGCTCAATAAGAAATAAAGAGAAATACATGCATTTAGTTTTGATGAGCTTAAATCTGCCCAATTCTAATACTATAAATATTACATCGTTATGACTTCTCTAAACCTTTTCACCAAGGTGTGAATGTTTATTTCTAAGATAAAGGGTTTACTTAAGTAATAATGTCTTCTATAGCGTCCATATCTAGAAATAGTTTCCTAAACCACACAACCGAGTACCCTTTGAATTTTGTAATATAAAAATGTGTGGAAAGCTAATCTCAATGCATACACAAATATTTAAGAAAAAGACAAATGAACTAAATTTGATTTCTGTTTTTCACAATCCATACCATCCATATTCATGGAAATTGCAGTTATAGAGTGCATAAACTGTTATAATCCAGCTCAGATAGAGGAAAGTATATATATGCAAATTGATTTATTTTATGCTGTGTTTTACTTTAGAGTAAAATATCATATAAATGACTTCTTTAAAAAGTAGAATGCAAACCTTTCCCAGGTGGAAGCCAGAAAAGTAACATGAAAAGATTGAGCAGAAAAATTTATTTCAGATCATGGGATTAGGTGGGTGGGAGTGTCTTCCATTCAAAGTTCCTTCAATTAATAAAGTATATGAGATAAACAACATACTCCTTATGGCACCAAGGATCACAGAATTATATTTATTTATTAACTTTACAGAATTTATAATCTGACCCGACCTCCAAGAATTCTGAGTGGTGTTCAATATCAAAGCAAAACAGCAACTGCAATTTAATAAACTAAATCCAAATGAATATCAAAAATAAAAGTTAACTAAAAAGAAAAACAAGGATGATACCAAACTAAAACTTAAGATAGTAGGAACATTAGAATTAGAGTATGTCTTTATTGCTGACTGGAAACTTCTTATGTAATTTTTGCATAAAACAGAAAAAAGTGAAGTTATGATCTATGGTTTTGAATATTAAATAACATAGTTTATAGAAAGAAAAGAGTCATACTATTATAACTTTAGAGGAAGAAAGAAATCTATAGTTGTAACTCTTGTAAAGAAAAAGCATTTATATTGCTTTTCTTTCTTTTCTTTCTTTTTTCATTTTGCACTTTAGCTTTCTCTTTTCTTTCTTTTTCTTTTTTCTTCCTATTTTATTTTAGTTTGTATTTTTAATATTGTTTTCAAAACTTTCAGTAAAGTTCTTTTTAAAAATAAAATTAGACAATGTCCTTGTTTAGCAGAGGGTTCTTCTCAATGAATCATAGAATCACAGAGTCCTAGGACTGAAGTCACACTTCTGGCTCATACTTAGGTGGTTGTCCACTAAGACACCAAGATCCCTTTCATAGTTACATACATACAGGAAGTCCTCGACTTACAACAGTTCGTTCAGTGACTGTACAAAGTTGTAACAGCATTGAAAAAAATGGTTTATGTCCGTTTTTTACACGACTGTTGCAGCATCCCCAGGGTAATGTGTTCAAAATTCAGACGCTTGGCAACTGATTCATATTCATGGTGGTTGCAGTGTCCTGAGGTCATATGATCCCCTTTTGCAACCTTCTCACAAGCAAAGTCAATGGGTAAACTCGATTCACTTAATAACTGCAGTGATTCATTTAACAACTGTGGCAAGAAAGATCATAAAATGGGACAAAATTCACTTAACAAATGTCTCGCTTAAATGTTGGGCTCAATTGTGGTTGTAAGTTGAGGACTACCTGTACTGTTGAGCCAGATACCACCTATTCTATAGTTGTGGTTTTGGTTTTTCCTGCCTAAGTACAGGACCTTTCCTTTCTCCCCACTGAACTGCATTTTGTTGGATAGGACCCAAAGGTCAAGTCTGCCAAGATTCTTTTGAATCTTGAGTCTATCTTCCAGAATGGTAGCAATCCCCCCACCCCACCCCCAAGCTTGGTGTAGTCTGCAAATTTGATGAGTTCCCCTTCTATTCCCTCATCTAGATCATTTATGAAGATGTTGAAGATCACTGGGCCTAAGAGAGAACCTTGAAGTACCCCTTTGCATGCTTCTCTCCATACAGATGTATAGGTAGTCCTCGATTTACAACCATTCATTTAGTGACCATTCAAAATTACAACCGCACTGAAAAAGTCATTTATGACTGTTTTTCACACAACTGTTGCAGCATACCCATGGTCAGGTGATCAAAATTCAGATGCTTGGCAACTGGCATATATTTATGACAGTTGCAGGGTCCCGGGGTCATATGATCACCTTTGATGACCTTTTGACAAGCAAAATCACAGGAGCCAGATTCACTTAACAACCATGTTACTAACTTAACAACTGCAGTCATACACTTAAGAACTGTGGCAAGGAAAGTCACAAAGGTGGGACAAAACCAGGGGTGGTATTCAGCTGGTTCGCACCAGTTTGCGTGAATCATTGGTGGAAATTTGGCCAAGGTCACCCAACCAGTAGCGATGGCCAATTGGCCACGCCTCTGAACCGGTCCCCCAGTCGCTGCTTGCTCGCCCCGCCTGCCATGTTCGTTGCCATGTTCTTCGTGCATGCACATCCCATTGCCTTGCAAGTCCAATGGGATGCACATGCACAAAGAACATGGCAGTACCGATCGATATACTGTCTGTAACTGTATGGAATGATGATGTTTTTATGTTTTATTTTTGTTTAAAAATAAAAAAAATATTTGGGGAAAAAAAAGAACATGGCGGTGATGGCAGCAGCTTTTTCCGCGACCTCCAGTACTTTTCAGTGGCCAGCTGCCACTTCTTTGCCAGTCGCTTTCCAGCAGCAGCGGCTGGCTGGGGGCCACCAAAAACTCAGGTCAGCTTGCCTTCCAGACTCTGGACCAGCTGCCACGTAAGGTAAGCAGCCCGAACAAAGAGGCGGTGGTGGGGGAGGAAGCGGGGCTAGAGCCTGGGCCACTAAAGGAAGGGAAACAGGGGCGACTGGCAAAAGGACGGCGGAGGTAGATAGGTAGAAATTCTAAAAAAATTCCTACCTTTTCCTGTGGGCGTGGCTAGGTGGGGGGGTCATGCGACTGAGTGGGCATAGGCGTGAGTGATGTCAAGTTGCCCAAGCCCACTCAGTCACATGCCCCCCCCCCCACTTAGATATGCCCACTGAACCAGTAGCGAAAGTTTTTGAAACCCACCACTGGGCAAAACTCACTTACCAACTTTCTTGCTTAGCAACTGAAATTTTGAGCTCAATTGTAGTAATAAGTCAAAGACTACCTGTAGTTCTATTGAGGACTACATACCCAGTGCAGTTGGTCAGTGAACTGTGGATCCATCTAGTGGTGATACTGTTTATCCTATATTGTTCTATCTCATCAAGAAATAAGCTGTGCTCTACTTTGTCAAATGACTTACTGGCATCCAAGTAAACTCTATCTGTATCATTTTCCTCATCCACTAACTTAGTCACTTTATCAAATAGCAATAAGGTTTCTTTGGCACAGTCTATTTTTAACAAACCCATGCTGGTTTCTAGTGATCGTTTCGTTCATTTATCAATGCTCACAAATCTTCTGTTTTCATTATCTTTTCCAGAATTTCCATATTTATTTATTTATTTATTTATTTATTTATTTATTTATTTATTTGCTGCCCTTCTTCGGAGACTCAGGGCGGCTTACAATGCGTTACATATTGATGTCAAGCTGATTGATCTGTAGTTTCCTGAATCCATCTTTCCCCACTTGTTGACGATTTTAATCACAACAGCTCTTTTCCAGTCTTCCAGCAGTTCCCCTGTGCTTCAGGAGCTATGAAAGATTTTGTTCAGTGGTTTTGAGATCACATCTTCTAACTCTTTCAGTATCCTGAGATATAAACCATCTTGTCCTGGTGATTTGAATTTGACTAAAATGGATATGTGTTGTTTTATCGATTTCTTATCTATTTTGACCTGCATTCCTATTCTGTCTGCCACTGTGTTGTTTGTGATAGGTTGGGCTACTCTTTGCTTTTCCATAAAGACAGATGCAAAGAAGGCATTAAGCAGTTCTGCTTTCTCCCTGCTGCCTGTTACCTTTTTGCCATCTCTTATTAGTGACTGATTATTTCCTTGACTTTTTTCTTGTTCTTTACACATTGAAAGAAACTTTTTTTTTATTTTTGACATTGGTTGCAAGTCTTAATTCATTCAGTGCCTTGGCCTTCCTGATACCATCCCTGCAGATTATGCATATTCTGTTTTAGTTATATGTCCCTGTTTCCATTTTTTTGTACTTGTCTTTTTTGTCCCTCAGTTTATCAGAGAGTTCTTTGTGCAACATGTTGATCTCCTCTGGTGTCTTTTGAAATGTATGAGATGTAGTTGCACTCAGATCATTCTGATGTAAAAAGTAAACATCTTTATTGGAATTATATACAATATTATTTCAATATTCATCTCTGATGGAGTTACATTACAAAGAGCAGTTTCTGAGAGCTGTGAGGGAGAAGCTTCTAGCCTGTTGAAATATACATGTTATTCTGGAGGAACAAGAAGCCAATGGCTCCTCCCTTCCCTCAATAAATATGAACTAAGTGTTACACTATTTTCATTCCATTGTAACATTGATTCACCTATTAGAGAAACCATTGAGTACAAATCTCATCAAAATTTCAGTTTAATATGATGCTATCATATTGCTGATACTAAGGAAGTTCATGTATAATGAAAACTCAAGTTTAAGCATAACAGATTTGTTTAAAATAAACTGAACTTTCTGCTCCTTCCACTCTTTGAAATAATTAATAACTTTTTGTTTCCATATTTACTTCTGCCTCTTTCTTACATCCTCTAAACAAAAGGTTCAGAGTTCCTGTGCAAAAAGTAACAATCCCACTAGAAGTCAATGACAGCACATCACACATTTTTCCCATGCACTATTTTTATTATTTCATACATGCTGTCTTATGGACATTTTCTATGGGAGCTAAATATCCTTATAAGATTCCATTGCAATTTAGAAGGGCTGTTTTCCAGCAAGCGGTTTATTCGATGGGGAATATACTTATTAATTTTCTCATTCTCGGCAGTCTCTGTACACAGTGCTCAACATCTGGGCTAAAGTTCAGATCAGTCGCAGATTATCTAGAAACCTTTTGAAATGTCAACCACCATTTGCATTAATTTGAAAGCTAAAACAATACTATTTTCCCATAAACCTCTCACAATATTTTGTAAGTGAACGCTAAAAAACCAACATAGAAGAGCTGGTAAGTCCCTTTCTACACACGATCCATTTCCATAAAAATTAGCATAATATTGATTTCATTGGAAGGTGGCTAGTCTATATGTCCACAGTTGCTAGTTTATCCAGATCTCATGTACAGATAAAACAAAACAAAGATTTTACAAAATATGCATGTTTCATGTATATGTACAGATGAGTCTTTTAAAATAATTACAACTCAAGTAGAACTATAATTACCACAGAAAAGAAAACCATGCCTAAATGACCAATGTGCTTGAAACTTCAGGTCCTAGCTCTCTATTCTTTCTGTCTTTATATAGTTGCCCATATTACTAAACAGGATTCTGCACTGTGTAAAAGTATCTACAAATCCCTGCAGTGAAGACCAAGAAATAGTGAACAAAACATCAGAAGTTTTCTGTTTTGATAAAATTAACATCAGACGTTAATTTTATAAAAACGGAATGTTCATAAATAGTGCCTATGCCATAAATATTGCTTCATTATGCTGTTACATTTCATGAGTATTAAAAAATTTTAAAAATTGCTCTAAGTTTTATTCTGGAGTCCTTGGTGTTCTCTGAGCTAGAATGTTTGCCTGCAGACATTTCATTACCCAACTAGGTTACATCAGTGCTCTACAGTAGCTTGCTCTGCCAAATGTTGGTGGGTTTATGGTTTTCTCCTTGGTAGTTCCTTAATTGCGATTTGCTTTCTCCTGGATTATTTATTTGATGTTTTACATTTTATGTAAATAATAATAATAATACATAATATTTTACGTATTCAATTCATGCTTATACTTATATATATTATCTAATACGTACTTGACAAACAAACAAACAAATAAATAAAATGTTAATCCTTGCTTCTCTGGGTGTAGGCTAGAGAGGGTATGTTCTGGTCTTCTTGTTCCCTTCTTACCTTTTTTAATGCCTCTTTTGAATGGTGTGTAAATGTGTTTTATCTTTATGTGTCTACTAATGGAGGATTTATCTGAATGCCAAACTTCCAGGAATGCCCTAGTGTTTTGGATTTAACTTGGTCTGGAATGATCACAAATTCCCAGGTTCCCTTCAAACTACGGTTGAGTCTGTCCATGAGATTGAGTTTTTATCATATCTTCTGATTGGTAATTGGTGTTCATGGATGCATTTGACTAGTCTTCTATCTGTCTGTCTTTTCTACATGGGGCTATTACAGTCCTTACCCTATATCTTTTTGGTAATTCCTGATTTTTTTCTTCTTGAACTATTGGGTCTTTTGATTTATTTATGATATTTTGAAGGGCTTTATTTGGTTTGTGTGCTTCAGCGATGCGTGTAGTTATCAGTTTGTGACATCTGAGATTTTTTAATGTATCGTAACGTTATTTTTCCCATGGCTTGTGTTGGTTACGCTGTAGTGTTTTGAATAGTCAGAGACTTTTTGATAAAGTTGTATGAGTATTCATTTTGTTGAAAGATGTTGTATTGGCAACAACTTTCCCAGTGTTAGCATTCTGGGAAAGAGGCTTACTTTTAGCACCCAGCTTTCTCCCAGGTCAAGATAATGAAGGAATAGGATTATCATCTACTTTCTCCAATGTAAACTAGCGACATCAATAGCTTTGCAGTAGTAAAATGGCAGGTAGTAGCCTGCCTAGCCAGCTCTTCTCAGGAGTTGCAGGAAGGATGTAGCGAGGATGTGGGAGATGATTTAGGACCTTTCCTGGGGGGAAAGTGGGCAAGCCATCATGTCCTATACATGTTAATGTATACCACATTACATCTCTGAAACCAGGTGAGATCAGAAATGGGTGAAAAGCTTTTGGGAGAGAAGCCATAGGAACGTCTTCATACTCCCCACTGGCATCTCCCATGCTGTAAAATAAATAATTCAGAACTTCCAGATCTGCTGTCTAGGTGACAGATCCTGATGTAGAGATGCAAAAGCAGTAACTTTAAATATTGGATACTGTTTTGAAAGTATAAGGGGGGAAAACATTTTTACAGCTGTAGAATATTTCTGCACAGAATATTAGTCGCCATGATGTTATAATTCCAAGGGACATATGTTTCCTCTATTTCAAAATGCTCCATAAATTCCCATTCTACTGAAACTCATTGAGCCAATGTCCTTCTATTGTAAGAACATAATCTGCAACCTTAGTGAATGGTAACTATGGGAGTTCTCTTACAGCACAAATGCTAAAAATAGAAGATAAGAGACTCACAGCTGAGCAAAACTTTCATACAAGATACTAATGCTAGAAGTGATTTATACAGTAGCTGCTCCAACGATACAGAGAAAATAGGAATGCTGTCAGGTTAATCCAAAGAAGGCACAAGGAACTTCTAGCTTGCAGGTTGAATAAGATTCACAAGGTCTCCTTACGTAGCTTTAAATGAAGTCTCTTGTTGAATGGGAGGGCTGGGAAGCCTTATGTCATCCTCTTTTGACTGTTCCACCTGTCACGTGGTGTTTGTTTTTGATCAGCCTCATGCAACTCTTGGCTTGGTGTCTCCTGCATCTGACATTCCACAGGTTCAGCTGGAGTAGCTTTTTCAGATTCAACATCTGAATCCTGAGTAATGACTGCCCAGCCTAAATGATCAGTCAGAATTGGCATACTACTAAACAGTGTCATCTGATGAGACCTAGGAAGGGTGGCTTGCCCTCTGGAACAACATCCCCCCCCCCCCCCAGATTGTTACAGACCTTGTTCAAATGAGCTCTTTAAATAGACCTTGTTCAAATATATAGACCTTGTTCAAATGAGCTCTTTAAACCTGGCTCATTCCCAGGCCTTTGCTAGAATGGGTGTTATATATCTCTTTTTAGAGCTCGTGGATTTTTTCTGGAGTGTTTTTTTATATTTTTAAATTAATATTGGATGCCCATAAAGTCATAGTGAAGTCAGGTGCTTAACTAAATTAGCCTGTTCCCATAACATGCTTAGCCAAGTCAGCCACTAAGTCAGTCAAATCTTCTTTGAATTATAACAATCAAATTGATTGGGGAAAATGGACACAATCTTGGGACTTCTGTTTGTATCTCCACTGAAGGTTCAACTAGGGTATGGGGCTGCATGTCCCTTGGAAGGCTTGATACAGAATCTGGCACAAGTTCCTTTCCAATGGTGGGTTTCAAATTTTTTTACTACCGATTCTGTGGGCGTGGCTTGGTGGGCGTGGCATGACTTGGTGGGTGTGGCTTGGTGGGCATGGCAGGGGAAGGATACTGTAAAATCTCCATTCCCACCCCACTCCAGGGGAAGGTTACTGCAAAATCCCCATTTCCTCCCAATCAGCTGGGACTTGGGAGGCAGAGAATAGATGGGAGCGGGGCCGGTCAAAGTTTTTACTACCGGTTCTCTGAACTACTCAAAATTTCCGCTACTGGTTCTCCAGAACTTGTCAGAACCTGCTGAAACCCATTTCTGTTCCTTTCCCTACACATGATTGGACCCAGACATTTGCTAAAATCTGAAAGAAGTGTTGATGCACACATGTGTGCAAATAACTGGGTTACCAAAGCTCTGGGAAATGCAGCTAGTCCTTGACTTACAACCACAATTCAGCCCAAACTTTCTTTTGCTAAGTGAGACAGTTGTTAAGTGAATTTTACCCCATTTTACGACCTTTCTTGCCAGAGGTGTTAAGTGATTCACTGTACTTGCCAAGTTAGTTATACAGTTGTTAAGTAAATCTGGCTTCCCCATGGACTTTCCTTGTTAGAAGGTCATAAAAGTGATCCCTCGACTTTGGGACAATGCAACTGTCATAAATATGAGTTAGTTGCCAAGCATCAGAATTTTGATCACGTGGCCATGGAGATGCTGTAGCGGTCATTAATGTGAAAAACAGGCATAACTCAATTTCCTGACTCGCTGCTTAGACATTCCTCTGTCTGGGTTATCCACTCTCTGATTCATTCACCTGAGTGCCAATCATTCCCTCTGAAGCTGGTCTTGCTGTCCTTCCTGTTTCCCAGCAGTCTTTTTCACTCAGTTGAAGGATTCAGACTCGAGTGCCTTTCTCTGCAAATTTGGACTGTTTAATTTCTTTTGTAGCTGAATAATTCCTAAGACTTCTGTGAGGGCTGTGCATTGTGGGAGCTTCTGCTTTATCAGCTGGGCTTGTGAGTAGGCGTTTTGGGGCTCCAAACGCCGCTCCGCAGTTTCTTTTTTTCTTTTTCTCAAAAAGCTTTTTTTTCTGCTGATAGCTTCTTTATTGATTGGATTGTTGGCCACGGGCGTAGTGTTGCTGGTACAGCATTATAGACTCGCCCCGCAGCCCTCACCCATGTGTAGCGGCCGTAGAGTCCCTGCCAGCTGGCATACTCTCCTAACCGGGAAGCGCCTCGCGGAGGCTGCGGGATCCCGTCCCCACTCACTGCGGCCGTTTTTAACAGCCTAGGATTCCATTGCTGGGCTGGGCTGGGCTGGGCTACTGGAGAGGCTCTCAGCCATTTTGATGCCGCCATTTTGTTTTGGTTTGGCGTGCTTTTTCTTCTGGCCTTAAGTTGGGGATTATTTATCATTTGGCTCAGCCTGCTGGTTGGGGACGCTGTCCTCTTTACCGGCTCACCAATTATCTGCAGCGCATTGCCAAGGTGTTCTTGGAAGGGAAATATAGCACCTCATCATCATTATTGTTATTCTTCTTCTAATTGATTCTGCCTAATTCATTCAGTTATAATCAAAAAAAAAAAAGGATTTGCCTGCAGCACCTTTTGTATATATTTATATATCTTTTCCTCTGTCAATTTGGATTAATTGTATATATACCTTTTATATATATTTTTTAAAAAAGGAGAAAGGGAAGAAAAGGAGGACTGAGCCATAATTGCTTATATAATTGTTTGTATCTATTTGGATTACTTTCTCGCTATATATATATATATATATATATTAATTATTTACTTACCATGTCTGATGTGGAGTTGTCCTCTGATCTGGAGCAGGATCCATCTCCTAGCCCTACTCCTTCTACAAAAGGGTCTAAAGGAAAAAAGTCTAAGGCCTCTAAGGCCAAACCCATGCCTGCCACTGATAAATATGCCCTGAGGCAGCACAACGCATTAGAACGTTGTTTTTCGAAAGCACAACGTGAGGCGCAAGTACCTCTTACTCCTGAGATTATTGTGCAGGTTCTTGTGGACCAAGGGTCCAAGCAGATTTCTTCCCCTAAAGTTGATCAGGGCAATTGCTCTCACTGCAGGGTGGTTCCAGTATCTCAGGATACAGTTCTCCTGCCTATGGAACCTTCACGACCCTGTCCTTCTATTGCAGCCTCTCATGTTTCTCCGCTGCCTCGTCCTGCACCAGAAGGCACATTCACACCTATGGCTGCCGGGCTTTGAGCCGAGGAGGGCCAGGCTTCCTCTCATCTTCTAGACTTTAATTCCTTGGTGTCTCAAGCTATTTCTCGTATTTTCCAAGTTGGCCTACACAGACTGGATATATGCTTCCACCTGAGTGCAATTCTAATATCCCTTGTCAGTTACAGGCGGCTCAAGCCTTCTTCTTCCTCCTATGAGCAGGTGGCAGAGCACGCCCGAGAGGAGGAATTTCCAGATGATTTCGAGTTCTCCGGAGATGAAGAAGAGTTGCTGGACAAATCAGCTTTTCCTGGCTTATTTAAGCCATCTTTATTCAAGCAACTGTTGTGCAAAGCTAAAGCTGCTATCAATATGGGGGAGGGGATTGACCAGCCGTCTACACCCCAAACTCAGTCTATTAGTGATAATTTGTTTCTTTTGCCTAAACCTGACTGTGATTTTGTGCCTTGCCCAGATTTGTTTGCACAGGTCATCCAGAAGCCGTGGGAGCATCCCACTTCGCTCAATGGGCCGAACTCCTTTGACAAGAAGCTGTATTGCTCAGCTCTGCAACTTGACGCCTTACTGCAACTACCAACCGTGGATGAACCTGTAGCTGGACTTACTTCATCTTCAGTTCTCATCGGAGAGGTTGGTGATGGTTTAAAATTTGAGGATAAGAGGGTGGAGATGGCCTATCGAAAGACTCACCAGGCTGCGGCCTGGGCTATTTGAGCAGCGACCTCGGCCTCTTTTTTCAATAGAGCCTCTCTGGTTTGGCTCCGTCAGTTACGGGATAGATTGCCTCTGGAGAATGATCATTTGCAACAGGATGTGGCCAAAATTGTAGCAGCAGCTGAATATTCAGCCGACGCTTCTCTGGATGCAGCCAAGTTTGCTTCCCGTGCGTTGGCGTCGACTGTCTCGTCCCATCGCCTTCTTTGGCTATGCAATTGGAGGGCTGACACGAAATCGAAATGGCGTCTTACTGCAGCACCTTATAAGAGTTCTTCTCTCTTCGGAGCATCTCTTGACTCTGTCCTAGTGGAAAACAGAGACAAGAAGAAAGTTCTGCCTTCTGCAATCAAATGCCCAGATAGAAGATACTCACTTTACCAGAGGCAGTCCTTTCGTACTGACTAGGGGACCGGCGGTTCCTCCTACCAATGTTCCACAGCTTACTCCTACCAACCAGCTTCCGACCGGGCTTCCTTTCGGGACCACGGTAGATGCCAGTCCAGTTTCCGCTGCCCCTTCAGGGCTTCTTCCTCCCGCTCCTCTCGCCGGGGCAAGTGACTCACAGCCTTGAACTCCCATTGGAGGAAAGCTACAATCCTTTTACCACCAATGGGAGGACACCACATCCGATGCTTGGATCCTTTGCACAGTCTCCAGCGGCTTGTCATTAGTTTCTTTCCAGCCCTCCGAACCTCTTCTTGCAATGCCCATGGCCCTCTCAACTGGCCAAGCATCGACTATTGGACTTGGAAATACATCATCTTCTTCAAATAGATGCTATAGAACGAGTTCCGGAAGACCAGCTGGGACCGGCTTCTACTCGACGCTCTTTCTAGTTCCAAAAAGTTCGGGGAGTTGGAGAGGAATTCTCAACTTGAAACGCCTCAACACTCATTTAGTATATCGCCGCTTCAAAATGCATTCCCTCAAATCGCTTCTGGGAGGCATCTGGCAGGGAGACTTCATTCAGTCAATAGACTTGAAGGAGGCTTATCTTCATGTGCCCCTTCATCCGGCACACAGACGGTTCCTGAGATTCGCCTTTGCCAATGACTATTTTCAGTACAAGGCGATGCCGTTTGGTCTCTCATTGGCACCGTGAACCTTCACAAAGATTCTGGCAGCTCTAGCGGCGTCGCTCCAGGAGGTGCCGGTTCACCTGGTCTGCTATCTAGATGACATTTTGATTCTCTCATCCTCGACATCTCAAGCAGAATTGGACAGACTCCGTGTCATTCAGACTCTACAAAGCCACGGGTTCACGCTGAATCTAGACAAGAGCCATTTGTGCCCCACAACCAGGATCTTGCACCTGGGAGCGGTTATAGACTCTGTTCACGGCCAAGTTTACCTGTCTCCCGACCATCAATCCAGCATTCGAGACCTAGTCACACAGGTTTTGACACTCAAGAAGTCATCTTTGTTTCTACTATCCCAGCTCCTGGGGAAGTTCATCTCTTGAATTGGCATAGTTCCGTGGGCCCGTTTCCACCTGCGTCGCCTGCAGTGGTTCCTCCTTCCGTTCCAGCGTCAAGGACGGGGGGAATCTCTCTCCAAAGTCAAGGTGGCAGCTCCAGTACGCCTCTCGCTCCATTGGTGGCTTTCTCCGGCTCTCGGGCAGGGCTCTCCCTTCCTGGAACAGGAGCGGATCATCTTAACCACGGATGCCAGTCTTCATGGCTTGGGGGCTCATCTTCATCTCATCTCGCGCAGGGCACCTGGTCCATGGCGGAATCTCTCCACAGCATCAACTGGTTGGAGCTGCGGGCGGTACGACTAGCATTGGTTCATTTTCATCGTCTTGTTCTGCACAGTCACGTTCTCATATTGACCGACAACACCACCACGAAAGCCCACATCAATTGCCAGGGGGGCACCCGATCCTTATTGTTGATGGAGGAGACGGAAAGGTTGATGTCGTGGGCCGAGCGTATGTCTTGTCCCTAAAGGCCGAACACATTTCCGGCAAGATGAATCAGGAAGTGGATTGGCTCAGTCGGGGCCAGTTGGATCAGTCGGAATGGAGGTTGGATCCTTGTCTCTTCCAGGAGCTCTCTCGCCGATTCGGGAGCCCGGTAATAGATCTCTTTGCAACCCTGAGCAGCACTCAACTGCTGAGGTTCTTCTCCTGCTTTCCAACGCACGGCACAGAAGGTCACGACGCCCTTCGATCCCCGTGGCCTCGGGGTCTCCTCTACGCCTTCCCAATTCCGATCATCCCCAAGGTCATTCGGAAGCTGATCAAGGGGGCGGATCTTTTTCTGGTGGCACCAGATTGGCCTCAGCAGGTGTGGTTTGCCGATCTTCTTTCTCCGTCCATCGAGGATCCGTGGCGGATTCTGGCCGGCCGGATCTCTCTGTCTCAAGGCGCCATCCGACATCCAGAGCCAGAAGGGCTTCAGTTGACCGTCTGGCGCTTGAGAGGATATGCCTGACTAAGGGTCATCTGTCCAGTGAGGTAATTTCTGTCATCCAAGCAGCCAGACGTCCGTCGACTGTCCGTATCTACAATGCCTCTTGGTGGACCTTTGCAGAATGGTTCGCCTGTCACCATGTGGATCCAACATTGGCGACTGTGCCAGACATCTTGCAATTTCTTCATGCAGGTTTTGCCAGAGGTTTGGCTACATCTACACTTCGTAGGCAGGTAGCAGCCTTGGCTACGGTTCTGTCAGGTGATAACCAACAATCCTTGTCTCATGATCCACAAATCAAGTCATTTCTACTTGGCACATCAAATCTTTGGCTGTCCACCGGTATCCCACCTGGGATCTCACACTGGTTCTACAAGCTTTGACATCTGCTCTGTTTGAACTGCTCAGTACGGTCTCCCTCCGTTACCTCACCTTGAATGTAGCCTTTTTGCTGGCAATTACTTCTGCTCGTTGTGTTTCCAAGATTGCGGCCTTTTTCATCAGGAGCAATCTCTGCATAATTCATCCAGACCGTGTGGTTCTGAGATTGGATCCAGTGTTTATTCCAAAAATTAACTCTCAATTTCACCGGACACAGGATATCATTCTTCCAAATTTCTGCCCAGATCCCAGACATCCATCGGAGAAGTGCTGGCACACACTGGATGTGTGTAGGGCATTGAAAAGATATATTAGTAGAACGGCCTCCTTTCGTAAGACCGAGGCACTTCTTGTGTCCTTCCTGCCTTCTTCCCTAGGACTGAAAGTTTCGTCTGTGACAGTGGGCAGATGGCTCAAGGCCTGTATTTCTAAGGCCTACGAATTGCGGGGTGATCGTCTTCCAGGTCGTATCCTCCCACATTCAACACGCAGTGCCGCTACTTCGGCAGCCTGGGCCACTCAGGCGTCTATTGGTGACATTTGTCATGCAGCCACTTGGTCCTTGATTTCTTCCTTTGTTAGACATTATCGCTTGGATGTTTTTGCTTCGGCTGATGCTGCCTTCGGCAGACGTGTTTTACAGGCTGTAAGGCCAGGAGGAGACTTCGATTCCCACCCCGGGGATTTAAGCTTAGGTATATCCCAGACAGGATTGTCTGAGCAGCGAGTCAGGAAATTGGACGTTGCTTACCTGAACGTCCCATTTATGCTCGCTGCTCAGACATTCCGGCCCGCCCGTGATCTCGCCTCTCCTGGCCTTGGGCGGGGTTTTCTTTTGTCTCCCTCTGCAGCTGGTGTCCTTCTAGGAATTTCAAAGTTGTGGCATCATCTCATCTGCATTGATCGCCTTAGTGAAAAAGACTGCTGGGAAACAGGAAGGACAGCGAGACCAGCTTCAGAGGGAATGATTGGCACTCAGTTGAACGAATCAGAGAGTGGATAACCCAGACAGAGGAATGTCTTTGCAGCGAGCATAAATGGGACGTTCAGGTAAGCAACATCCATTTTTTTCAGTGCAGTTGTAACTTTGAACAGTCACTAAATGAACTGTTGTAAGTCGAGGACTACCCTATGGCTATTTTAGCAGTTTGAGAACAAGTCCTTTCTCACATTAAGATCCACTGTTAAGTGGCCTTCTGAATGCTTTGCCCAGCCATTCTGAAGACTTTCAAGAATAGAGTCCTATACATTTCTGATCTTGAGTAAACTCAATCAAATTCACCGAGGCTAACTTTCATAAAAATGATGTTTAAGACTATGCCCTAACTTGTTTCAGTATATTTTCATATATTGTAACTCCTTCCTCTAGTTTTTTCCTCTCAGTTCTAAAATATTCAAACAAGTGATGCAATATTAAGTATCTACAAGAAAAATCAGATGCACTAAGTCCTTAACAAATTATTTATTTGAAAATATACAAACTTACCCCCTTACGAGTTCTGTACTAATTTGTGACTGAAATTCATTCAACAATACTGCCTGAGTTTTGTTTTGTTTTTTAAGCTCACTATTTTAAAAATCAAAGAGCAAAGAATGATGGATTTTGGAAACTAGACAATTCATTCTTGATAACCTCATATAAAGTCATACCTGGAAGGAATGTACGAGCTAAAATGTGCTCTAAAAGAACCTATTTATAAAATGATGTTTTTCTGCTACTGGGTACTTGCAAAAGCCCAGTAATGATAGCAAAATCTAAGAAGTCATAAATCAAAACAGGAATAGCTTTCTTTAGCACAAATACCTTCAGACATTCAAGCTTTTTGGGAGGATGAGTACAGTAATATCGATTAGATTGGATCCTTGGAGGAAGGCTGTAACAAAAGGCCTCATCTCCACAATAACGGGGACCCTATTGGGGGTGGGGTGGGGTTGAAAAAGCAGATATCCCAGTAACACCATGGAGAGAACTGTTATCCAGTAAAAACCACCTTATCATACAATACACAACAGTTCTGCTCCTTAATCATTAACCAGGTAAAACAGCTAAAAAGTTTCCTCTTGAAAGGGATTGCAAAATTGAGGATGGGATGGACAAAATACAACCAGAATTATTGAGTTTTATACAGTCTAGACTCTAGTCAATAAAGGGAACAATGAGGACCCTTTAATGCACCCTTGCCTCCTGTCCAGATCTATTTACAGCCCAGGAGAGGAACAATTCTGTTAACATTGGGGAGTACGCCAGGCCTTGCTGAGCAAGTCAAGGGTAATACTCAAGGAGTGGATGGGACTGTAAAACCTGAATTTTGTTTCTTAACTTCTAATTACAGTATTTCAAAATATGCCAAACCGGGGTCAAATGGCCAAGTCCTGCCTCAGTAACAGCACAAGCCACTCTTTACTCTAGTTAGTCCTGTACTTCAGGATGATGAAAAAATCTAGGGCTTTATTTCCCAGGCCAGCTGAGAGAAGGATTACTTCTTATTATTAATTTATTTTTCCAGTGTCTACATCAGCTTCCCCCGACCTAGTGCCCCCTGATGTGTGGGAATTAAACTCCCATTTCCTCTTAGCCAGCATGGCCTTTTCCCGCCATTTTGCTACCTAACTGTCTTTTCCTTAATGTCTGTGGCCAAGTCACATGCCTTCTGTTGACTCCATGAGACAAAGAGAATCAAATTACGTTTTTCTTTATTCTGGTAATGTTTTAGGACTCTGTGACCTTTGTAAAAAAAAAAAATCCCTTGAGCCTGCATCACATCCTTTGGGTCAAAAGAGAAGACATGAACGAAAATTGAATTTTTTAATTAACTCTGTTAATTAATGGGGGAGGGCAGGAGAGTTCTACTCTGTGGGCTACTTCCAATTTCCATCTGCAATGGTCTAAAGCAGGTAACCTGAAGCACAACTCTATGCTTTACTCATATTCTTATCTAGGCTGTTTTATGCAGTCACATGGCAAATATATTTCTTTTCCAGACATTTTTAGTAATCTCAAAAACACAGGAAATGAAAACAAACAAAAAGATGATATATTAAATACAGCCAACCAATAAATATCAACATGTTGGATAGCTTCTTTTTCTCCAAACCTTTCCTTATGTGTCATCATCATCATCATCATCATATTGTGAGGAGGAACTCTTTAAAGAGAATCTCTTGGGATCCCTTTTCCTAGTTTCCCATTGTCCTTAATAACCTTCAAACTCATGTTCAAAACATCTTTTTACATTGCAAATTAGTGTTATTTAATTTATGCAGTCCTGGTAACTGCAAATATAGACAGAAGTAAAGAAATAATATCTCATCTGCAACTTTCTACCTATTTATTACTCACATCTCTGTAACCTCTTAGTTCTGTTTTTGCACTCAGGTTCTGGGAGTGGCTATTTATATTTTTATTTTTACACTTGGCTGCATTCTGTCATTAACATGATGCAAAACTAAGCTAAGCATTGCTTTTTATTGGAAGAGAAGCAAAGTGGTCTTTGCTTATTGGGGTTATAATCTTTTCACAAGAAAACAAGGATGGTGCTCTCTAACCTGGATTACCTAGATAATTTCTGGTTAATTTCCCAGATTTCCCCCAGCTAACTCTGAGAATTGTGCATAAGACAGTACAAATACTACGTGGTGAAGTAATATAAAGAGTGCTCTAAAGCAGAAAGGCAAATAGGAGGCAAATATATGGAAAACTGTTCTAGATTATCAGAAGTTTGTTAGCTCTCACAAGATCATTCATGCAAGGTCCTAGGATTTCAGCTGACGCTTTGTTAGATTAATAGACAAAAGGGCATGGTAAATCACAATTTGCACAAACTAGGCAGCAGAGGTGACAAGGGAAAGGAACAATGTGGAAGCACGAAGCATAGTTTTTCATATCCAACAAAGCTGAACAAGCTTGGGTTCAAGCCCATATGGAATCCTGAACCTCTTTTCTCTGGGCCCTGATATGATCCTGATCATTATCATAACAAAATACTGAAACTGGGTTTTCCATCACTTGTGCCTGCCCTCCATACAAGTATCATTTGACAGTTTGTATGCCCAAAATGTTGCCTTCATCTCATTTTCAACCCTTGCAGTGAGCTGGCCCAATGTTAAAGCTATATTTCCTCCATATCCCAACAGCTACCAACTACATAATATTTCACATGTTTCATTGCCAATGCTGATGACAGAACAATCAGGTAATTCATAGGAGGTGAATCAGCCTGGAACCTACTGGTCATTACTGGCACTTTGGTCCTTTCATCCTGGACCTCCATTACAGTTTTGTTTTTCTCCCTGCTAAACTTGCTGGAGGTGATTTCATCTCTCTAGAACGCTATTTCTCAACCTTAGTAACTTTAATATGTGTGGACTTCATCTCCCAGAATTCCCCAGCCAGTACACATTTTAAAGTTTGTAAGGTTGAGGAAAAACTGTTTAGAGTTACTAAAGGAAAATAAAGATTTATAACAGCTACCCTTCCAGTTCTAAGATGTTTCAAGAATGCTGCCTTACAGTTACAGACAGGTGTAGTTTTTGTGGCTGCCAAAGTTTGGTATGCTATGATTAATTTTTAATAAGAACTATCAGCAAACTCAGTCTTTAGGTCCCTTTTTGGAGATCTTCTGCCCAGTAGCCTCTAAAAATGCCAGGAGTCATCTTAAAAGCAGTATATCTGGGATACTGCTTTCCAAACCAGTTTAAGTATATTATCCAGTGCTGTGGATTTCTTTTCAAATGGGCATGTGCCTTCATAACATCTCTCCTCTATTCTAACTCTGAAATGAATTACATGAATTACATCATGGCCAAATTGGATGCAATGCCCTCTTCAGTCCTACAGGATTGTTATATAAACATCCCTCACAGCAGCACATATTCCCATGAGAGAAAACAGCTCTGTAGTTTCTGACCCACCTGATCCTCTCTTGCTTTTTTTATAAGGATTCTCAAATGACATTTACCTGTGCTACTTTAAAGAATTACCCTGGCAGAGATCAAGATGCTTATTTGTCACATCTTCTATCTGAGCAGAACCCTGACAAATCTTTCCAAGTTGTCAGATTCTCTCTCTTCTATTTTATTCATCTCACCTTTCACTGAAGATTAATATTAATTTTAGTGATTGCCATTATTATTTGGATTCTATTAATATTGTTACATTATATCATGTGATTGTATTTTATGCCTTTTTACTGATACCTAAAATTTTAGGTTCTTTCCCCCATTGAAAGAACTAAGCAAAGCTATGAGGTTGCGGGTATATTCAGCTGATACATGAATGTAAAAGTAACTAGGTTCATATTTTTCTGAGATAAGGTTGTGGTATATGTGAACAGGCAAAGGAGGACACAGACAAACAACTAAGAGAACAAATTGAGGGGACAGCATACACTAACTAGTTAAATTTCTTGTCATCCATGACAAACATATTGAAAAACTAAAAAAAAAACCTACAAAAAAAAGTAAGTCTCCCAGGAATGTCTCTTGAGAATCCAGGAAGGGTATTTTTTGCTGAAATAATTTTGAAGATGGGATCTGATTCCAACATGTCTATGTGATTGAGAGACTGAGTCAAAAACTGGGGACCGCAGGCAAGGGAGGCATGTTCATGCAATTTTGACAGATTCAGTCTAATGAGCAACAAGACAGAGTTAACCCATTCCTGGATTCTCCCGTCAGCACATTGAAGAACTGCATCGATATGAAATTATTTTTTCCATCATTAGAAATTATTTTTTCCATCATTAGAAAATTGCAGTACAGGTAATTCTCAGTTTACAACAGTTCATTTACTGACCATTCAAAGTTAAAATGGCACATTTTTCACACTTATGATTGCTGCAGCATCCCCATGACCACATGATCAAAATTCAGATGCTTGACAATTGACTCATATTCATGATGGCTGCATTGTCCCGGGGTCATGCAATCACCTTTTGCAACTTTCTGACAAGCAAAGTCAATGGGGAAGCCAGATTCACATAACAACGATGTTACTAACTTAAGAACTGCTGTGATTCACTTAACAACTGTGGCAAGAAAGGTCATAAAATGGGGCAAAGCTCACTTAACCAATGTCTCACTTAGCAACATAAATTTTGGGCTCAATTATGATTATACATTGAGGACTACCTCTATTTTTCAACAAATCATTATTTTCAAGAACATAGGCTAGAATGATCAACAATCCTCTTTTCAAGTTTCACCAAATATATGACAAGTCATGTGATTTAAAGGTTACGGTGACCATAGACTTGAAGGTGCTAGATTGAAGCTGATTGCAGGAATCAGGAAATAAATTAGGTAAATCTAGGCTGAAGAGTTTTTTAATGGATGAGGAAAAGAAAGAAGGAGACAATTCACAAGGTCACAACACATGAAAGTTTCATTTACTACTGTTGCAAATACAGTCCCTGCTCCTAGAGACTCAAAGAAGCAGACAATATTTGATCCTAAGATTATGCCCGCTGGACAGAAGACATGAGGACATAAAGGAGATGTCTTTCTTTTACCAGATGCTTGGTAACCTTACCAGAGTGTGCAGTAAATGGGGTAATGTGGGTCCAGCCATCTTTCTCAACTCACAAGTCCACTGAAAATAGTGTCAACACCAGATCAATTTTCAGGAAGCCGGGGCTTGCTAAAGCTTAACTTAACATCATATATAATATTAAAGTCAATTATTCATGAAGGAAACCACACTTAAAAGATATGCAGAGTGTCTTTTCCTCATTGTTGGATATTGGGAGCCCCACATGCGATCATGACATGAGCTTGTATCCTATGTCCCATCATCTCAGCAGAAATGGAAGATGTTTTTATTTTTATGCAATGAATAAAAAGTAATTTCCCTAGTTGTAGCCCCTATCATATATTAAAGATCAATTAATTGATTTTTTTTCAACAACAGTCTTCCCCAACCTCAAAGGGTATTTAAATTATAACTTCCATAGTTGTAGATAAATTTGCTCCAAGTTCCAACATATCTGAGATATTTTGCCATAACAATCAGATCTCCTCTCATCCGGGCCTTCCGGTGGGACTTCTGGCGATATCGGAAGCCTGGTCCGCGAGCTATGTGGCCAGCGCCGAACTCTCCCTGCTGGAGGGTCCAAATTGGGACCATAGCCACCCTGGAGGGGTGGCGAAGGAAAGGGGGACCACCTAGCAGGTAGAGGGGAGCTGCATCCCCCCTCCCTGACCTAGAAAGCCCCTTCAGCCGACGGCAAGGAGCAACAGCAGAAAACAGAAAGTGAGTGGCTTGGGCAAAAGAATAATTTCCTTTGAAAATATCCCCAAGAAATATGAGGGGGAAGCATACTGGAAATATTTGCTAGTGGCAGAATAAGCACATTTATAGAATAAAAAAGCTATAACATTTAAGAAGAGAAACTTTTAAAAGAAAACTAAGTTAAAAAATTGAACTCTCAAAGTAAAGACGTGATATTGAAAAGGTATTTTTAAAAAAATACTGGAATTTGATCTGGAATTTGTTTTATTTTATTACTATCAAATTTTATTACTTTTTGCTCGCCCACCTATTCGATTTACAATCTAAAATAATTAAAATTGGATTATCAGCATTACGCAGAGAGGTAAGACCAAGCTGAATCATGATCGCCATCAGCTGTTAAGAGGAGAACTGTGCACCTATGGGAATCTTTATCTTTTTTTGGATTATAAGGATCTACTTCAAACTTACTTTAAAAGGATGGGTTCTACTTACCTTTACTACCGGTTCGCAATGGGGCTCCGTGCGTACACATGCTTTGCTCACGTGTGCATGCACTCTTCTGCGCATGCGCAGAAGCGTTCTGATGATGTCAGGGTCGGTGGACGGAACCTCCCACCAATTTTACTAATGATTCTATAAAACCGGTGTGAACTGGGGGCAACCCACCACTGCTTTAAACTTAAAAATTACAAAACTATTGAACAAATAAAAGTGATTGGAAGGGACGTGGATAACCCCCTGGATGTTTTTTTAAAAACTGGATTGACTGTAAAATGAAAATAAGTGGAGATAACGATATGGAGCTGATATACCAAGACATTAAGGATTTTATAAAAGAACAATGTAAGGAGATGATGGAAATATCTGGCTGTATGGATCGTATAGAGCAAAAACTGGAGAATACAATACAAGGAATAACAAGTAAAGACCAGGACAATGACGAAAGAATGGAAATACCTGAAAGAGAGACGGCTGAAGAATTGGGAAATCAAAAAGAAGAAGATAACAACAAGAAGATATTAGTAAAATTGATGGTGAAAAAAGGATTAGAGCAGAAGGAAAATATTTTAGAAGATATGAAAAGGAAATGGGAGAAATGGGAAAATAGCATGGGAGAAGAAAAAGGGGTTAGAATAAGTAGTCATAGAATAAAACAACAGGGGGAAAAGATGAGGGGAGACATGAGGTCATAGTCAAAATACAGACCTAAAGTAGATGGAATAAATGATCTAAAAGAAGTGTATGGGAAACAACGCCCCCCCCCCCAAAAAAAGAAGAAGAACATTAAAAATTTGGATGAGGGCGAAAGATGTGAGATAAAGGAGAATGGTGAAAAATAGGAATGTGAAGTAAAATATTTTTCAGACTCGCTGCTCCGACAATCCTACTCATGGGTTCTTCTCTTCTGATTGGTTCTACTGAGTACTCATCATTTTTTCTCTGCAGTCCTGGTCCTGGTCCCGCCCACTCTGCCTCAGGCTGTCAGTCTTTTTCACTCAGTGGATTGGATCAGACCTGAGTACTTTTTCCCTCGCCTTTATTGGCGTTTTGCTAGTTTTTCCCTGTACTAATTTGCTGTTGTATGGGATTTTTTCTTCTGTGCTTACTTTATTTTGGAGAGCTGCGCACCGTGGGACTTTTATCGAGCTGCGGGTTCGGGCTGTAGCCTTGAGTCATCGATTTGCCATTTTTCTTGCCGAACGACAGCTGAGAGGTGCAATACACATTCTGCCCCAGCTGAGAGGCACACTTTGCTTTGCCACCTTTGTGTGTGCTGCGGGCGAAGGAGCTGGTTCCTGGCTTGCCAGTATAACCGTCCTCGCCCTCACAGCTTCTCCTTATTTGTCAGCGGCTCCAGGGTCCCTGCCTGTCAGAGGCATACCCTGACGTTGGGAGATGGCTTCACGGCGGTTGAGAGTTCCCGCCAAATTGAGTGACTGCCTTGTTGCTGGCTGGGGGTTAGCTATTTCTTAACGTTGAGCTCCCCTTTGGCTGCCGGTTATTTTTTCTTCGGCTTTTCTGCCTTTGAAGCGGCACTTCCGACTCCGCTGAAGCGGTTGTCATTGCGCCCACCATTTTCTGACGCCAATCCATTCGGATCACCATTTTGTTTGACAGCAAAGCGTGGCATTGCAGTTGGAGTTTCTGCAACACCTTGTCTCCCTGACTTCTATTGCCTGGATGTCTGCTGACCTAAAGGGAAGTTCAATTATTGTTTCTTATTTCCCTATTGACTCTTTAGCCATTTGATTATTAAAAAAAAATAATAACATAAAAACAATATAATTAAATAATAATAATAACATCCAGAAGTATGGCGGATACTGCTCTGTCATCTGACATTGAGCAGGATATCTCTCCTCCTAGAGTCCCATCACCCAAGCCCGCTGGGAAGAGAAAAGCTAAATCCAGGGGCACGGAAAAGGCAAGTTCCAAGTCCTCCCATCAGGCGGTGGCCATGGATAAGGATGGCATGAGACATCACAACGCCTTGGAATGGCAGTTTAACAAGGCTAAGGCTGCTACGTAGAATGGGTCACTTCTGGCCTTGATTGTGGAGGATGATGCGGCCCAGCCATCAGCTCCTCCCGTGGCAAGCCCTCAAGGGCCTAATATTGTGGCCTGGCCACAGGACGATATTATTCTTATTCCTCAGGGCCAAAACTTAACTTGTATGCAGGGCGACACCATGGCCTCTGCTCCTGTTCCGCCCCAGGCCTCAAATGTGGCACCGGACACCATCTTAGCTCTTGCTGTGGTGGGTTTACAAGATGCTGGGGGTTGCGGTTCAGGCCAGGCCTGAACCTTCAATCTATTCTGTCACAGGCCCTTGCAAGTATTTTCCAGGCTGGACTGCAACAACAGGCCCTTTTGAACGCTTCAGGGTGCACTACTAGTGTTCCTCAGGTTTTCTCTCGGGTTCAGCCCTCTACTTTGAGTCAATCATACCAACATTTGGAGGACTCGGTTCAAGAGGACGATTATCTCAAGGACTTTGAACTGTCCGATGATGATGAGAATATGACAGACAAACCGGCCTTTCCAGGTCCTTTCAGGCCTGCTCTCTTTAAATCACTCTTGCATAAGGCGAAGGTTGCGACCAATATGGGCAAAGTACTTGATCCAGCATCTTCGTCACAGGATACGTCTAATCCTAATGAGTCGTTATTCAAGCTACCACAGCCTGAGCTTGACTTTGTACCGTGCCCGGATTTGTTTTCGCAGGTGATTCAACGACCATGGGAATGCCCTGGGTCCCTTTCTGGACCAACTGGACATGACAAAAGAATGTATTGCGCTGTTCCAGAACTTGATACTCTATTACAATTGCCTTCTGTGGACGAACCTGTTTCGAGTCTCACTTCTTTTTCTGTTCTCGCCGGTGATGTGGGAGATGGTCTTAAGATGGAAGATAAACGGGCAGAGATGTCTTTTTGAAAGACGCATCAGGTGGCTACCTGGGCTATCCATGTGGCGACATCTGCTTCGTCTTTTAATAGGGCATCGCTGATCTGGCTTCTCCAGCTTCTAGATAGATTGCCTCTAGAAGAGGCTTGTATGCATCAGGATGTGACCAAGTTAATAGCAGCAGTTGAATACTCCGCCGCTGCATCATTGGACGCTGCTAAGTTTGCATCCAGAGCTCTTGTTTCCACAGTGGTTTCGTGTAGACTCCTGTGGCTTCAGCATTGGCATGCCAACTTAAAATCAAAATGGAGGCTTACTGCAGCTCCTTATAAGGGATCCGCCCTGTTTGGGCTGGCTTTGGACCCGGTTTTGGTGGAAGGTCGTGATAAAAGAAAGGTGCTTTCCACATCATATAGACGGCCGGATCGTAGATACACCCTGTATACCTGGCCGCCCTTTCGTGCTGACCCAGGACCCAGCGGGTCTTATTTTCCACGATCTTCCATCCAGCCACAATTCTTGTCCTCTGATCGTTCTTCATTTTGAGACCGGGGCAGGCGCCAGCCCGGCTTCAAATGACCTTTCCAGGGCTTCGGATTTCGCTCCTTCCGTTGTGGCAAGTGACTCACCGTCCCCTCTCTCCATCAGTGGAAGGCTCCAGTCCTTTTGCCACAAGTGGGGCGATTCATCCACGGACGCTTGGCTACGCCGCACTATCAACAACGTCCTTACTCTGGAATTCACCTCCACCCCTCCGAACTGATTCATTCAATGCCCCTTGTCAGGTTCGCCCCAGCAGCAACATCTCATGGATCTAGAGATCCAACACTTGTTGGACATAGAAGCCATCAAGCCGGTTCCGGAACATCAGGTACGGACCGGGTTTTATTCAATATTGTTTCTTGTTCCCAAAGGTTTGGAAGGTTGGAGGGGAATTCTGAACCTCAAACAACTCAACCTCCATGTGCTGTATCGGTGTTTCAAAATGCATTAGCTTTGATCCATTCTCGGTTGCATCCGGCGTGGAGATCTCATGCAATCCATCGACATCAAGGAAGCGTATCTGCACGTACCGATACACCCGCTTCACAGATGTTTCCTCAGGTTTGCATACAACAGGCGCCATTTTCAATACAAAGCCATGCCATTTGGACTATCGTCAGCACCTTGGACGTTCACAAAGGTCTTGGCGGCCTCGTTACGGGAGTGATCCATCCGCATAGTTTGTTATCTGGACGATATTTTGCTTCTATCGACCTCTCCGGATCAGGCAATATGAGACAGAATGCTGGTACTTCACGGTTTTGTTGTCAATCTGGACAAGAGCCACCTTTCTCCAACAACGTCTATTCTCCACCTGGGGAAGATAATAGGTTCCTTGCACAGCCGTGTGTTCCTTTCTCTGGACTGCCAGTCCAGTGTCAGAGACCTTGTGTACTAGGTGCTATCAAAGAAATCTGTTCCAGTTCTCTTGCTATCAGCTATTGGGAAAGTTTATTTCTTGCATTCAGATAGTGCCGTGGGCACACTGCCACTCCCATCAACTGCAGTGGTTCTTGCTCCCTTTCCAATGGACAGGACGGGCAGAGAAGATGGCCAAAGTAGTGGTTCCACATCAAGTACGGGAGTCGCTCCGCTGGTGGATTTCTCCAGCCCTTCTATCTGGGATGCTCTTTCTCGAACCTCAACGGGTCACGATTACGACGGATGCCAGCCTGTATGGCTGGGGCGCGCATCTGGAGTCCCATCTTGCGCAAGGAACTTGGTCCCCTCTGGAACGCCAACAAAGTATCAACTGGTTGGAGCTACATGTCGTACGGTTTGCCTTGACTCAATTTCTTCCTCAAATACACAACAAACATGTGCTTATTTTAACAGACAATATGGCCTCAAAGGCCCATCTCAATCGGCAAGGGGGCACGCGGTCCAGGGAGATGATGGCGGAGACGGAGAGGCTGATGTCTTGGTCAGAGCAGCATGTCCTCTCATTAAAAATGGAGCACATCTCGGGCAAGTCTAACCTTCAAGCGGATTTCCTCAGCAGGGGTCACTTGGATCCATCGGAGTGGCACCTGTGTCCTCAACTGTTTCGTGAGATTTCAGCCAGATTCGGGGTTCCAGATGTTGATCTGTTTGCCACATCTCACAACGTGCAGCTTCCATGTTACTTCACACATTTTCCTTTGGCAGGCGCAGAAGGGCACAGCGCTCTTCACTCTCCGTGGCCCAAAGGTCTCCTTTACGCATTTCCCCCGATTCCGGTCATTCCGAGGTTAATCCTTCTGGAACAGGTGGACCTTCTCCTGGTGGCACCCCATTGGCCGCAGAGAGCGTGGTTCACCGATCTGGTGGACCTGTCAGTCGAGACCCTGTGGCACATCCCTGCAGACCGTATGTCCCTGAGCCAAGGCGTTGTTTTCCACCCGGATCCAGGTTGGCTCCAGTTGACCATCTGGCGCTTGAAAGGATCATCTTAAGGAAGGACAACATCTTGTCTGAAGTAATCTCTACCATTCAAGCGGCCAGGCAGTCATCTACCGTCCACATTTACAATGCGTCCTGGAGGACCTTTGTGCAGTGGTGCGCTTCTAACGTGGTGGACCCTACGTCAGCTTCTGTGTCCGATGTTCTCCAATTTCTGCAGACTGGTTTTGCCAAAGGCTTGGCTCCATCCACCCTCCGACGGCAGGTGGCAGCGTTAGCTACAGTCTTGACTGGTGAGGGTCAACAGTCTATCTCATGATCGTAGAATTAGATCCTTCTTACAAGGAGCGGCGAATTTACGTCCCACCATAATACACCGTTATCCTACCTGGGACCTTCATCTGGTATTGCAAGCGCTCACATCTTCGCCGTTTGAGCCTCTGGGTGCGGCATCCTTGTGTTATCTTTCCTTGAAAGTGGCCTTCCTCATTGCAGTGACATCGGCTCACAGAGTGTCGGAGATTGCGGTACTCTCTATTCGACAAGATCTTTGTGTATTCTTCCAGATTGGGTAGTGCTTAGACTCGACCCAGCGTTTATGCCCAAAATCAATTCGAGATTCCACCAGACACAAGAGATTGTCCTGCCAAATTTTTGTCCAGACCCAACACATCCACTAGAAAAGAAATGGCATACTCTAGATGTACGCAGGGCCCTGCAGCATTATATTCAACGTACAGCATCATTTAGGAAGATGGAAGCTCTGCTAGTGCCCTTTTTGCCCTCCTCGCTGGGTCAGCAGATTTCGGCTGCTACTGTGGGGCGTTGGCTTAGAGCCTGTATTTCCAAAGCTTATGAGCTACAAGCTGCTGCTATTCCGGGTGGGATCTTGCCACATTCGACATGGAGCACTGCCACTTCAGCGGCCTGGGCTACTCAGGCCTCTGTAGAGAATATCTGTCAGGTGGCCACCTGAGCATCCCTTTTTTCCTTTGTTAGACATTATCGTTTCGATAAGTTTGCTTCTGCCGACGCTTCTTTCGGCAGGCGTGTTTTACAATCTATAATTTCTCCCCATGTTCAGGGGATGGCTCCGGTTCCCTCCCAGGAGTCATAAGCTTGGGCATGTCCCATGAGTAGGACTGTCAGAGCAGCGAGTCAGGAGAATGGACGTTGTCCTACCTGAACGTCCCTTTTATGCTCGCTGTGACGACAATCTGGCCCGCCCGTCGGTCAGCCATCCCCTGTCATGGTCGGGTTTTTTTTCCTTTTCTTTCCTCTGTAGTCCTGCTGGGCATTTGGAGGTGTTATTCATCGACTGATTTGGTCTTTGCCTGTGGGAGTTACTTCATGAAAAAGACAGACAGCCTGAGGCAAAGTGGGCGGGACCAGGACTACAGAGAAAAATGATGAGCACTCAGTAGAACCAGTCAGAAGAGAAGAACCCATGGGTAGGATTGTCGTCGCAGCGAGCATAAAAGGGACGTTCAGGTAGGACAACGTCCATTTTATGACGTCCATTTTACACTTTAATAAAGTGTATGATTATTAGAATCATATAATTTGGATAATTGTTTATATGTGGTGTAAGTGATAACAATTATTTTTGAATACATGTTAAGAATGTAGTAATGAATATAAGAAATGAAGGACTGGAGATAATATATACATTTTAAAAATGTGATTATTAACGAAGAGTTAGAGAAAGATTATGATTGATATATTGGAATATTTTTTAAAATTTTTTATTTATATTTATATGCCGCCCTTCTCCGGAGACTCAGGGCGGCTTACAATACGTTAAGCAATAGCCTTCATACTTTTGTATATTTTATACAAAGTCAGCTTATTGCCCCCACAATCTGGGTCCTCATTTTACCCACCTTAGAAAGGATGGAAGGCTGAGTCCACCTTGAGCCTGGTGAGATTTGAATTCGCAGTAATTGCAGGCAGCTGGATGTTAAATGCTGCCTTAGTAGGAGGCATTAGCCTCCTACACCACTCAGGCTCCTCCAATTGAATAATAGAAAAAGGAAAGATCACGACTTTGATTATTAGAATGATAGAGGAAAGGGGGGGGGAAGAGGGCTAAAATAGAAGTAGAAATATGAGGGGGGAAATAGTAAAAACAGATATTAAGATGATATGAAGTATGGTAGAACGATGAGAAGATTTAGAGTTGAAAGATGACAGTAGAAACTATATGTTAGTAAAATCAAAAATGAAAATGGACTGTAATTATTAAGAATAAAATTGAATAAAATTAAATAAAAAATAAAAAAATATTCAAAAAAGAGAGATCTCCTCTCATCCATACATGGCTATCGCAATTGGCAGATATTTTCCACCAACTGATGACATGCAGGATAGGTGAACTAGGAAACAAAGTTAGGAGGGACCCACCAAGAGCTTTACCTAACAAGACGTGCACATGATAAAAAAAAACCCTTGGAGGCAAGTCAGCACAGACAATACAATGCAGGTAGGATAGGAATTGACGCAGGGGCAGCAAATACTATGCTGACGTACTTTTCCACTAACTCAAGGACAAGGGACAAGGCACTTTAATTCAGCCGGGAGAAACGCTCACAAGCAGTGGTGTGGGAGAATACAGAAAGAACAATGAAAATACTGAAAAACACCACATGGAGGCAAAGAAAAGGAGGGATGCCACAAACAAGCAAATAAAAGGATTTTAAGATTGAAGAGAACAGTCTATAATTTGAAAAATGTATTGAAATGTACCTAAGAAGGAGCTGTCTCTTCCCCTGACCCTACAAACATTTACAAACTAGTTTCCCCCATTACATTTGCACATTATTGTTTCTCCTCCCCTTCTCCTTCCACTCTCCTTTCCAGGGAATTATTTTTTACTCACAAGCAGACAGTCCATTCTACCTGAGATTGAATGCACTGTGTGAATCATGGACTTAACCCCACAAAAGATATTTTCTTCCCAAAATTAGTTGTAGAATTTCAGTGAACATACAATAATGAAGGCAGTTTGTTTTCTGTTTAAACCTCATTTGAAGGAGGGAGGGGATTATCTTATGTCATTTTATTTTGGAGTAATAGACTGCTATAGGGTTTACAAAATATAAAATAATTTATGTAGATGTGTAAAGTGAGTTTATGAACATTTTCTTATTATGCCATGATTTCTCAAACCGAGAGGCTTGAGGGTCTGTGGGTCTATGAAAGAGCCATTTTCACCATCCAACACAGGAAGAAAAGAATATCTCAGCCTTTTCATACATAGCATTTAAGGCGAGACTAAAATCATTCAGACTACTTGGAAAAACGACCACTAGAAAATCCCAAGGGAAGTTGAAAAAACACCAGTGATCAATACAATGCCAAACCACTTTCGTTTTATGCTACGAAAGCTAAGAAAGTAAGAACCAAAGGTCTGGTTCAAATTAGAGTCTTCACCTCTATTTAAAAAGAAACCAGTGGTACTTATAGTGGCCTGTTTATTGTCACAGGTAAAGTGTAGTCTCAATATCAACAGCAATGATTCAATTCCGTTTTTGTTGGTAACTGAAATATTATTTAAATGTGTTTCATATTATAACTAAGTTGTATTTTTGATAACTCCACAATTCAACATTCCCATTTCTAAAATGTATATTCCTTTACTTTCCATGACTTCATTCACAAACCACATAGAGAGTATTTTAAAGAATTACGGTACACAGGAAGTGTGATTTGATCTCTGAGTTGTTGATTAATATAACATAGTTCACTTTGAACAACTTCTAAACTGAAATTTGGGGCATATTTTGCAAATCAGGAAACCTTTGCTCTTACTTAGATATTCAGAATTGCACATACATCTACATGGGAATAAATCCTACTGAAAACTTACTTGAAAGAACACACATATAGAATTACTTTATCCCAGATAATATTTGTTAATGGTTGTTTAAATGAAATAAACCATCAAAGCATTCTAGACATTGCAGAGCTTGGAATTCTTCAACTGAAGGTGATGGTGAGAACTAACATTTCCTGTTGCCCATTCCTAGAATCTGATAATAAAAGTAGATAAGAATTTGGCAGAGTTTTGACTAGCGCATTTAATAGGAGTCTGCAAGTCCCTCTTGATCCAATTAGACTAGTTAGTTTTTTTAAAAAATCAATTAAATTCAAATTATTTATTAATGCAAAGTGCCAAGACTATGTTACTCATATAGTTGATTTGAATTATCAAATCAAATCAAATTCTCACCTACAAATCTCACCCAGAAATCTATATGTGCATATGTACAAACTTCTATCCAATTGCAAAACCGATTCAACTCATCTGAATAATCTGGGGATTCAGTTGAAAAATTTCATTCTAAGAGATGTTTGATAAAATTGCCTTTGATCTGTAGAGTCACACAGATCAGAGGTGGGTTGCTCCCGGTTTGGACAGGTTTGCAAGAACTGGTAGTAAAACCGGCGGGAGGCCCTGCCCACCTCCTCAGATGTTGTCATCAGCGATTTGTGCATG
>WNWU01000006.1:44364137-44388004 GCA_012654045.1 Ptyas mucosa | reverse complement strand
GTGCATGCACAGAAGCAAGGCGCGCAAGTGAGCGAAGCGTGTGCATGCAAGATCCCATTGCGAACCGGTAGTAAAGGTAAGTAAAACCCACTCGACAGACTATAGCTAAAAGTAATTTGTTTGCTGAATCCTTCTTGAAGACATTTAAAATGAGCAACCATTACCACTTCTTCAGAAATTAGTTCATCAGGTTCTTTATACATATACACAGACATGGGAATAATATAACGCCGATGAGAATACACAGCGAGATAATACATTGTCTTATTTGTTTATAATTTACTAGTAGCTCTTTTCCCTGGGTCATTTTTTGCTTCATTAGATTTATGGCATATAGGTCTCTACACTGGGGATTACTCTTTTATCATCATGGAACAAATAAATGTCATCTTGGCATCTTCAGTAAGAGGACTAGGAACATCCCACTAGTTAGAATAAGAGCGTTTAACTGCTCTTATTTAACTGCCTACTATATAAGTAGGCAGACAGTATGGTGCAATAGTTAAATATTCGATCAGGACCAGGAAGGCCAGATTCAAATTTACTCCTAGACATGGAAGCTTATTGAGTGACTTTAGGCCAGTCAGTTTTTCCAAGTTTTTCCAAGTTCTAACTTTAAAGGTGTCATGTTGTGGAGACAGAATGAAAGAAGCTCCCCATATAAGCTATCCTGAGGTTCCAAGAAAAGGCAAGGATTTAAATCTAACAAGTAATTAAAAGTCATCTCCTCCCAAATTCAATTTGCTGGCAAAATGAAATTCCTTAGGGCAAGCAGACTAAGAAAAGCATGCAATCATGGCTGAAATTCTAACACTTTTGCTTGCAGCTTTATTTTATTTTCTGTAATGTAATAATGTGTGTGCATACCCTCACATTTTCCTCAGGGACTAATCAAGTTAGCTACTTATATGCTGCCCTACATGTTTGCATATGTGTGAGTCTAAGAGACTCTAATAAGGATGGGTTCATGTGTGTTATCTCTGTTTGTGCTTGTATAATCAGTGTGCACCAGTGAGCTGCATATGCTCCATAATGAATCACATGACCATAACACAGGAGAGGGGTTTACAATGGAATAATCACTGATATTTTGAGTCACCACTTGCATAGGGATGCACTGAGGGGATTCTTTCTAGATATTTTTCTCAGTAATCTCTAGTCTTAAACTGCTGGATATTTTAGCTATACAGATAACTACATAGATATATGAATAATTTTTCCTTTTTTAAAAAAATCCCCACTCATTTACAGTATACGAATACTAAATGCTAGCTATTGGAATTTACAGCAGTCTTGAACTATTAGCTATAGGATTGTAGCTGTCGAAAGGGAAAAAGAAGGACAGCCAGTTGGATAGCCAGAAAAAGAAGAAAAAATAAGGATAAGAGAAATAGGCAGAAATTAGATATTACTATTACAAACATCAGCAATTGTGTGATATTAAAAATGGTATGCTGGCTTAATGGCAGAGTATGTATGAGAATATATAAAAAAATAAGGACAACGAATGTATTTTAAGATGTATCTGCACAGAAATATTCAAATGAAATGGGATGATTAATGAAGCAGATGCAAAGGCTTTCTAACAGATCAGAAGAAAGAGGTATTCAGTCAAGAAAAGTTTAAGTTAACAAAATGCTATAGCTTAGTCCTAGCTGCACATTCTAGTGTGATTAACATAATTAATTGTGAAGCTTACTTAAGCTCATAATTATTGTTTTATTGAATGACAAAGTTCAGAATGCATCTTCTCAAAAACCAATATGGAAGAGTTGATGGTCCATTAATCTGAGGCTTTCCTTTCAAAGAAACCAAAAAGGATGATGTTTTGAAGAGTTCCAAAAAATAACAGAAATGCAGGAAAGCGGTAGGTAGGTTAAAACATTGGGCCTATCTTGATTGACAGAAGTTCTTCAACTTTCAAGTATAATCTTTAATATTAACTGTTGTTGACTTCTCTTTTAAACGGATATGTTCAGGAATTGTATTTGACCTTTTCTGTACATGAATTCTATCCCTGAATATAAGTTCCTCCTCTCTTCCAAAATGAACTTGAAGAGGTTTTAATCTTGGCACTGGATTGTTCCATAAAAATCAATTTACATTTGTTTTAAGCACTCCCTGGTCTCTCTGATAGTTGCAGAGCTTCAAGGGAGATGAAATGATTGGTAAATACTCTGGTCTTTTTTTGAATGTCTAATTTACTGTTTTCTTGTTTCAGTGATCTGTTCTTAGTTCAGTTTCACTCCCACCAAAAACTAATTTTTTTAAAAAAAATCCATATATATGATTAAGCTGTATATGCAGGAAGTTTGGCCCTTTGCAGCACAACTGCAAAGTGAAAAGAAAGTTGTTTTTAGTTCTGGTCGAAAGAGGATGATAAGATCTACATAAAACATCATAAGAATAGCCTCAGCATACAGTATCCCTTTTAATGTTATGATTTTTTCCAACAATTCTATTATTTTCAGAGAAGGTACATATTTAAAAGTCCAGTATATTCTGTTATAGTACTGTACAACCTAATCAGCTGCACAACTTAACAAGTTGAAACCCTAAAATAAGTTGACAGCTTTTTATTTACTTAATCCTTGTAAGAAGTGTTCACCTTATACAGCACAAATCCCAATTCAGTTTCAATCAATGTAAACTAACTATTCCATGAAATGATTTGCCAAATAGTTTCTCTGTGCCTTGCTAGCTCCATCCCCCCAAAAAAGCTAATGACATTTTGTTTTTCTGACCTTTTATTCATCAGTAATGACTCTAATGTGCAGGTTATGATTCTTACAGTCATAAGTATTGCACTTAAAGGGCAAAACAAAAAAGCCATTCTATAACCTTGCTTGTGCAGTTTAGAAATTCCTGTGATTTCTGTTTATTCACACAGTGCTAGGCTTGAAGATAAAATTAAAAACTGTGTTCAACAAAACAACCAATTATTCAAAATTACAGCCTAAAGTAAATAGGTGGTAACTTGTTATTGCCAGTGAAAAAAGCTGGAACACATTCAAGCGTTATTTCAGATTCTATGGCTCCAGTTTAGGCCATATACTCTAAGGAAAAAAATATGGGATTTTCACATCTTGAGAGACTGAAAGTATTACCTGCATACTTTCAGTAAAATAAAAGGAAGCAGAGCAGTTCATTTCATTGCAGTCCACCTCTCCTGACTGTGACAAGCAGGAGAGCCGAAGACCCAGGGCAGCTTCCAAAGAGATGTCCTCCAGACATCTTACATTTCAACTCCCATGATCTCCATGATTCTGAGGATGAACAGTTTTCAAAGTTTTCAAATTTTCTGTCAAATGGATACAGTTTCAAATGTGGAATATTTCTTTTTCGTAGGTTTTATGTGTATTTCTCTTTAGCCAGGTTCTTCCTACGTAAACCAAGATTTTATGCAGCCCTCGTTCAGTGAAATCACAATCCACTCGTTTCTAGGCTTTTTTTCTGCTGGCTGCCAGAAAAAAAAAGCCTAGAAACTAGTGGATTGTGGTTTCACTGAACTAGGGGTGCATAAAATCTTGGTTTACGTAGGAAGAACCTGGCTAAAGAGAAATACATACATACATACATACATACATACATTTTCATTCTGAGCTATCCATTGAAACAGCTTTTCCACACTGAAATATATTAGTTTATAAGCCCACTCCTCAAGAAATAAGTGTTTTTTGAGAAATAATCGTGCAAAAGAAATGACTCATATTTATCTTTCCACTTAAGTATCTTCAGCACTGAGTTAGGAAATATGTTAACATACTGCATATTAACTGTTCAGCCTTTTAGAGTTTTCATAAAACATTACATCTTCTTTTTAAAAAAGTACAGATACATGCCAGCTCCCAATTTTCTGTCCTCTCTTGATGTTCCTGATCTGTATAGCAATAGCACTTAGACTTATATACCGCTTCAGAGTGCTTTTACATCCCTCTCTAAGCGGTTTACAGAGTCAGCATATTGCCCGCACCAATCCAGGTCCTCATTTTATCCACCTCAGAAGGATGGAAAGCTGAGAGTCAACCTTGAGCCTGGTGAGATTTGAACTGCCAAACTGCAGCTGGCAGTCAGCTGAAGTAGCCTGCAGTACTGCACTCTAACCACTGCACCACCTCGGCTCTGTATTCTCCCTTTGACTGAAGACCAAATACATCAGGATGAAGCTGCTAAATAAAAAAGTTGGAATAAAGCCAGGTGGGGAGGAAAAGGAAATTGAGGAGGCTAAGAGGAAAAGGGAGACAGAAACTTAGTTGAGTCTTCTTTGAACCTATATATTGGGTTTTAGCTAGACCTAAGTAATCGATGTTTTTAAAAAGCAGCTTATTTCTTGACATGATACTTTTAATAAATCCCAACAGACTTCAGAGACTCTCCATTATCTTGAAAAGTAAAGCTGTCCACTTTTTTTAAAAAAATGGACTTCCACTGAGTCTCCTGCATGTGAATTTTTGACCCGACATCCTCAGCAACAACCTTATGAGAACATATTGCACTGGCATACCAGAAAAGGGTATATTGTTCCCAGTCTCCTTCTCTCCAGCCAGCAGGAACCTCATATGACCGCAGAGAGGGACCGTCTTTGGAGAGGCATTAGGTCTAAGTTAGGAGTAATACTGAGCAGCTGCCAAAGCAATAGAGTCTAGTGTTTTTTTTCCCAATCACTGCCAAAATTACACAGCCCTCCGGTGCCAATAAGGGAAGGCAGGGAAGGTGGGTTAAAAAATGCCCCTTTCCTCAAACATCTTTTGTGTAATTTCATTGTGAACTTTATCAAAGGATGGTCTAAATATTTCATATAGACTAGCATGGAATGCAGTTGGGTGCAATGGTGCCTGTCTGCATTCAGGCACAGATATAGAAAAAAATAACTTGGACCAGTTAAGTCACTTATAGAAAGTTAGGAAAAACAGAAGATAAAAGGAAAAGAATGGTAACAGTGGGACATTTGCTGTTTATAATAACTGTACGGCGAGCCAGATTCTTAAACAAAACAATGGTGAGCAGGATATTAACTATATAAGAAAGCATTTATAAATTAAGCAAGAGTCTTGGAGTACTTTGTTTATGGCTATGCAATTATTCATGCACAATTCTTATTCAGACTCAAAGAAACGTAACTGCTGTGCAGTAAAATCACTGACATTTTGTTCTTTAAAATCTAGCTGCAGTGATAAAATTGTACGAAGCTAAGATACATCAAGAACCACAACTTCCAGTAGTTTACTTGTGTAACCAAACTTCTGATTGTTCACATCCACAAAACACCCTTTTATGCTGCAGACATGACCATGTTAGCTTAACCTTCTTCACCCTTATTTTTTGCTGAAGGAAGAACGGTAATATCTAAGCAAGATGTATAATGCCTGTTCTGCCAACATTTTTTGAGTCCATCTAGAGAACCCACTAAAGATTAAGTTGCAAATACCATTTATATACAATTGTAAATAATTTCAGAAATGAACATATTTATTTATACCACTGTGGTAGCAACACATTCATTCAAGCAATTCCATATTAGAAGACAACAGTATTTACCAAAAACTTAAAACAATTTTAAAGGCTTTATTATGACTATGTCCAATACAATTCCCTTTTAAAATGTCATATTTAAAAGCATAAAAGTGCCAAATTACAACAGAATATAAGAACTTTCAAAAGAAATTTGACCAAAGTAATAGTAGCACAGGTTGACTCAACTCCAATATGTGTACAGATACTTCTTAAGTTGGCATCCGCCACAATTAGGGTGCTTCTTTAGAGCATGCCTTCTTTCAATTTGTTGCATAGCAAATTGCTAGCTGATGCATCACTCCCAGAAAGGCACCCTCAACAAACTGTAGCTGGACAGATGCAGCAGTAGATCCTCTATTAGACATCTAAATCCTAAACTTTTTAGACTGCATCATTACATGTATATTGAATTCAATCCAATAGAAACTAACCACAATACTTTCAAAGCAAATATCGTGGTTTAATGGTTGTCTGTATCCTTGAGCCATCTACATTTTACAATAAGTTAAATTCATTTTTGCATGAAGTACAGATTCCAGGGTGAAATTCAATGCAAAACACCTTGCAATAATCCAAGGTTTAGATGGTGAATGTTTGGATCATAGTGGCCAGGTTATCTCTATCCAAGAATGGCTATACAGTAGTTGGCATATCAGATCAAACTAGGAAAAGGTTCTTGCTTCCATGGAGGCCAGTTGTGCTTCCAGTGCTAGTGATGGCTCTAGGAGCACCACCCAAATTATACACCTGCTCCTTCAGAAGAGTACAACTGTCTTGTGATGATGTGGCCTTACTAATTCTTTGTCAAGAAAATTGCCTGCCCATAATGCCCTTGCTTTGCTGGGATTTATCATTAGCTTACTGACCCCTAACCAACCCACCATTGCTTCCAGATACTGGCTCAGAGTGTCACCTGACTTAGTTGATACAAATAAATAGAATAAAATAGTATTAGCATATTGCTGATACTTCATTCCAAATCTGCTGGTGACTGGTACTAGCCACTTCATATTCAGATCCCCAGAACTTTCTGAGGTACAACAGAGACCTATGGAATTCCATGGCTTTACTGCTATGAAGCCAAAATGTAATCACCTAATACTATTCTTTGAACATGGGCCTGCAGATACAAGCAGAATCACTTTAATACTCCTCTCCCAATTCTCAATTTATGGAATCTCTGGAATATTGAATTCAGTGATACTGGACCTGCTGAGAAATCAAAAAGAATCAACAAGATCATTTACAGGTAGGTAAAGTGGTGTTCTGGAACTGGCTTACACCAGCTCATGAGCATCAATTGTTACATTTTCTGGAATACTGTGAGTCAACTGACAGTAGCGATAAGCTTAGACAGCCTAGTCTAGTGCAATCAACTGTTCCACAGCTAAGGACAAGGCACAGCTGCAGCAATGGAACAGGCAGAGCCAGTTGTTAAACATTAAGTAGCACATGACTGATTAACAATGATTCCTGGAACTGACCTCAGTAAGAAATTATTACCATCCTCTTCACTTTCAAATATTGTCTTCACACCATAGTGCAAATATAAAACCAAGAGGATGCCCTTATTCATGGTCTGGCTCTTCACTCAGGTCTTCAGTTAGGGAGAGGGAGACCTCTCAATTCATCATGCTTGTCATTTTTTCCTTTAATCTTAATGTTTTACTGAAATTTATTTGTCTAATTGTTGTTGAGCTGCTGAGTTTTTGAGAATCAGGTAGCATACACATTTATTATTGTTATAGTTGGTCATATAGTCCGTTTAGGCTAGAATTAGCATTTTTATCACCCAACAATTCCTTCCCAAGGACCTGGGACAAGTAGATATTGTTTGATAGTGTTAAAAGTATCATCATATACACACACATATATATATACACATACCATACACATATGGTATATAACATGACATGACATTATATTTATTATTATTATAGCTCACAGTTAATGCTTGCTAGTACTAATAAGAGAATCCTATTTGGCTATGGAAGTCTTCAGGTATGGCAGAGTACCCTATTCTTAAGATAACAAATGTATATTTGCACAAACTAGTGAATTTCAGTATATAGCTTGAATTTTTAAAAGTTCTTTCAGTTGTAAAAGGGCAGTTAAAAGGTGAAAAAACATTCCAACCTATTTCAAAGAATCAGGAGATGTACTTTAATGTAAAGAGTATCATCTTGTTATAATTTCTAAAGAAATGTTTCGATGTTCTTTCTGGGAAAGGAAGTAATAAACCTAAATCTTAATTTAATTTCTGCATGTTGCTAATGCAAATACACCTTCAAGGCAGCGCCTGGAAGCTCATTAGATCAACCTTACTGATATTCCTAGTCATGTCTTAATCTAGTCAAGAGTGGGTTTCCCAGCTAATCAATTAAGGTTAAATATGAAAGATATTTAACTTTTATCATAATGATTTCCTCCTTTCCCCCAATGCCTTTCTTTTTGGGAGTTAAATCCAATCAATGTGCATCCCAGCTCCCCATTTCTTCTTACTTTGCAGTATCTCAAGATCAATAACTTGACATTTATCCATTTTCTGTATGTAACTATCCAAGCTCTATCATTTCCTGTCCCCATTCTTTCCCAGAAACCCTGAAAGACTATAAGACGCTCCAAACCACTGCAGTGAGGAAGGTTTGATGGCCACAGAGAGATAAATATGTGTAAAAGATATATTTATTTCTCCCAAATAGAGTAATATGTGCCTCCTGCTCCAAAAGCTTAAATCTTTGTGTTTCTTCCAGTAGGAGTAGGCAGAACTGAAGAGAAGCTTCTTGAAATCTGTGGTGAAAAAACACATTAGAGCAGTCAGGGCCCAACCAAGCAAGGAATGGAAAGATAATCTCAGAACTTTGCAGTGCTGCAATCATTCCATTCTGAAGTCTTTCTTGTAACATTTTCAAGCTTCACCATTGCTCTCCAGTTACTTTCCAAATGATTGAAACGGATCCTTAGGAAAAGTAATCTGTTGAATCTGTTCTTCTGTATTCAGGAAAAGTTCTAGCTCCATAGTGGAGCTTTGTCACACTTTTAACCCACTTCCTTTGAACTGAGTATGAATTGCTTGCTTTTTTCTCTTTTTGAAACTGCACTCTGTTTAACAGCAAATAAAAGATCCAGATCCCCCTTTTAACAGTTTAACAGCACAAACAAGTTCTATCCAAGGTCCCACTTTTTCCCCAACACCAGGTTTTTTTAAAAAAAATTCTTCCTTCATTATTACAATATATACTAATTCTCAAACCTTTCTTGTCCATTTCCTAAATTTTGCTTAATATCAAACACTGGTCCTCATTCTGAATAGTTTTAGGCAAACTAACCCAATAAAAAATTCTGAGAAGGTATTTCATGTATTAATGGCCCATTAAAGCTATATCTCAACAGACAAATTTTTATACTGGAGTCATCTGATGGTCATTAATACCCCCTCTCACCCCAAAAAATGGGTTGGTTGATGCATCTGTCTATTATTGGCCAATTTTCAGTCACCAAGAACCTCAAAAAAAAAACCCCAGTGAAATATTGTTTTAACTGAACAAATCTTTTTGGCTGAAATCCACACCAAGCCTATGAACGAACATGAGCATGCTACACTTACTAACCAAATGTTTCGTTTCTGTTTTGGAGCAATAAATTAAAAAACATTGTTCCAGTTTTCTAATGGTTTTCTCATAATATGTTCTTCCCAACATTCTTTTGTGTCACTCTCTGAAAAACAGCTATCAGGGGAAAGTCTTTTGCTTATTATTTTAAAGATGCACTGGAGAAAGATCTGTGACTTCTCCTTCTCGATTTCCTCCACAGACCATGTCCATGATGCTTTCAACTCACCTATGAAGGCAAACTCTTTTTTCTCTTATTTGAAAGTACAACATGGCATCTCTCTTGTCTTACAGCTTCTTGGTGTTCTGCCATTTTGTAACTTGCTACCGCATTCATGATAGACAACACTTTTAAAACCAAGGCTGATTTTTCATATCCAAATACATGGCTGGACTAATAAATAACAGAGGGAAATGAGCAGGAGAAGACATTTATGCTACATCCAAATGATCAAAGTGTTACACTTTGTATATTAACCCCTACTTTCAAAATGGAAATTAAAATGAGACCAATTTGGGTAAGATTGACTACTGAGTTCAGAGCAAAGGCAAGATTTAAATAAGTGGATTCAGAGTCTTATAGCCACGTGCTCATTTCTCCAGTGCCACAAATGAAAAGCTAGAAATGTTTGGCCAAGTAATTAAAATAAACCAACCTCACTCTCACAGAATCATTACAAATTTTTCTGTCTCTGAACATAAGGATATTTGAGGCATTCAATTATTCTTTTGTTTTTCATTATGAATAGGCCTGATTTACATTATGTAAGTTAAGAATAAAATATGTAGAAAAACGGTTCTTGGCCCCAGAACTATGTCAAATATATTAAAATGAAAATACTTTTGAAAGAAAATACACTTAGAAATATAAATGTTGAGGTTATAATGTCTCAAAATGTATGTTTACACTTAATTTAAATATGCAGATTAATGTGGAAACCAGGTAGCATAGATGTGTGTACGAGCCTCTGTGAAGTAACACTGATTAGAAGCAAACCAATTATCTAACTCTGCCACTTGCTCTACCTACCTTCTCAAATCAGAGTCAATAGATTATCTCAGAGTGCATACCACATCTTTATTTATAGACATTCCATTCATGAACAATACCTGTACTTACACGTTTTAAATATTCCCAATCCTTGTGGTCCTTTGAGAATGTATATATATTACAAGTATTTTAAAGGCAATTTTTAGAAGACTTTTTATTTGATGAGTTATCTGAAGGGTACAGAAGGGAAAGAAAACTGCACTGGTGGTTTACAAGTCACATGCCATAAACCACCATTGTAGGAAATATAGTCCTTGACACAGTAAAATATGCTAGGCATGGTATAAATGTGAACCTCCAAAATAGCAATAGATTACAGGACCTGTTTCAACCTGACCCACATAACTGGTACTGGGCATCTGAATGTTAAAGTGGGTTGCGGCCACCACAGCTAGGCTTTCAGAAGTGAAGGAGATAATAAAGGAAGGTCAATTACAGGGCGGATTGCCATCCACCCTTTTTCCTACAAAGGGAAAAGGTTTCTTCGTGCAAAATGATTTTTTCACCTACAGAGAATGCCTTACTCCTGGTGGCCAGGAAGAGTTGGCACAGAATACATGTGGTTGAAAAAATATTGAATGGTCTATTCAAAGCATACTTTATATGGTAAGACTTACAGTATGCCATCTAAAATATATGTTAATTAATGGCTCCAATATATGGTCAGAGTCACTATTCCAGACTTATAATTAGCCTGGTTATTTCTGGCAAATAGAAGTTTTCCCCAAAAGGTCAGTAGAATTCAAGGCACAATGTTGCATGTAAAGCTGAGATGGTATACAGACACCTCCTTCCATTCAACCTCACATCTAACTTAAAGAACTGTGAACCTCTTCATTTTCTGTAATTCTTCCCCCCCAAAGTACTGTACAATGATTTCACTTCTTGGAGCCTTGGAGTTTACTTTTAAAAGTAGATTTTAAAAGAAATACAATCTGAGAAGATGGCTAAATTGGCTAAATCACACACAATTGCTTTGGTCAGTTCAAATCTGCTACCTCCTTTAATAATGATTACTGCCACAGGCATTTAACATTTAATTATATGGAATGTTTTTAGAATTTGCTTTCCCAGAGTAAATCCTCATTAAAGTACGTGCTCTAGTTCACTACTAATAAAATTATCATTATCTCTTGCAGAGACTGCCAACCTCTGGCCCCAAGGCCAAAATTGGCTGAAGCCTCATTTTTGAAGATTGTTGCAATTTTTCTGTCACTTCTGCTGCTGAAAATTACAGTTTCTGATCATTTTGACACAAGAAACACACTAAACGATAACACACGTCCTACAAAAAGCTTAACAGACCTTTTTAAAAAGCTGAGAACCTCCTGCCCCAACTCCACTCAAAAATCAGAGAAAAAATTAGCCTCCCCCCGCCTTGTTGTATAATATGGGGGTGTGATAGCTCAGTGATTAAAAATGCTGAGCTTGTCAGCTGGAGTTGACAGCCCGTGTTTGAGACCGTGTTTGAGTGCTGTGCAAAAGGATTAGCTCCTTTCCTTGCCCCAGCACCTGCCCATCTAGCAGTTCAAAACCATGCAAATGTGAGTAGATAAATAGGTACCACTTTGGTTGGAAGGTAACAGCATTCCGTGTGCTTATGGCGTATAGCCATGCTGGCCACATGACCACAGAAAAGTTTTCGGACAACACCGGCTCCCTCTGCCAAAAAAAAGAGATGAGCACTATGCCCTAGAGTCAGACACAAGTGGACAGGGAAATCTTTACTTTTTACCCTTTGTATACAGTATATGCCCTGCCCTGTGTAGCCCTCACTTCCCTCAAAAAAATTAGCTAATGGTACCACAATTGACAAAAATGGTACATAATCAGCCATTCTGCAATGATTTTTAAAAAGGTAGTATTTGTGGTATAAAAAAAAGTTGAAAGAAAAACAATCTGAAACTTCCATATACTATATAATAAAAAAGTGATACCGGACTCTCTCCTTTACATGTCAAAGCTGCATATATTATTTTTGAAGAATAAAAAGAGCATATCTGCTTCTTGTGCCAGCCACACAGAGTCCAACACAGACAATTAAGATGCTTAGATGATCAACTGGAAAGGAGAAGTTCAAAGATTCTGCAAGAAATGCTACCTAGCCTGGACTTATGACTTAATGACTCTGTTGCTCCATCAGAATCACAATTTTTCATGTATGTTTGTAAAAATGGGGAACAGGCTTGCTTTCCATATTAAACATTCTTGGGCTGAAATTTTGCACACGTTTTCAAGCCATTCAGTGTAATAACCTTTAATTAATTTGTGAAGAACTCTGTTTTACTTTATTTCTTTATTTAATTTATTTTGTTGTGAAAGTTGAACTTCTTGCTCTCTACAGGGTTGGAAAAATCCCAAAAGACACAGTGAGGTCAGTAGTGGGATTCATTAGTTGTAACAACCAGTTCACTTTGCGTGCCCTCCGGAGGTTGGAAATGGGCCCGGTAGGCCTGGTTTTCACCCTCCCCAGGCTCTGGAGGCTTTCCTGGAGCCTCCAGGAGGGTGAAAATGGCCTCCTTCAGGCACCAGAGGCCCACCAGAGGCCGGAAACAGGCCCATTTCCAAATGTCCGGTAAGCCCATTTTTCGCCCTCCCAGAGCCTCCACACGTGCTCTGCACTTACCTGGCATCCATAACAGGCCACGTAGAGACTCCTGGGAGGGGCAGGGTGGGGTGGGCGGGATCAGCCAGTCCTTGGAACAACTGGTTTGCCATACCAGATTAAAATTAACATCCGAATCGCCCAAACCAGTCCAAACCAGCTGAATCCTACCCCTGAATGAGGCATATAACATTCCATTCACAGCAAAATTGGGGTAAGATAAGAGGGAAAAAACTATAGTGATACAGCTAAAAATGACTTAAGGCTTCCTCAAAATGGGTTGGGTATCAAATGAACGGAACTTATTCCCTTATTCCCTTATTATGAAGGGAAAAATCCTATTAAACGTATTAGGATTAATTCTCCATATCTACGGATCAGAGTCAATCACAGCCTCCATTTCAAAATCTATAGATACTCTTTCCAGAAAAGAAATGGAAAAGAAGCCAAGAATGACAATCCCAAGTGTCACCGTCAAACTAAGTCAACTATTAAATGTTTTGTAACATTCCACACAGCTCCTAACAATGATACTCCACAACTGTACTTTTTATCACCTTCTCCTTTCTCATCCTAAGAACTGTGCAAATCCATATTATTTTCATAATATCCAAAAGGCTAAGCACCTACTTAACTTTTATCTGATTAAAACTACTAAGGATTATAATTATAATCATCAGTGAAACTAGTACTACTACAAGAGCAAAAAAAAAAAAAAAACCAACCCAAAAAACAAACAATGAATAATTACATGAAGAATAGATACCGGTATATTAAAAGATATTTAAAAAGACATTTAGTGTGAAGAAATTAGAACTACCTTTCCTTTAAATCAATGGGATTGGTATGTTACACCAATTATCTTATTTGCCACAGTTCAGGTTCATTAAAATGATAATGCAGCATAAACATAATTTAAACATAAATTGTTTTTGTTATCTTGTATTATCTTCCTTTAACCTACTGTTCTCCAGTTGTATTATAAGTAGCCCTCAACTTACACCCATTCGTTTAGTGATCATTCAAAGTTACAACAGCACTGAAAAAAGTGACTTATGACCATTTTTCACACTTACAACCACTGCAGCATCTCTGTAGTCACGTAATCAATCACCTTTTGCAACTTTCTGACAATCAAAGTCAATGGGCAAGCCAGATTCACTTAACAGCCATGTAGTGTAACAATTGTAGTGATTCATTTAACAACAGTGGCAAGAAAACTTGTAAAACAGCAAAAAACTCACTTAACAATGGTCTCACTTAGCAACATACATTTTGGGGTCAATTGTGGTCATAAATCGAAGACTACCTGTACTTACACTTTGTCTCCCAGTATGCATTAAGGAGAGTGATAAGTGCTGGGAATTAAGAGAACAACAACCTATTACCTCTGGAAGCCATCAGGTTTGAAAAGCTATATAAAGCTGTATTGTATGAAAAGCTGTATAAAAAACTAGAATTAACATATAATCATTTGAAAACTCACTCACACTTCTTTCTGTTGTTTCTCAGGTTTCAATACTCCCCCAAGCTAAGTGAAGGGGAAATGACACCAAACTGTGATTTGCCTCAGTCTCTGCTACAGAAATAGTTAAGTTTTAAAGGCTTAACTGTCCCAAAGGTGCTTTTTTTCAAGATGGAACTGGACTTTGTTTTTTCTTTGAAGACATTTCACTTCTCATCCAAGAAACTTCTTCAGCTCAGAGCTGAAGAAGCTTCTTGGATGAGAAGCAAAACGTCTGGGTCATGTCCTTTGGTTATTTTGTTCCTTAGTTTAAAAGTGATAATGTACCAACAACATCTTTACAGCCTTCTAACTTTATTATTTTGTCTGGTAAGCTTGTGGGACTCAAAAGCATAGCTGTGAGCCAAGAACTCCCCAGCTTATTGAGATTAGGGAGATAATAAATATACAGCAGTTTGAACACTTATGTTCCAATCTCCTGTACTCTTATGAAAATCATGGTGATTATTTAAAGCTGGCCAGCGTAGAGGTCAGTATGTTCTTTGATGAGTGCTGCCTTTGAAGTTCACTGTTGGGAGGAGGAAAAGAAAAAGGTGACAGAATAAAATGAACTTTTGCAGGTACACTGGGCTCCGTGATAGATCTTAGGGGCAGCTGCAGTAAATCTGCAAGGCTTTCTGACTGCTGCTGTCTTTTTTCTTTTCTTCGCTTTTAATAGCTTTAAATTAATCTGATGAAAGCAAAGAAAGCTGAGAGGAGAAGACCAGAAGGGATTTTATATAAAAGGACTGGGAGATCATTATATTAAATTCAATTTCATGGGCTGAATATATGCAAAACGCTTAGTTTTCTAATTCTGAATGTATTCCTGCCCCAAACATTGTTGCAATTTCTAGATAAAACCAAATAAATCTCCTAACTCCATGTTTTTTCTCATCCTTTCTGTCAGAAACTCTACTGCACAATGCCAGTGGCACCCATTTTTTTCCTTTCATCTCAGTTTTATCTGAAGCAGGTAAGGCTCAACAGTTACAGAGCTAAAATTTCCTGAAATTATTTTCAAGGATTTTTTTTTTAGCTAGAATGGATTTTAGGTAATCCCATATTATAACCTACAGAAATGTCATAAATAGTATGCGAATATTTCCATTCTTCACAACACTTCATAAAAGCAGTTGATTAAAATAATCCACATGTTGTGGTTATTAGTTGGACCAAGAATGAAAATGACATTTGCATGTTTTCAGTTCCTTCCATCCTGTTTTTCATCCTATCTAGCCTGCTGAAGAATTCTACACACTATTTTGTAGTACAGGTAGTCCTCGACTTACAGCAGTTCATTTAGTGACTGCTCGAAGTTACAACAGCACTGAAAAAAGTGAGTTATGATCATTTTTCACACTTATGACCATTGCAGCATCCCCATCATCATGTATTCAAAATTCAGACACTTGGCAACTGACTCGTATTTGTGATGGTTGCAGTTTCTCAATATCATATTATCACCTTTTGTGATCTTCTGACAGGAAAAGTCAATGGGGAAGCCAGATTCACTTAACAACAGTGATACTAACTTAACAACTGTAATGATGCACTTAATAACAGTGGTAAGAAAGGTCGTAAAACTCACTTAACAAATGTCTCACTTAGCAACATACATTTTGGGCTCCATTGTGGTTGTAAGTTTAGGACAGTATTCTGTATTCTTACTTGTCCTAATGCCTATGGAGATTCTCAATCATCCAAGTCATGGTTGTTCCAAAGGTGCTTTTTCAAAAGGCAACTAATCCTTGTTTTTCCTTGAAGAAGTTTCACTTTTCATCCAAGAAGCTTCTTCAGTTCTTCATAGTCCTAATAATGATTTAGCCAATCTGTGGATTTTGCATTTATATCATGGATCACCATGACTATTTTTATTTTGTTTATTTTTCTGCATGATGTTGTTTTGAGTTACGATGTAAAGAGCCACCTCTTCTTTTAAGGGCAAATTTCTAGCTATGCCAGAGTTTCTCACTTGTATGTTTGTGTGAAATATCTTTTAAATCATAGCAGATATTGCTGTAATATGATTACGAAAAGGATGTACATGGAAGTGCTATGATTTCTGTATTAAAATCTTTTCCCTCTTCCAAATCTAATTCTAAAATGCTAATTAAGCCAACTTACTTGCCAAGGGTCACTATATCACTGAATCAAATACTATTTTAACATATCAGCACTAGTACTAGTCCTTCCAGAGACTGTGGGACCGTGAGGCGGGGAGGAGTGTGGGAGTGTGTACGTTTTTACAGCTTGTTACTACTGTAAATGTTCTGAGATTTGTGCCTCCAGCCTTCGGTATCTTCAAGAGGCAGTCTGATCTTTTCCAACTCTTTGACATTTTATTGCAGTTGGAGAGGGACATGCTTGTTAACATTTCAAGTGAAAGGAAGGTTTCAAAATGATAAACCCAAGGACAGTAGTAACATTTCTCACAGGGAAGTTCTCATTTGAACCTGAAACCCCCACTGAAAAGTCAAGGAACAAAAGATGTTTGATTGAAATGGAATTTTTATATGTTATTCAAATAAAGTAAATAAAACTTTAAAAAAAAAGAATGTTCAAACTGTTCCAACTTACTGTAAAAGGTTTTGAACTATACTGACAACTACAGTTCTTAGGGCTGCAGTGTTTCTCAAAATATACAAGTCAGACCTGGAATTCTCATATTCAAAGATGCATTTATTTTTATGTTTCAATTTCCTTGCTGCCTTAAATTGGACATTTTTGAATTGTTTGCTACTGGAAACATATAATTTACTCATAATCAAGGTAGATTGTGCTAGACTAAACAGGCATTGGAGTGATATATAACAGACAAAGTATATAATGATAAAATCAGGAGTATCTCAAAGTGGCATTCTGTACTTTTGTCCCAACCATATATTCTAAATTGCCCTTGTCATTGCTGTATGTCAAGTATAGTACAATCATGGTTTAAATCCTACAAGACATCTTGGAATTATTATTTTTTCTTTCCTTCCAGAGTAATATTCTCTCTATCACAAACTAGAAAGGATCTGGAATGATCATGATTTGTATTATCTGGCAAAAAAAATCTAAAGTCCCAGTCATTTAGTGTGTAAAGCACAGCTAGATACTTGCCTGCTTTTGCCTGCCATCTGTTCAGAATTAGGACACTAAGGTTTGTATATGATTTGTAAATTCCAACATAACCACAAAGCTGTTAGAAAGGCGGCCATAGCCACCTCTACACTGTGGTTTCAGAACCTGGCTTGTGGGAAGACTGGTCCAGACACAAAACAAACAAGCCCTATTCCTTAATACATCTGAATCCAACCAGAGGCATTATGGGAAGGGGTGTTAGGATGATTTAAGAGAATTGGATGGATTCCAGTGACTATTCCTGACACCATTGAGACATGAGTTTCCATCAACTCACCAGTCTGGAACTGAATTGTTGGAAGAGAGGAAAGATGCTCCAAAAGCTTGGTTTTAAGCCAGCCTGACTCGTCTTTTCTAGTTCTCAGGGAAAAAAACCCCCTAGCCTTAAAATTCCATGAAAGAAGCTATGGAATGACTACATTAATTATACAAAGCTTGCATCAAAGGCACATCTTGAGTCTGGAAATCAACTGGTATAATGAACGATGGATTTTTTTAAAAAAAATCAGACTGATTGCTTTCATGCTTATTCATACCCTAAAGATGTATAAACTATTCAGAGCTTTAAAGCTAAAGTGCACATCAGCATGCAGGCTACTTCTGCTGACTGCTGATTGCCAGCAGTTCAGCAGTTTAGCAGTTCAAATCTCACCAAGCTCAGGGTTGACTCAGCCTTCCATCCTTCCAAGGTCAGTAAAATGAGGACCCAGATTGTTGGGGGCAAGATGCTGATTCTGTAAACTGCTTAGAGAGGGTTGTAAAGCACTGTGAAGCAGTATATAGGTCTAAGAGCTATTGCTATATACCTACCTATGCATTATTTGGGACATCTCATTAAGGGAGTATACCCAATACACTTACAATACACTTATTACATCAAAATAAAAAAAAATGATGGCAATTATACAGTTTTTTAAATAACATACTAGCTGTGCAGAATGAAGAGGTTAAAAAGAGGCATGGCCAAAATCAGAAGCCTAAATTAGCTGCACAAATCTAAAACATATTTTTAGCTTATCCCTTTTTACAGCTTGCCATTCCTCAGGTGCCATTTAGTCTGCTAAAACCAGTGACATGCCGAATTCTTTTCAAGGACTTTTTACCAAAGCTTTCCCTTTCTTTTCTCAGTGTAGCAAGGAGCAAGATTTCTCAGTTACAGTGTGCTTTTTATCTTTAAAGCTGTTAACAGATGTGGAGCCATAGGTTTAAAAAAAAACAACACCGTGGATAATCTAGCCTGAATTTTCTGTGTAAAACATTTTATTTCTTTTCTGAATAATGAATCAGTTGCACTTCAAGTTTTATCATATCTAATTCCAGTCTACTTACTGCTTTGTTTTCTTTGGGTATATGTGGGAACCAGAAATCATCAGATAAAACAATTCTCTTACTGTATAATGGCACAGCTTTCTCATTCAATGAAATATGTGCATTTCCTACTGGTTTGATATTTTAGATATATATAATATGAAGAGTGTTCTTTCTTATATGTTTTGTGAAAGGAACAGTGTCCTTCAGCCATCGCTCACCTAACCAGAGTTTCAGGTTACAGCCTCCTTCCTCCACCTCCAGATATGTAGGGATATATTTCCCAAGTACTTGTCTCTAATGTGGCTTCTTATCATAATGACTGAGAATTTTTAAAATTGTTGTTCTGATTCTTCAGGAAGGCATCAAATTTTTCCATTTGAACCTGTTGATATCACAATTGAGAGTCTGCTCAATATTATGGATTTCCAAAATTAAAGTATACGAAAACCGTGCATTTGCTATTAGAAAATTGTAATTCAGCTCCCACAGTGTTAATATCACATCTTCTTGCAAGAAATTTGCCTCAGAGCAATCTCCCAATAAGGTGTTGTAGGAATTTCTGAGTTGTTATGAGAAAGATAGAGAAGGAAGGAGGATTATGTATGCTTCCTGCCTTGAGTTACTTATGCAGTAAAAAACATGTGATAAAAATTTGATAGTTAGATGATAGACAGACAGATATAGAAATCAATATAAAATTAATTGCATCCTTAAACTTACTTAATCTGGACTGTATAAAAACTGTCACATTTTCGTTTCTACAGCACAGTCTAAATAAATAACAGACCCATGTCCTGGATCCATTCCTTAAAATCAGGAGAGTGATTCTGTTCCAGCTATGTAAAATTATTCTCTTTGATGTATTCTAACCAGATACATCCAAAACTATTCATAAGATGACAAATTCTATATTTTGGGACTATAATTCAACATCAAATTGAGATCATTACATATATTTGTTCCCCAAATTATGTTAATATACATATTAATTTGAAATTAAAACAAAACTATAGCAGATCAAATCATGTGAGTTAAAAAAATTTAGATGTCTTATATGGTCAATATGAAAAGTCTAATGTACATTCCTTTTTAAACATTCTGTGAAGTATCTAGCACAGTGGGTCTCAGCCTTCCTAATGCCGCGACCCTTTAATACAGTTCCTCATGTTGTGGTGACTCCCAAACATAAAATTATTCCTAAAACCATTGAAAATATGAGTTTTCGGATGGTCTTAGGCAACCCCTGTGAAAGGGTCGTTCGATCCCCAAAGGGGTCCCGACCCACAGGTTGAGAACCACTGATCTAGCAGATCCAAAATAATACTTTCTGATGAACTATTTTCATTTTTTAAATCATTAATAGAGTAACAGAATTGGAAGGGACCTTGGAGGTCTTCTAATCCAACCCCTTGTTCAAGTTAGTTCTCTGCATTCTTTCTAGAGTCTCAGCATCTTTTTTATATTGTGGTGACCAGAACTGGATACCTGGGCCATCCGTCAGCCCTCAGATGGAAAGTCAACAGGCCCCAGGTCTGGAGGTGGCTGATGAGGAAGAGGAGGAACAGCTGGGTCCAGTACCTGATGCACGGATGTGCAGAAGGCAGAGGAGAGGAGAGCAGTGGAAATCTGTAGGTCGATCCTTGGGATGGAAGAGCCACCGCTACTAGTGAAACCCCACCCTAATTCTGGGGATAAAAAGCAGGGGGCGGAGACAGGGGTGGGTTCTAAAATTTTTTACTACCAGTTCTGTGGGTGTGGCTTATTTTGTGGGCATGGCTTGATGGACATGTGACAATTCTTTAGGTTTTAGCAGAGGTACTGCTCTACCAGGCTTTTAACTGCTTGCAGAGCTGTACCGGTCTACCCATGTATTTTTGCAGGCACTGGTCTATTCATGTATTTTTGCAGGCACTGGTCTACCCATTTATTTTTGCAGGCACCGGTCTACTCATTTGTTTTGGGAGGCACCGGTCTACCACCAAACTGCCTTTTACCACTGATCAGCTGTAGGGCGGCCCTTTGAAGCCCCGCGGCAAGAGTTTAAACAGTTTTTCCTTATAGCCCATCAGCTGGGATTCAGGAGGCAGCAATAGATTGGGGGTGGGGCCAGGTAAAAGGTAAGAATAACGCGGGGGGCGGGGGGCAGAACCGGTTCGGTGATGTCATATCGTCACCACTACCGGCTCAGCGGAACCGGGAGGAACCGGGAGGAACCCACCACTGGGTGGAGATGAATACATGTGGCAGACAATTATTCATCTCCCTGCTGGATAGACTTGATAGCCTGCTGTAAGACAGAAACTTTTTGCCAGGGCTGCTGGCACTCCTAATAAAGGAATCATTGCTTCAACTACAGAGGGTTTGTCATGTTTGGGGAGCTGGGTCAAAACACTCCGCTCTGATAATGTAGCCTAGGACTGCATTGGCTTTTTTGGCAGCTGCAGCATTTATCTGGTTCATATTTAAGTGATTGTCCACTTAAATTCAAGATCCTTCTCGTAGTTATTACCATTGAGCCAGGTAGCACCTATTTTATACCTGGTATATTAGAAATATATTTCACATTTTTAATGCCTCTTTGAAATTTCAAAATTGGATATTCCATTTTTTTTATCAGAAAGCAAATATAAAGCTCACACTAATTTTTATTTCACTTTTTAATATTGTGTTGGTTTCTATTCAAGTTCAGCATCTCTTAAAGAAGCTACAAGTAGATGTTCAGAAGCTACTAAAGCATCCAGGTAATACCGTTTAGTTAATACATGTTTCAGTTATATATATATATATATTGCCAAATATTGAGAGCAAATTAAATTCAAAAGACAATATCTTCAAATATTTAAAGCAACCATGATTTAAAGTAGTGACCCCTTATTTGATGAGGCATTCCAATAAAACATCTTCCCTGTCATTTTTAAGTCAGAGTTACTTCAAAAACATCAATTTTTCTCATAATACAGGATTAAAACATAAGCCCTTGCCCACTGCTAGATTCATAACATAAGAAAATATTGTTATTTTTCTTATTTGCATAGCATGCAAATATGGGAAGAATAATCTTGAGAAATGTAAGGGACATTAGATGCTATTTAGAAAACTAAGGATATTCCACCAATGATCTGTCAACTGTCTTTTAAAATAAGTTACCAAGAATTTCAAATTAATTTCCATCAATTTCAAGGGCTGCTGAAATAATATATTCTTCTATTAAAATAATGTATGACCAAAAGAGGCCTTCCACCCCCACCCCACCCCACCCCCAAAGCTATGTCCAATATACTACTTTCCATGAATAGAGCTCAAACTGACAGGTTGTTTAACCAGTATTTTTTCCTTTCTTATCACATACAACCGTGATGGTGAACCGGTGGCACACAGTGCCCTCTCAGTGGGCACAAGAGCCGTTACCCCAGTTCAGCTCCACCATGCATGTGTGAGCACCTCCTGCCAGCCAGCTGGTCTTTGGGTCTCTGCCACGCATGCGTGGGCGGCGGGGGACATGCGGGGGGCTCATGCGGGGGCTGCGCACACAGGGCTGCGTGCGGATGAGCAGGGGCACACATGGGGATGCATACACATGCACAGGAATGCCCAGGGGCAGGGCGCATGTGTGGGGGCAAGGCGCATGCACAGGGGCCACGTGCGCATTACATTTTGGGGGTTCAGGCGCGTTTTGGGCACTCGGTCTGGAAAAGGTTAGCCATCACTGCCATACAGTATTCTAGAAATCTCCCTGTGTGTGCTAGCATGTTCCAATGTTCTTGTAAAATGCAGCTGCTCTACTGGAGAAGTACAGGCAATAGAAAAAAAATACAAAAAGAGGCAAGCAGTATGTATCTGAAATGTTTGCCCTCAACATTTCCTTTACATGCATTGTATTGTCTGCTATTTTTTAACAGCTATCATCTCATTAAACATAGTCTCTGGGAATAATTTTTCAGATCAAAAGGAAAATATATTTTTAAAATCTTAATAATTTCACATTTTTTACTATGCTTATATTTATTAACACATCTTAATAAAAGTTTAAGATGTGTTGTGGATTGGGAATTCCTAATTCTTAGTAGCCTGTTAACTAATTAAGGGACTTTTAAATATTCTCAAAATAAAAATACTGCCCTGTCTAAGAAGGTTTGAAGGAGAGGGAATTTCTTTCTTTGTTCTCTTAAAGAGTCTTGGCTGGAAGTCTTGCAGAAAGCAGGCATCCAAGAAAATAAATTTCATGCAACTGTACTGATAAATCAGACATAATTCCTAAAAAAAAAAGGAACAATAAGGAAAACAAATAAACATTCTTGGTTTTTCTATAATGACTAATTTTCTATTTGTTGTTTACCTTGTAGCTTCTAGAAACAAATTTAGCTTCAAATTTTCCAATAAAATGCCTGTCCAATCTCATTTTGCTCTTGTAAATGTGAGCTAGCCAAAACACAACAGATTTATCATGTTTTACCAGAATGAACCAGGGGAAATTAATAGAGAGAGTTACTAGTTTTTGGCAGAATACCTCTCACTTTGTAAGAGTATGCAAACATTTGGCTACAGAATCATGCTTTAGTGGAAAATATTGTATAATTTACACTTGATTGCTATTAAGCAGAGAAAGAAGGAACACCAACAAAGCAAAAAAGATTATGTCTCCCAAGAAGCATATTATGATGCTCTAACTCTGAGGAATTTCATACTTTTTGGAAACGAAGGCAAATCACCTGAAGTGGTAGGAAGGATATTAATATTTTTCCAATGATATTTTAACATATATAAATAGTGTTACCAGGTAATCTTTTAAGATATGAATGTTATGTTAAATTATAACATAAGCTTTGGGTTTTGATCATTTTTGAAGAGTTATGGTTTGGGGAGAATTATTTTGAGAAAATGAAAAAGTAGTGTTATTCTTGATATTAAAAACTAGATGCAAGAGAAATGTAATTTATTTTGTTTTGAAAAGGCAATTCTATTTCTTAATCAAAAAATGACACAATATGGCATAGATTTTACAATATTTTGTAACAATGGTGAATTATCTTTCTTTAAATATAATTTAGAAACTTTTAAGTAATTTTTTGATATTTGAATATCTATATCTGTCTGTCTGTCTATCTATCTATCTATCTATCTATCTATCTATCTATCTATCTATCT